>JAOXNO010000063.1:15898080-16035224 GCA_028565335.1 Limnodromus scolopaceus
TAAAGAAATATTTCCTAATATCTAACCTGAACCTCCCCTGGCACAACTTGAAGCCATTACCCCTTGTCCTATCGTCTCATAGTGGAAAAACTGACTTGAAAATTTTGGAATTGACACTCAAGACTGCTCAGAACACTTATTTTAAGAGTCAGAGACTTAGATGCGTGTTTGGCAGCTGTACTGCTGAGATCCTGGAAGACTTAGTCCTCTTCTAGTCCTACTCACAGTTACCTGAAATGTATTCACTATTTCCATGCTTCAAAGCTGTTTTTAAAGCTTGTTGTACTGATCAGGAACACAATTAAGAGTATCTGATAGGCAATGGCTGAAGTATAGTTTAGTTAATTGTATAATTAACTGTATAATTTAGTTAAGTTGTATATACAATATAATTGTAAAGTTAACTGTATAGTTTAGTTAAGAATTCTTTTACAAGGACAAGGGAGAGGTCAAGAATAAGCCCCTTTTGGATTCTCCACTATTTTCTCTTCAAATTACTCTTAGAAGAAGTAAGTAACGATGTACTTATTAAGTACTTGCAAGCTTAAAACTTTATCTCATTTCACATTCATACAAACCGACTTGTAACTGTTTCTGCCCAGACAGTAACTTCAAGTAAGACAATCTACCTTGTTTATTAGACTCTTCAGCTGGCATTTCCTATAGCACATATTATGCATGTCTTACAAACAAACACACGCTTGCTTTAATTGCTTTGTTCTTGCTTAGATAGTTTGTTTTTTCAAATGCCATGTCTTAATGAAAAATGGAGGTTAAATTTTGAGGTTTGGACATAAGTTTTTGCCCGTTTCCAATTCCCGATCCCACTGAATTACAATTCAGTACGTATGCAGGTACAAGATATTACCGTGTTATTTGCACGGTATTTGTTATATTGGAAAATTCAAGATCAGCCTATACAGCATTACTGCATAGGAGAGCATGGAACTAGGTGTTCAGGCAAGTATAGGGTAAATATAATTTTTTTGTTGATTTATTTCTACAGTTTTAATAGTTGTTCCTAGGTGTATGAATTTTAATTTTAAATGTAAATTTGTAGAGTGGTATAATTGACTAGAATATGGTGGAATTAGTACTGTTAGCAGTGATTTCTCTCATGTCACCAAGAGAAAAATAGTAAAAATTAACATTACACAGCAGAAAATTCCTATTAGTTAAAGCTTAGGGACATAGCAAACTTAAATAAAACAGAAGGTGCTATATATATATTGAATATATCTTATAAGAAATGATGAGTAATTAAAAATTGACAAGACTGCTTGAATACAATGATAATGGCTATCAAGGGTAATAATCAACCAGATAATAAGGAACTGAAGTAATAGATCAATTAACCCTATGAGAAAATTTGTGCACTCTTTGTTGCAGTGGTTGTTCCAAGAGAGGATATTCTACAGAGAACAGTCTTCCATGGGCAGGGAATGAACCAGACTTTTAAAAACTTTTGACTCAGAAATTCAAAGATAAGAAAAAATAGAGAAAACAAGCATTTAATTAGGTAAAGAAAAGTAGGATAATTTCATAGGAAGTACAAAATTTACTTTTGATCAACTTGGATTCAAAAGTCATTTTTATTAAAAAAAAAGGTGGGCTTTTTTCCCTCCCCTCCCTCTTAGCAAGTATTAAATTTTCTCAGAAAGCCCAAGACATGTTTGGACTAAAAGGAACATTTAAACCCTTGGTACCTTCACTAAAGAAGCCTACACCTAAATGCCAGCACTCGCTGTTAAGTAGCTGAACCAAACAGATCTAGTAGTCTTTTATTTATTTTGTGTATTGCAAGCGTATAGGCTGCAGTTTATCACAATGACGGCTAAATCTATCATCCTCTACCTGGAGCTATAATAGGAGTGCTTTCAAATCAACAAGTCTTTCCTTCAGAGTAACTGAACTGTAAATTGTCCTTGACCAGTCAGACAAACAAAAACAACCTTCCCTGTTAATCCGCTGAAGACAAACAGTTCACTGTCTTTCATCCTCAGAAGAAGGATGTCAGTGGCAATGGTGTTTTATATGTCACATCCTTCACACAATGCTATCCTGCTTTCAGGTTCAAAAGCTTAGTGAGATATTAAGAAAAAGATGCAATCCGACCTCTACAGAAGTAAATACTCATTTTGTTTCTAGGAACATGGATTGCTTTTTTTATGAAATTGAAGTTTCCTAGATCATGAGAATATATTAGGGAAATACAAGTTTTTTCTACTAGGTACCGAGAACTTCCAATAACATAGTCATGACAACTTAATCTCGTATCAAGCACAGGGAAATTTTTATTGTGGTGGAGTATCAAGAAATCAATTTCATAAAATACAGTTACAGAATTATCTGGGGTGATATGTATACTTCATTTTTGTAACTTTACAGATCAGATAGATGTCATGAAGTTACTGGAAATATTTTTTTTAAGGTTATTTCATGTGTTCCTTGCAGCAACTGAGCACAGATATTTTATAGCTCCTCATCACTTTCTGTAACTGATTTTTTAAGGTATCTTACCAAAAAGCATTCCTGAAAGGCTCCATTAAAGAAATGCTGACACATTATGTTACAGTATGTTACAGTATCTTGGGTTCTATCAGTCACATTTCATTACTTTTACATAACATGGCTCTATTGATGCAACCTGATGTGACATGTCACACTGCAGCGTCAGCGACAAACTTTGACTAAAAAGTTTTTATCCTCAAAATCACTATATCTAGATGAAACACACAAGAAATCACTATAGATATTCCTTCATTTATCACCACAAATAAAGAATTTAAATTAAGACTTTACCACCATGCCTGTATATTGGTACCGAATAATTCCCTGCCATATTTGTGCATACTATGTGCAGTCAAAACAGGTAGTAGTTAGAGTATTTTACGACTAGCACATCTTTATTCAGAACATCCAGAGGTGCCTGGGTCAACAGCTTCCTATTTATTCAAATTTATATTGACTAGCTTCAGAAGGCAAAGCTGACAAAATGATTAATTAGACTTTATAACTCATTGGCAGCCTGCAGTTTAATAGAATTAGTAGAGCTTAAGTTCATCTTTAAATACCATGACGGTTTTAATTTTTAAAATGTCAAATTACATTTTTCAGTCAGTGCAAAATACAAGATGACTTTTTCCAAATTTACAGAAAAACAAAAAAAAAAACTAAATAGGCACCATGTTTAATATAGGATTTTTAGAACAATTAAAATGTTTAAGAGAACTGATTCACTTTTTTTGGTTTTTGGCTTTTTTTTTTTTTTTTAAACAGTTTCTAATATAGAGAAACAAGTTTTCCACTGTCTTTCAATTTTAGTAGGGGATGTTACCATTTTGTAAAATGTACACATTAACCAGGGATAAATACTATATTCATCTTAATCAGCATTTCTAACTGTTAATTTTAGACTAAGCTGCATTTAGTCTCAAATCTCTGTAAGGAATGAAGTTTGGCAAAGGTGGACATCTCTAACAAGAAATGGTCTTAGCGCACAAATCCCATAATGCTAGTACTGCTTCTCTTTATATTATTCTTTCAGGTCTTATCTAGCTCATTAATTTTGAAATTATAGTAATTACAGGAAATACAAAATTAAAATTATACTTTGTCCCCAGCCACTGAAAACACATATTATTAATTAACCATTAACTTTTTTAAAACACACTCATCCAATTGAAAAAGCCCACTGTATTCAACAGGTTTGTATGTATCCAAAGCCCAGACCTTTGACTAAGGATGTTTTAACGATGAAAAAATAGGGAGATAATGGAAAATCAGCCAATGTGTTTAGATGTCCGAGGAGAAACAGTCCTTTGAAAGTTTGGCTATATGTATAAATATTTGAATAGGAGCTGCCTATTGAGCTTCTTCAGATTTTACTACCAAAAGTCCAATAAAACCAGTCTTCATGTGATTTTTAGCAGCAAAGTTTGATTCCTTCAGTACGAAGTGTACTTCTGTAGTCATTGTACCTCTTCTTGCACCCTGTCAGGTGAGCACTCCATTCATTTTTATTGTCTAAATTGGTACAAATTGTTTAGTGTAACTGAAACTGTAGCTGAACGTTCAGCTGGTGATGCAGTTGTTCATTCTTTCTGTAAGCCTTTCTAACATCACACCAGCCTTTATTTCTCTTCAGGTGAATGTCTTTTACATCCTGACCTTTAGGTATTCCTTCAAGAGGGAACATTTCAAGATATAATGATGTAGAACTCATGCAAACACTAAAACTTGTCATAGATACCTTGGTGCTTATGTTTGTGCATTTCCAGAAGAGCTACAATAACTTCCAGAAGTCACCTACAGACTTTTATATAATTTTACAGATCCAAATACAGCTGATCATCCAGCCTTCATGCTGGTTCTAAACCTAAGTATTGAATTTGCTTGACTTTTTTTCTTCCTTATCCATTTCCTTTTCTCTGTTTATTTTTGGCTCATGAATGCAGCTTGGCTAAGGAACAGGCATATATGCGTCAAAGTTGTTGCTTCTAGCTCACCTGCTTTCCTAGAGCATGTGCGATTAGGCTTGCACTATGACCAACTTGCACATTCAAGTTATGTTAAAACTGTCTAGAATGCATGAATAATAACTTAGTTTGCAAGTGATTTTTTTTCTTTCTATAAAAATCCAAGCCAGAGTAAGTACAAAAGAAGTCACTGTCATTCAAAGTGGAAAATAAGTGAATATATTTTAGGGGGTGAGAGACTGACATGAATAAACGTCATCACTCTCCCCGGAACTAAAACTCGTAATATATTCAATGCATAGTACTTAAAATCAGTTGGGCTTTCAATATACCTTCTACAGAGAGGAACATACACCCAAAGGTGTATATCAATGATGTAATCTCTTCAACTAGGAATACTCAGAGACTACTTTATTTAAAGGTTAATGACATGTTATTCTATGATGTATCTTAAAACAAATAAGCAGAAGAAAAAGATCTGAAAATTCAAGATGATCCAGTATCTAGAACTGGAAGAAAAGGACTTCTCTGTTTCTCACATTAACTTGCCAGTGAGTAGGCTGAGGGTGTATAAGAAGTTGGGAGGGGACACAGCTGGGACAGCTGATCCCAACTGACCAAAGGGATATTCCATACCATATGACATCATGCTCAGCATATAAAGCTGGGGGAAGAAGGAGGAAGGAGGGCAGTGAGAGGGATGATATCTGGAGTTAAGGCATTTGTCTTCCCAAGTAACCATCACACGGTGATGAAGCCTGGCTTTCCTGGAGATGGTTGAACACCTTGCCTGCTGATGGTGAGTAGTGAATGTATTCCTTATCTTGCTTCTCTTGCACACACTGCTTTTGCATTACCTATTAAACTCTATTTCTCTCAACCCACACATTTTCTCACCTTTACCCTTTCAATTCGCTCTCCCATCCCACTGTAGGGGGAGTGAACAAGCGGCTGTGTGGTTTTCAGCTGCCTACTGGGATTACAACATAGCACACTAGAAAACCCCCTATGGTCTCCCCTAACCCTGAGCTGGGTGAAGTTTCACCCTTGGTGACGACAAAAAGTTTAGTTTCAATGGGATGCAGTGGAGGACATGGAAGAAATGCCTAAGGCAAGCTGTAAGTGCCAGAGGAACTTAACACCGTGATGCCAAAAGCCCACATCAGATAGCAAAGGGAAACTGTACAGAAAGATCTCCAAACGGGAAAAGGGAGGATCAAGATGCCCACACTCTACTATTTTTCATATGATTAAGACATTAGCAAAGCCAGGTTAAGTCATCCAACTCCAGAGATTGAATGGGAAGAGGAGGTGGCAAACTGCAAGAACCATCAGTTCATTCTAATGTGACAAAATATTGTAAGACCACAGGAAAAAAAGGGAGAAGTGAAAAAGGATACTGGAGTTAACGTTATTCAAAACGGAACACTCCAAGGCATATAACAAACCTATGTTGATACGCTGACAGAAATAAAACTGAAAACCTACAGAGCTGCAGTTTCAGGGTTTTATATCAGAGACAAGGCATTTTCTGCAACGTTGACAGACTTCCCACCTCATTTCAGGAACTGGGAAGCATATTCTGCACAGACAGAATGGAAGTAGAAGAGTGTTTGTGATGGCAGGGGAATAGAAAATGGCCAGGGTACTTATGTAGCCTTCTGCCTATCTATGGATTCTCAATAACCAATAGTGACACATGTAAGGAAACCAGATCCCTACGAGACTAAATAAAATATAGCAGAAATTTGCAGGTTGGGTTTTGATCATGAACCTAGTAACTCAAGAGGGAGCTGGGAAATAAAGAAGCATAGGCAAGCTTTGCCTGTTAGTAGGGAAGTATTTGTGTATATATTTTATAGAAAATGCCAATAGACAGGTCTGATGGTTTTTCAGGAAGAGGTAATTTTCCACTTAAATGCATATGCATATTAACTTGTGTAGTACTGTGCAAATGAAGAAGGCAATCTATAAGAAACTTAAAGTAAGCATACTGAATGAGATTCAAAAGAGCCAATTCAGCATATATGGTATACATGACTGATCATAGAACGATAATGAATAACAATATCCCTTTGATGTTAATTAGTTGCACTTGATAAGGCAGTGCTAAGTGGGTTTACAACAGTAAAGTAAGAAAAACCAAAAACTCAATAAAGCTTTCAGAATGCTAAAACAATAAGGATTTTTTTTAAAAAAAACCCACAAAACATTACCAAGAAGTCCCTAATTCATTGCATTATCTAAACTACATGAGAAACAACTTAAACAAAAAGGTAGAAACAGAAATAATGAAGATAAAATTTTGCCAGAAATGTCTATGCCTTTAAAAAAAAAACAACCAATCAAAAAACAAACACAACCAAAAAAACCCACAAACATCACAACACAATCTGCAGGGCAGCAAAGAACGGATTTGTTGGCAATAAATCCAAATGATGGAGTCAACACTAAATGAAACACAAATTTATCTAAATTTTAAGAAAATATAGATAGAGCTACTGATGACTGAGAGATCAGTAATAATAAAAAGGAGAATTATTTTGTGTCAAGAATCTTTCTTGGATCTCCTTCTCCCAGCTGAGCATACTTTTCATATGACGTAAGAAAAGAACCACACAAATTATGTAAGGAGCGGCACTGGTTCCTCCCCTCTCCCTCGCAAATTCTTTTTCATTAAAGTATAAACTATTTAGTAGTGGACCAACAGAGTTGTGAAAAGCCATACAGCTGAACAGGGGGACTTAATTGTGCTTGTCAGGCACCTTTAATTGATAATTACTTTTTCACATTTCTCAGAAATAGAAATTACTATCATATTTTGCTCGATCCTTCATGGTATGGTAAAATACAGGCACTATGCAAATTGGTTTTACAGTGACCCACAGGAAATAGTTTGGAAACTGATGCTATTATTAGTGTCACAGTTAGTAAGGCTACTTAAAATTCTGCCTAGATGTCAAAAAAAAAAAAAGCTCAAAAAGTTGCAAATTAAGACTGTCAAGTTGATATGTAGTGGTAGTATTTTTGTTGAAAAATCACTTTACGTTTAGTCTATATATTTGTTTTTTCTTTACATTTTAGGAAAAGCACCATGCAGTAGCACAAGCAAACGAGAAGTATTGCATATATCAATAACATACTCTATAAGAATATATTTTTCTTATATACACAGACTCTATAAGAATTTATTTTTTCAGTTTGGACTCAATATAGTCACATATAAAAATTTGTTAAGTACATTTTCTGAAAAAATAGTTGGTGGTAAGACTCTGCTTGATTGACTGGTTTGGTACTCCTAAAAATCTTGGGTTTTTTTATTGTGTGACAAATTACCCCTTTCTTTCCACCTGCCCCAGGACTCTTGTAGCAGTAAGAACACAGACTGGATGATACCAAACTTGTAAGTAACAATGCAATATATTATTCTGTCCTTCCAACTCAAATTGAGACATTAGGGTTGTTGCACACTATTCACACTTTGCTCTGCAGATAGTGCTATTAATTTACTTGAGTGCTTTTGATCATAGTCATTACTACGGTACTTGTGTGCTTCACAAATACTGCTTCCAATAATTTTTCAAAAACCCTGTTAGATAAGAGGTGTTGTTATTGCCATTACTAAATAATAATGTGAGATAAAAAAGGTCTGAGAGGAAAAATATCAGCTAATCTTGATTTTCTGGTTGGCATAAGAGTTCAAATTTTTCAGTAATTTGTACTATAAGGTGCTGTCTGTTCAGACACAGCTCCCAATGATTTCATTTGCAAGTGCTGAAAAAAACCCTTACCTTAATATATGAAGCTGCACGCTCAGAATGCATGGAAAACACAAGTAGTTAATACTGCGAAAAAAAGGTGAATAAATGACTGGCTGTAACCGCATGCTAATTCTGACACTTTTAATGCCATTTCTGCCTCTACTTTAGTTACTTAATAATATGTAATATCAAAAATTCATTTACATGTATGTAAAGCATTCATGGAACCAGAAATAATAATGGGTATTACCTGACATTAAAAAAGCCAGTACATATTAAACCTAAAATTGTACATTTGGTTAATGGTACTGGTACCTAGCAAGTTGCTTTGGTCAATTTCCTGTTAAGACAGATTTCTGTACTTTTCTTTTTCTCTCTTCTCCATTTATACACAAAACTTAGAATAGAGTTAATAAAACACATAGAAAAAAGCTACAGATGTAATATAAGCTTGTACAGATTTGAGGTCGCAAAATCTAAGGAAGTGCTAGAAAAAAGTCATGACTTGTGTATAAAAGTCATACAGCACAGCATCCCAAAGCTGCTACAAAACATAAGTCTATTGAATTTGATGCCTTAGCTTAATTGAGTGCACTACTATGTGTACCAGAAAGTCTAACTTTTACCCTGCTTAATAATAGGTAATAGTAAGGCTTTTGAGATGAATGTGGTAATACAAAAAAAAAAAAGAATATTACTATTTGTATCTTTTATAGTCCGCATTGTACTTCCCCAAACCCTGACAGTGCATTAACAGATTTTTCCCAGGGGATGCTCCCTGTGTAGCAACATATCATGCAATCAGTGAACTTACTCTCTGCTCCTGCATCTCCTTTGCTGTTTATGCAGAGTCATGGCCAGCCATATACCAAAATGATCAAAACTAAGTATTCCAGCTTCCATACAGGATTTAAAAGTCCTGAATCCTTTTGAAATTCAGGATTTCATTCACACTTGAATGCTTCTTCCTGAGGAAAGGCAAATTAGGGGACTCTGCTGACTTATCCTTAACATTTGTTGTTCTTGGAAAACATCTTGCTGCTGCAGCTTTCCTGTCTTGGCAATTCTATGGGATATCACAACTAAGTGTAACTAGTATAGGAAGGGAAAAATACACACGTGGAAAATTCAAAAGCAATGTAAACACAAAGGAATAAAAACATTCCGTAAATATCCCAATAATTAGATCACCAAAATATTTCAGTGAAGGAGCTAAAAAAAACCTCAAAACCACAAACAAAAACCAATCCCCTACTAAACCACATTTTCAATCTTGATATTATGGAAACTGTGTCTTAAATTTTGCTAATTTCCTAAGTATATTAGATTATAGAACAAGTTAAAGCGATCTTAAATATCAAGTAAAAATTAAGCTAGGATGAAAAAAAGCCCCACATTCCTGCTGCGTTTAAATTTCTGATAGCTCCTCACTGCAGCGATTATGTTTGTAGCATTAGGTTGTTCAAAAAATAGGAAAGCAATCTTATGTTTTTTCTATTAAAAAAGGAAAAAGAAAAAAAAGGGGATCATACTTTGATTTAGGTTCTTATCATCTGATAGCCTTAACTTCATTGCTATGTAAGAAGATGGAGAAAATGATTTATTGTTGAGTGTCATTCTTTCTGGAGATGAATAATCTTCTTTCTCAGTATTAAAGTGGCTTTCAGGCAAATCAATCAACCATAGATCATGTCATAAGACTGTCTACTGATGTTAATAAAGCATTTGGTAATAAGGAGCTTTATGTGTTGTATTTATAGACACAGAAATACTATAATATCCTCTTTAAAAAGGGACAATCTTGCCTGTGATATTGTTTTAAAACAAAGTTTAGCACACATACATAGCCATAAGTTTCTTAATTCTCCAGCACGTACTATATGTAAGAGAGCAACAGTTTGCTAAAATGCTTTCTCAAATAAAAGGATCAAGTCAGGATGACAATAGTTAACTGAAGGTGCAGACTATATGAGTAACAGACATCACGTAAATGTAGGTATTTCACTTTGAAAACTAGCATTCCTAGTGTTCCTATATAACCAAAAGATTGCCTTTTAGTTTATAAGGGAAAAAGAGAGAGGTTAATGTGGAACAGCATACACAGTTAAGCCATGCTTTAAAACTGCGTCTTCATCCATTGTATATATCATGAAGTCACAACATAATGAAATGCCAGAGCTGAAGAACACACAACAATGCCAATTTCATCATGAGTGTAGGGTAATTTTGAGGTCAGGTATTCACAGAAGTGGGCAATTTAAATTATCTATGAATTCTTTCAAGTTACTGAAAATTCATTACCTCCATATCTCCAATAATAAGGAAAAATGACATTTACTGCAGAATTTAAATATTTAGAGGAACGACTGAATAATGACTTATGGTCATCAAATTCAGTTTTGTAATTGAACAATGAAAGAATTAGAAGTACATCAAGAGGTTTCTGGGAAATAAAGAATTCACTTTCCAAAACCTAAAATTTTGACTTAAATTATTTGCATGTACGTGTCAGATGTTTAGCCCTGCAAGCTGATCATTGTTGATCTTAATGGTTTAGACATGATATTCTACTGTCGTTTCTTGAATACAGATTGGCTACTAAGGAATAGCTGCAAGTAGTAAAGCAAATGATTCATCAGAACTATCTAAGAGGCTGTCATGATCACGTCTGTTTATATTTGCAGTGATACAGATATTGGGTAGGGGCTTATAGATGTGCCATGAAAGTACAGACATTTTCATTTTAGAACATAGACTTTCCCTGTAGGAGTGAACTATCCAGAGCTAGAAAGACTGACACCACAAGGAAAGATGGATAAGGCACAGTTAAAGAAATAACCACATTAGGAAACAACTTGTAATAGTATAAGAAATGAATTTTGAACCTTATGTGGTAGAAAATGAGACACTTAAAGGATTCAAAAAATAATTGCAGGGACAGTGAAGTGGGCAAATAAAGTGATCGGAGCACCTGTGGGTTTTATGTTCATAAGGAAGCCATTTCATTGTTGGTAGTTCAAAGATTAAGAGACTGCAGTGAAACACACTTAATCTGGTGTGCTGGGGGGGAAGAGTTAAAGACTTTAAATTTGCTTGTCTGAGGTAATTACTTGAATCCTTAGATATTACTAGGTAAGGCCACAGATTTTGAGTAGGTCAGAACACAAACTACGTTTAACAGCACCTAAGGTTTTAATTTCTGAATAATACAAAGTAGCAGTTCCTACAGTATCTTTTATCCTACCTGAAACAAAAAGTGAAAACGCCATTCAGCCCAATTTCTAAGGGTTCTTAGAACTGGTGATGCAAGTATGCGAGCACAACCAGGTCTCCAAACATTTGAGTTTAATTTTACTTTCAAATTTTGTTGCGCTGTTTTGCCTTCTCTGCTTCTCTGCCTTGGCTAAAAATTTCATTACAATTATCGCATTGTAATTAATGCTTTATTTTTGTATTAGTCTTCACTATTATATTTTCCATTTTCATCCTAGTGATTGCAGTGGGAAAGGATTCAGTAGCCACATATGTGTGAATTTGGGTTGAAGAAGCCAGGTAGATTAGTTATCTGGTTATATTGCTGAGTTATTTGCTATCCTGGTGGCACTGAATTAGATTGCTGAAGTACAACCTTTACAATCTGTCACTTTTCCAGATCTTTTAAGTGCTGTTGATATCATCCTAGAAATTTCAATCACTAGAGCAGGAATAGCTTTGGAAATTATTGATGTCTATAATAAGGTAATATGTCACAGCAACAATGTCATTTTTGTATGAAATCCAGCCTGTGTAGATATTAAATGAAATGAAATGGGAGATAAAGCAGTCAGAAAAGCTTTCCAAAATAATTCAGAAGTCATTGAGAAAAGAGAATTTGGTCAGTCAACAAACAAAAAAGCAAAGCCAAACAACTAATTCTGGCATCTGAAGGTTGAAGAAGGGTAAGTTAATTTACAATACAAGTAATATTCTACTTCTATGCCCAGTTACCAAACCCCACACAGATGGCAATAAAATCATGCCCAAGAACCAGAGGGTGTTTCTTCCTACATGCTGTAAGGCAGACTAATTACACCTACATGCTAGAATGCTTTTTCTTAGATACAAGTCCCTTTCATATTCCTTTCCTACAATTAACATTCTCATCCAAGACTGCTTCAATGTAACCTTATTAGATTTAGAATTAGATAATATCTCACAGCTTGCAATTACTGGAGTTAAAACCATCTATTAAGTTCATACTTCTATATTTTTTCAACTAAAGTAAAATGTCAATGTCATTAAAGAAAGCATATATTGCAAACTACATGGTATTAATATTGAATTTATCTGAATTCAAGTTACTGAAAAACCAGTAAATAAAAAGGCTGACAAAGCACTATCAATGTAATGGTTAGGGGAAAGAACGTCATCACTAAAATAAAAGTCATAGCTGACCTTTCTCACTGAATATCATACTTCAATTATAAAATGTATTCCCCAGCCTTATACTGGGGAATGCTCTCCAGTCAGAAAGAGTATTCTTACGATACTATGATCAAGAATCCTAATTCCTTTACTTATCTGAATAGTTGCTTAAGCTCAGGAGGAAATCCTAAAGGCAGTGAAACAATACACAAACACTGTAATTGTTGAAATAAAATTCAACAATATACTGTAAGACAGTAGATAGATATTTACCTCCAGTAACAAATTATACATGAAGTATTATATCTATAAAGTGTATTTTTATGTATACACAGTATGAAGCATCTATATATGTATATATACACAAGTTGTACATGTTGTACAACAAACAGTAGAAAGTACATTCACAAAAGCGTAGCCAAGTGTTGTATACCAGGTGAAATATAAAGTTTTCAGTAACGTAATAACACCGGATGATCTGTTACATGTAGAGTCACATGATGTAGAGTCACATTTCCGCAGAACGTGTCAATGACATTTTTATTTCAATAGTAACATATACCTATAGAAAACAAAAAATAACAGAAACTACACTGATATCCATACACTTCTTTCCCTTTCCATTCTCATTTAGTATTATTATTTACCTTTATAAAAAAATTAAAAGTGGGACATTAAGCTCAGCTACAGGCATCTTGGGTAACATTGTTGTAATAGCCAGAAAACTTGAATATCACTATCTAAATATATGCTCTCAAAACAATCCTCTGACACTTCATGAAAATCAATATGCATAGAAACACACAGGGACTTAAATTTAGGTGCAATGTAGATTTTTTGGAAGAGACTATTGATATAATTTTTCAATGTCTCCCTTTCTGTATGCCCACCTTGAGATATCTTAATTGGGCTTGGTTTCCTAGAAACTCTGAATTGCTGAGCACCCATCATTGAAGGCTACTGTCCTTCCTGGTTTCGGTGCCATACAGATGTGATAGGAGCACCACATCCCTATCTAAAAGAGACACACTACTTCAGTCTTTAGCAGATTGGGTCATAGTCACAGCACGATCCTCTTTACTGTCCAAGGAATAGTGTATTTAAGGAAGAGAGACAGCATTTAGAACCAGTATCATCAACAGAAATGCGCTATGTAAAAAGCTTTATTTTATTTTATTTTTAAAATCATGTACTGGGAGCTGACACCTATTCATGCCAATGAATCACTTTCAATGCCCTTAAACCAGCACCAAAGACTTTTCATAATGGAAATCTAATAAACATTCGACGCCCTCAGATATGGCTTCTTTTCTCCCTATACCACAATCATGGCAAGCATTTCTTACCTGTGAGTTTGCAGAGTGCTGCTTGCCTAGCTGCAAAGAAGTTGAAGACGCCTGTCTCCCCTTTGCCCATCTTGTGTAAGGGCACTTACACATTCTGCTGAAGCCAACAGCAATGGGAACTAAGCTGCTGTGATTTGTGTGGACTACTTGGGAGACTTCTGAACTTCATAATGCAGACAAGACTTAATAAGGCACGATGGCTGTGTCTTCAGGAAATGGGAGGCTTTGTCTTGAGGTAGGACAGTGCTTTCTTTCTGTCCAGGAACAGGACCAGCAGCAGTTCCTGGACAGCAGTCTCTGCTGCCGAATATGATCTACTGCCAGTTCACCATGCATTCAGTGCTCAGGAAAACTCTCACCATTATTTCAGCGTGTGTCTTTATCACTCCGAAAATACAGTTTGCCTTTCAAGATGGCAATGGAAGCTGATGACAGTGCTGATCTATATTTAAACCTGAAGCACTCTCCCACACCTTTTGCAGTGGAAGCACAAGTCAGTGCAAACCCGACAAGACATGGCAGTATAACAGAGCCTGAGGTGCCCACAACAGCAAACTCTCAATCAAAACCTTTCAAAATACCTGACATACACAATTTCATATACACAAGAGCAGGAAAGAGAGATCTATTAGTAAAAGTGGAAAAATCCTTATGACTTCTAAAATCTGGAGATGGAGATTATGGTACTGCGCAAACCACCTTTTCAGAAATCTGTGTATGTTTTAACAGGAGCTCAAGCCTTAAAAAGAAAAGGGGAAAAAAAAAAGGAAACAAAATAAAAGGGAAAAAAGAAAAGGAAAACTTGAAAATATTTTACCACCCTCTAGTGGCAGAATGTGAGATGGACAAGAACAGAAAAAGATTTGAAGTGTGTACATGTATTTCTTCAGCTATCGAAAAGAATTTTTTAAAAAGATGTTATTTTCTATCATGATGAATCATACTAGGTAGAATAAGACACAATATGAAGAGAAAACTCACTGATTGTAGTATAAAACACAATAAGAAGACAAAACTTACTGATTTAATTTTTACAGCCACTAGTATAAAATGCTTCTTACCATGAATTTGAGCTTCTTAAGAAAATTTGTTTGAGATATCATTGAACAATGGGGTTATTGAAGATATTTTGAACTTTTCATTTAATATTAATCAAACACACTAGCACAAATTTTTAAACTCCATTTTATACAGATCATGTTCAGCTAAGTATATCGTGTTTAAGGAGCAAGACAATGTTCTGTCAAGTTAATTTTTTATCAGCTTTATGTATTCCACTGATTTCAAAACTCGCTAAAATATTTCAAATCTTAGAAATTTAAAATATGTTTAAGATTAAAAAATAAAATACACATAAATAACATGTCAAAACACAGAACAAGTATATAAGCATATATAAACCTCACTGAATGTCTGCAAATCTTTCTGTCCCATCCCTAGTTTAGGCAATGGATTCCTAGCAAGTCTGCTAGGATATCAACTTTTAGCACGATCTTGAGATATTTAATCAGTTGTTAGAGTGGTTGGTTGGTTGGGTTTTTTCCCAACTTACTTTTTTTTTTTTTAAGAGGTGGATAGATGGGAGCCTCAAAGACATCATCTGATTTACCTTGAAAGGCTGAAAACACTGGACTACACTGATGTAAATTAACTGAACCAGCATACCCGACATCAAAGCATCTCCACGTGCACCAACATTGCATCCTCATGCTCAGTCAGAAGGTTCCAGGGAAAGATTTTTCAAAATGTTAATAATTGAAATGCAGGCTGATCTTAGCAAATACTTCCCATAAATCACTGATACCACACTATTTTTAGCTGACCTTTTATTATTTTTAACATGGCCCCTCCAACAATTAAAATTTATCTATGCTAATTCTTCATCAGAGCTAGGTGACTGCTAGGGAGCCATTCAGTCAGCAAATCTGCATCAGACTGTTTTGGATCTTGTCTGAAAATTAGAGATCTCTTTAAATGCCTTTTCAAGTAGATGTAAAATAGAACCTCCCAGCACCCTAAATGCACCAACTCTTCACTAGAATAGCAGACACTGAAATACTGTGGAACATGGGGAAAACACATAGCAGTACAGATCTCAAAAGACATACTATAGTGTGCTGCACAAACATCTGCAACGCTCTGCTGGAAAGCAACCTAAATCCCAAAAACCTGACTCCTGCAGAACCAGGTCAGGTATCTGAAAAAAAATCAACAGATGAAGCCCGTGAAGCTTTGCAGAGTGCTAAGCAGTACAGTACAGACTGAATGGTCTTTGTGGTGCTATTGCAGCTTAGTTTAGGGTCCGAGAGAAAACATCTGGCTAGAACTGAGCTGCCTTCATGCTACTGGTGTCCAGAAATACATACAACACACAGACATTTGAGATAGTCTTGCATAAAACCTATTTTTCCTGCAGAGTATATTAATTTCTCATTCAGATGTACAAAAACATCTATATCATTTTCAACTCAGGCTGTGAAATGGCCAAGAAAACAAGCCTTCACTTCTCTGGGAAAGACCGTACTTCCTTTCCTCAAAATGCTCCAATGCCCCTGCTTCGGGGGATATTCCACTATCGCTCTCCTTCTGTTGAGACATATGACTACAAACCTGCTCTTCTCACAAGCAGATAAATGCTTCCTCTCAATCACAGTAAACTATGTCTGTCAGCTGCTCATTTCCTCATGGTAGTTCATTGTATACTTTGTATTGAATTGCATTTTTCCATGAAAATTTTCTTGCCTTATCTTTAATGGAAAAAACCCCAAACAAAACAAACCACTGAATAAGCCAAGGAAAACTATTTGATTACTATGCTCTTTTTTCCATTAGCAGTTGCATTTTACAAATAGCTGAATAACAATACGGAGGAGCACATCAGCTATCAGGACATACCTGTAAAGAGTTGACAAAGTCTGATCTTCTGAGTCTGAACTCCTTCTCTGAAGCTCTCTGGACTTGGCCACTCTGCAAAACAAAAGAAAAATTCTCATTTTGCATCTCTGTTACACTCTGCTCTTCCTCCAATCGCTCCTGCACTTCTATGCCTGGGCCACTGCTCCCTCACGAGTATCCTACTGTCATTCCTGACCATCACATTTCCTCACTTACAAACTGTTCACAAGTGATTCACTTCATCACCACTCTTGTCACCTACAGTGTTACCGTCACTGTTGTTTCTGCTTCAGCTCTATCATTACAGAAATCTTCTATTTTTATGTCATACTTCCTTACCTTGTTATTGTGCTCCCACCCTCCCTTTTTGGGTATTTCTGCCTTTTAACAGGAAATTTTCTTTTAAGGAAATTCAAATAGGTACAATACACTCCTTGGCAAAAAGATACTAAGGAACTCTGAGAGTGTGTACCTTCAAACAATTTCCAATACAACTACAAAATATTGTACTAATTAGCTACCTTGCAGCCAGTAATTACTCACAGTCTTTGGTTTGCTTAAGTCCTTAAAAACTTCCCATTGTTCCTATTATATGCAGTGTTAACAGAAATCTCCACTCAGCAGTTTCTGAACCAATTTTACCTATGAATTGGTCTGAACTTTTCAATTGAAATTTACTTCTTAGGGGATTCCACCCCGTGTGAAACATTAACCACTGAGTAGCAATTGCTAAAGCTCCTTTATCAAATCCCATGAATTACTGTAATCCAATAATATCACACACAATATTCTACTGCAAGCAAGTTACTGTGTTTGCAGATAGCTCTTTTCCAACTCCAGCTACTTGTAAAATGTGGCTACTAACAGAAATGAGAGACCACAGAATCTTTGGATGTCAGAAGTAATTCATCCTTAGTAACTTTATTCCTATTGTAGTCTACACAAAAGATACAACTTTGATTCTGTGCAAACAATTTTTCTGCCACGTTTTTCCTGCTCAATCAATTTGTCCTTCTGGAAATGACAACTATCAATTCCACCTGTATAATAAAGATGTGACTGAGGAAAACAAAAATGTCAGTACTTTCAATTACAAGAACAGATGATAAACATCAACTCATTATAGATTACTTAAAGCTTAAGTCTAAACTTACTATGAATTACTTTCTAAATCTAAATGCCAATATTATACTTAGGTTTATTGATTCAGACATATAAACCTATTTACTTTTCTGCGTCAGAGCTTGCTTCTCTTTTGTAAGCAACTGGTTACTAAGGCAAATAGTGGTTTTGGATAATAGAAAGAGTTTGCCTTAAGCGTCCAGCTTCATTAATAGGTGACAAAAGCCTTTTTTTCATTTTTTGTGGCATACAATGCATGTGGCACTTCAGTGCATACCAGACCATTTTATATTTTATGCAATGCTTGAGTCTAGAATTAGATGCTAAAATTCCAATTCAAAACAGCACTTTGATATAAACAAATAGTAAATGGACTTAAGAATATGCTTGAAACTAAACAAGTTCATCATTGTGTTGGGGCTTCAGAGAGGCCCTCCCTAAATTCAGTTAATTGGACAAGAGTCATTACATCAAAGACAAACCCACACAATGGAGTTCACATTTCTTAGGCAGCCTTTCCCATTCCTTATGTAATTACCTGTTTTACAAAATCTAACAAGAATCATAAGTCTCTAGAACGACAGTTTCTAACCTCCCCCTTCCACCCATCCCCCGTGCCTCTGCTACATGATCCCAGCTACAGAAATGACGACAGTGAAGGGTCTAACAATTCCCTTTTAAAATTTCAGAGATTTTTTTCAGAAGTCCGAGGAAACTAATTTACTTTTCCGAAGCCCTACAGGCAAAACTTGCCACTAAAAGCCAACATTACCAAAATCTTAAACAGTAAGAACTTCAGCAGCAGGCCAAAGGATGAGAGAGAAAACTGGAGAAAACCAACAATGAAGTAATACCTTTTAAGAAAGACTTATACCCACCAACAACTCCCCTTCCCAGAGCTCTCCGTACCCAACCCAGGCCTCGGCCTCAGCACTGAGTCCAGTCACACCCCTCAGCTGAAGGGCTGCTCTGAGCTGCCCCAACACCTGGCAGAGCTGAAGGAGCAATGCCCACACAGGTGATGGTGGGATTACAAATAGCTCCCTTCACAGCTGCTGGCAGGAAGCTTGAGGAACCTTTATCAGCATAATACTGGGCCCAGGTGTTGGACTAAGGCTGGAACTGCAGGGGCTGCCCCCGCGAGGGGAGGGTGGGGCTGCCCCGCACCAGTCACAGCTGGTTCCAACCAGTTCCGGTCCCGCCACAGCTGAGCAATAGCAAGTGGCAATGCTCAGTTTCCTACTTCATATCAAGTGTAAGATCCACACTTTCTTCCCTAGAGGAACCCACTTACAAGGGAAGCAGAAGATGACAGAAAGTGCACAAGACAGAGCTGCTTTTCCCCAGCCTTCCCTGCTTCCTATTCCCATGAACAGCCCAGGCAAAGAGGGACAAGCAATTCATTCTCATCCCCGTAGCACCTGCTACCACATGCTGAAGGAGATGGTGTCAGGCATGTCTCCGGCAGTATCTAAATATGCCTGTTTTCCTTAGCCTTTGTTCCCCTTTTTGCTATAAACACCAAACAATGAGCCAAGCAATGTACATTTAGAGAAGTACTCTGTAATATTCCAGGTATTTTAGTTTAGCCAACTTTTCCCCCAAAGGGCAGCACCACCCGGTAGAGCTGAACAGTGCTGAGCAACCTTTACACACACACACACACACACACACACACACACACACTGCCTTGCTGAATGTCTCAAAGGAACATTTTAATAAGCATCAACCAGTTTTCATGATCCAGCTCTAAATGTAAACTCATAGGAGGCTTAACAGAATGGCATCCAGCTTCTGCTCCGCAATCAGCTGCTGCTTCCTTCCAGTACATTCCTGCCCTCCCAGTAAGTTCAGGTACAAACGCTTCAGAGGGAACTGAATACTTATGACAGAGATTAAACAAAGACAGATCGGCACTTTCCTTCTGGAAGTTCTGAGGCAAAGTAGGTTTTTCTTCCTAAACGCTATGGTGTTTTGGTTTTCTTTTCTAATCAGAAAGAAAATTATAGTCTACAAGTAGTAATTAGTATTTACTCTAGATGTCTACTCTGATTTATTTGTGATGATTAGGTTTACAACTGACTTCAAAGCACCCCTCCTGATTGAAATTGTAACCAACCAAACAGTGAGCAGTAAAAATGTTATGTTTCAATTCCTATTACATATTTATGGTACCAAATATAACGAGTAATTTCAGAGTGGAGATTATCCACGCAAAATGGTATCTTGAAACACATGGTCTCCAATAACCAGCAGATTATTTGCCGTGCTACCATGCAGTACTTCTAGGCTGGGTTGCAGAATCCTCTTCTGCTGTCAGGGTAAAAGGCTTGGAAATCGCAAAAAAACTGACTGCTGATCTAAACAGCTGAGATAATGGCACATACTGATTAGTATAATTGTAATTCCATCCACTGTGAACCTCCTTTTGACCTTTTATTTTATAGAAAGGATAGAACAGAAACATACAGAGGTTATGGTTTTCACGCAGCAGAAAATTGCTGGAGTTGAGGGTGGGGTGGAAGGGGAGTTTCTGCACCTACAGGCAGGTTATTTACTCTATGCAATAATATATAGATGACAAAATAATCCAAACGACTCAAACAGCTCCTATGATCTGCTGCTGAGTTAATCCATTTTTTTGCTTTCACCTTTCTTGCAATGTGAAGAGCTAACAAGCTGACTTAAATTTTGGTGCTTTACAGCCAGTATTTTTATAGAAGTAAAACGGGAAAACATCTGACAGCATAAAACACAACTGTTCTATCTCTAAGCACACAGAACAGCCTGGTAAAGAGCACAGACGCTGAGATGTTCTAGAGCCTATTTCAAGTTCTTGGCTTTCCACATCCTAATCTGGATTGGAGTCAATAATAATTGGGACAATAAGGTCAGGAAGAATAAAGGACAAGCTTACAATACTGTATGCTACATATGGAACTCCCCCCCAACCCGAATGTTTGACAAAAGAATATTTTTACAAGTGGGGTTTTAGACACCAATAATCCAGGATGGGGAGAAAAATAACTTTGTGCACCAGAGTTGTGTAGTGACTGCACACTTTGATCCTTGGGTCAGGATCCTCACAGATCTGGAAAACAAAAATGACAATGAGAAGCAAAACCTATCAATAGTCATGTGCACCCTCACTTTTTCTATATTTCAGACAATCTGCAAAAGAGAGAGAATCAAGGCAAAAGCATACAGAAATCTTTCAAAACTTTTCAATCAGAATGGCACCTGACAGAGATCCCTTACCCTGTTTTTTTAGCAAGATCTTTCACACTTTTTTTTGGCCCTAGGAGCAAACAAACATTACCAGCTGGCTCTATTTGTGAAAGCTGTTTGCTTGCATGGACAAGGATTCCTATTGAAACTGCTCACAAAAGAGTTGGAAGAGATGAGTATATGAATCAATTAGAAGTTGGGTTCACTGGTGACATTCTACATTCACAGTTTTGTTGCTTCTTAGCAGACTAGAATGAACTTGCATTCCCTTATTAGTTTAATAATACATGATGGTGGAAATGTCTGTGACCATCTCTACATATCAGGAAAATCTTACATCCACTGTGGACGTAACAAAGTCTGAACATCTTGATGTGAAGCTACTCAGAAAACCTCTGACCTGAGCCAATTGCTTGTCTGAAGAGACTCCCAAGCTCTGATGAATGTGTTCACTGTGAGTATTCTCATCAGTGGAGGAGGATATAATTGTATATATCTGACAGACTCCTGATACTCTACATCAAATCTCCAAAGAAAAGAATGATAGTTGGGGGGTGATCATTTGCTGAGAAAGTGACAGTCATTCTGACAAGTAAACTGTATAAAGCCACAGCTGCAGGACCCAGAGATGAAGCCAGGCATTAGATGTTGAGAATACATACAGCTCCGTATGCTCCATCAGAGACTGGCAGGTTTATAATGTAATGGACTGTCATGTTGAATGGAGAGTGACTAGAGGACCTGTTTAGAGGAAGATAAGTCTTTACAGAAAGGTAGAGTATGATTGTCTCAATGAACTCTGTGGACTGAGGCAGAACCGGACATGATTTTTTTGAACTGTGGCACTTTTATTACTGGCCCAAAATGTATGAGTAAGGCTCAGTTTCCTGAGCTAAATAAATTTTAAAAAAATATATTTTTTTAATTTGGATACTTATCATACACAATATGAAATTGATATGTAGTTCATTCAAAATTTCATAATACCATTTTTCAATAAAATTCATTCTTCGAGGGTAACACTTTCCATCAAAAGGAGTTGCATTCAAATTCTTAATATGGTAGTGGGAAACTAGGTAACAGTTAAAAATGTCAACAGAAATCCTTATGTTATTGAAGCATTATCAATCTGATTATCTATGCATTTCAAGCATTATTATTGGTGTTTCAATGCTTTTTTTCAGCAATTCTGATCAAAACCACCTAAAACCGAACCTGCATCTTCAAAATCCCAACCCAGTGCTGATATTCATATTTAGAACAGACCTCTCATACTCATTAAAAATATAAATAATACTGATAAACATTGAAACCTCGCATGATACTCTTCTAAATATCTTTGACAGATTTCTAGGCAATCTAACTCATAAATGGAATTAGGCTCTAAACAAAGTCATGGAAATTACTTCACTCGGGTAAATTTTTTTATCTTAATATTCTGCTCCAATATAGAATTTTTAAAAAACAGCCCCCAAAATGTAACCACTTGTAAAAAGAGATATTATCATCCTTATAATTTTCTTCAAATATAGTTATATTGTATTTTATCATTAAAGTATCATTAGAAAAAACAAATAATCTTTTCTTAGAAGTGTCTTCGTGAAATTAATTTCTGTTTCTGACATCATTTGAAGACAGATGCATTCAGTATGTAATGAATATTTATTTGCATCATTATGAAAATGCTCTGTATTACTAATGGTGCACTTACATTCCAAACATAATACACATACACCTCACATGTAGTGAATTATGAAAGGATCCAGCAGAGGGACCCCTTCAGTTAAAAATTAAAAATCATCCATGAATCAAAACCCACGAAGTCCCAGATTGTACCTAAATTAGTAAGATCACACAAAGTGTAGCAATATTTCTGATACAAGACAGGCATTTAAAACGTAACAATAAATTTTCTTTCTGGATTTATACATTTCCTATAAAAAGATGTATAAGGATACTTTGCTATATAGTATTTTAAGAATACCATTCAATTACGTGTTATTTGGGCTGACTGGTACCACCACGCCCAAGTTGCTAAATAACACTATGTCAGTATTAGAGGTAGGAAAATTAGCTAGTTAGAAAATTAGTTAGTTGTTACCTGACCGTAAAATAGGAAAAAGTGATATAGCACTTTTGGAGTGCATTGTGGAGTGCTATGGTACTGCTATGGAGCAAAAACTAACATGAAATATGTCTCCTCCTTAGAAAAGTCTTCTTAGAATTAAGTGCTTTCCTCAGAATTAAATACGACATCCATTGGAATTTGACCATATGAAAACAATCTCAAACTGAAGTAGCACAGAAGAAATGTCTGAATTCATAAAGCATCCTATAATATTGGAATTGAAGCATGTTGATGACTGGTACCAAAATACATATATTTAGAAAGTACAGTTCTGAAGCAAACACTTCCTGAATGTATCTTTAGTTTGAGGCAAAATTTTATCAGAGAATGTATCTTTTGCAATAGTTGCCATGGCAGCTTACCCAGTCATGCCACTGTAGAAACGATTAATTTTTCACATTACAGGAACTTGGTATTTCATAACTTTACACTCTTTATTCTCATATTCTGTGAACTCCCAGAATATTATTTCTACCTATTGGTATCTATTGGTAAAATCTTTGTAACCAATGATAATTCACACTGCAATATGACAAAACCTCATGCTTCTAGAACATTTATTCTAAAAAAAATTGTAAGCTATGAAATTCTGCTAATGCAAATTCAGAAATGATAGTTTATTTTCTGTCTGTTTCACAGTGGTTTACAACATTCTAAGATATTCATTACATGTAAAATGCTACTTTACAACATGGGCCATAATATAGCTGTGCTATTACATCAAGACTGAAAAGTAAATCAGGTTCCACCCACTAAAAATTTAAACAGGTTGTATTTCTTTGATATGTACTAGACATAAAATAGCTGTGGGGAAAAGTATTTTCTTTTATAATCATTACTACTGTTCCATAAATTAGGCTATTTACACATGAAGAGGTAGGCCGGAATCTGCAAATCCCTTACCTTTAAGGGTATGCCTTTTTCATTAATAGACAAAATTCACAATCCAGCGACTTACTGTGATTAGACAGAAAACTGATGCTAGACTTATCTTTGAACCCGTTTGTTATTGATGATATAGAAAGAATGCAACAGTGATATTTTACTAATACAAAGAGACAGCTTCCATTTCCCTGCACGCAACATAATACTTTCACTGTGCCCTTTGTCTAAAAATTCATCTCCTTCTTCATCAGGCTGTCTGGAAGCTTCCTTCTTTCTCTCACTGCAATTCTCACCTGTTCCCTTATCTTAATAACTCAAGTCCTCCTTCAAACATTCTTACACTTGCATGGCCTTGCAGTGATTGTCAGGATGTCAGCATAAAGTGATTATATTTTTTTTCAATTTTTCATCCATTTTGATGGACATGTGAAAATTTACTTAGAGTTAAAAAGTCATTTTGGGAAATAATTTTTTAATTAAGTATGCCAAGATGATGGAGAAGTTTATAAGTGTATTAGAATAGCAACATGGGAAATAACATAAAACAGTTCGCAAAAAATTATTTTATGACATGACAGTATTGATAATTTTTCATGGTAAAATTTTCCTTTAGCGTTTCAACAAGAGACACAATTCAAACATTAAAAATAAATGCTCTTCTCTATTCACATGCTATCTTGATCTCTAATTTTCATATTCTTAATACTTTTTGGGTTCACCTTTTCCCAAGCACTGCTAGAAAGAAACAAAATCCAGTATTATCTACCAGTACAACACAGGATTATTTTTTTTCCTACATAAGCAATGTGATGGTAACTATCACACTGAAGACAGAAAGCAGATTATGATTTCTACCCAGTTGACACACAACAAGTTTTTGATCACCATGTAGGGAAAGAATACAACTTGTAAGTTTGTTTCAAAGCCTCATTAGATGACCTGAATTTTATGGGCAGAAAGTATACGATGAGCAAAACTGGAAAGAAATAAAAAGGTATGTGATTACTTTTCCTGTCTTGTCAAAGCTGACTCTATTTGAGTATTCCTACAGAGGTTTCTTACCTCATATATATACATACAGATAATCAAGGAACTGTGAACTTGAGGAACTCTAACCAGTATATCTCTCTCTCTCTCAATATCTATGTAACTATATATATAACAATATATATTGGAATCTCTAGACACATTTCTAATTTTTGAAGTTGCATACAGCAACTTCAAAATTACAGCACTTGCATAGTAATATTGGCTAAATTCTTAGCATCTTGGGATTACAGAAACTCCTCACTAGTCATTTAAAAATGCTATATTTCTGGGATGCACAGTTAAAGAGAGAAGTAGGAAAATATAAATTCAGAACTATAGGTCTATAAAAATATTTCTTTTTTTTAAGGTTATCGTCTGACTACACTTCATTGCTGAACACTTCAGATTTGCTCAGCTCTACTGCATAGAAAATAACGCCACATCTCATTTACTTAACTGAACTCACAGTACATCTATGTGCTTGAAGACCATATCAAACACTGTGGTTCCTATACCACAGGTATAACAAATTTACTTCCAAATGCACTTAAATATGGAATTTCTTCCTGTACATTATCTCTACTACAAAGCTGTCCCTACTATAAAGCATTTATACCAGAACACTGCTTTCTGTCTCTTATCAGCAGGTGGCTTCCTTTCTCCTAAGTTCAAGATATTAGTACTACAAGACACCAAGTTTTAAACAAATGGGTCTTATGAACAACTAAAATTTGCTTTAATTAGCAAATAAAAAGTTTAAATAAATTATTAATACTGGGAAAAAACGAGGCAGAAGAAGCATGAGATCTGAGTTTGTTTCTTAGAGAAGTCAGTTGTAATGTATTGCGTTCTCATAACCTGAGAATCTAAAATGCAGTTCCAACTGCTTGTGTGTAGGTTATCTAAAACACATTTAGCATATTGCTATAAGATGGATAAACAGTGTATTCAGGTAGATAGGCATCAGTACAGAATCAAGACACAAAAGTAGTCCCCCCAGCCTAATCATTAAGCATTTACAGGAATGATTTTGGGTATTGCGTTTCAGGAGGAACATGGAGAGCGTGCGTCTAGAGGACAGCTATGAGACTGATTCACGTCTACAGTATCTCATCAGTGAGGAAAACACATGCAAAAAAAAAAGACTGCAAGGATTTGGTTTACTCTAGGCTAAAAAAGAGAAGATATCTTTAAGTCTCAAGCACTTGCTCGAAGAAAAAGGGAATAATCTACAAATAAACAGAGGATGACCAATAAATAATGGGCTTAAATTAAAACAAGGATTTGTCTAGCCCTTGAGAAAAAAAATTGTTAAGGAAAGACAAAACTGTCATGGAAGAGACTGTGGAGTCTCCACTGGAAGAAGCTTTTGAGAACAAATTGGACATCATATATCAGTAATTACAATATTTGATCCCTCCTTATTATCCAAGCTTGCTAATCATTAGAGGTGCCATTTAATCATACTTTTTAAAATCAGTAAATGACTCCTTTATGTAAACAAATCAAACATCATTGCGTTACCAGCTCAGTAAGAATTTAAATGTATATATACACTTGTGTTTGCTCAGCAAATCAAATATTTTGTATGTTCTCCAGATGTAATCTTTCTCATAACTTATCTCTGTTAATAATACATGTCCAAACCACTACAATAAGTAGTAGAAAGAAAGAAACATGGAAATAGGAGACCGTGAATTCACCCAAGGGAACCAGGAAATGATAAATATTTAATTCTGTGCTTTCAAATCAAAATCATGAAATCCAATAGTCCGATGAGCTATCTATGGAAAGGATACTGATAGCCCTCCCCTTATTTTTTTGTTTTTCAGCTCTGGATATTTATGTTTTATTACAATCTAGCTATAAGCTCCTATATAGCACCCTCTCGTGTCTGTATATTAGATCTTTTATTGATTGGACTGGTAGCCCTGGGGATTGCCAGAAGTTTCCTAAGCACTGAAATAAGCCAGAAGATAGTGACAACATCATCACATTATACCAACACTTCTTGCTATTTTCAGGATCAAAAGACAAAAAAAAAAAAGGCCAAAAAAAAAAAAAAGGTAACTACTGGTAGCACAGATAACAAAAGTGGGACAATTAACAAGATTAGATAATCATTTAGGTAACCAAAGATGAACAGTGCTGAACATGTAGCTGGTATGTTGTGAAGAAGAGGGAACAGGAGCATCTTTCTTATTTTTACTGGTAAAATCCAAGCTGGTGGGTATCTCGAAAATCAACATCCAAAAGAAATAAGTCATCAAAAACATTAAAATACCTCAAAAAAAAGATGGTGAACCACCAAAACAGAGAATTCTACTGTTCTTTTTTTGTAGTGTCAATCTCTATTGTCATTAAAGTATATTAAATAATATAAATATATAAGTATTAAATACTACACTACTTTGAATTTAATGGTAAAAGATTTTCTGAAAGCTCAGCTGGGGAGACAAACTTGCTATAAGTTATTTTCAGTGGTATTGCTTGACTTTTTTTTTTTTTTTTTTTTTCTTTAATTTCAGTGCGTTTATTTTTCCCCAAAGCAATTTCAACTACTGGCTTACATAGCTTTTATTTAATTTGAAATCGATAAAACAATGGACATATACCCTTGGTATTCAAAAGTGACATTTCTCCTTTGTCTTTACAGCACACAAACCAAACAAAAATCAATACTTTATCTTTCTACACTTGAATAATAAGGGTAATAAAGCAGCAGGCTCACAGTGCTATATAATATTGACTACGGAGTCTTTCAAGATAAATTACTGAGATTTAAAAAAAATCTTGGTAAGGCAGCACTACATTTTTTTTTTATCAGTTGACACAACAGTTTGAGGCAATACATGCATCAGTATACAAGCTAAAATACATTAAACTAGGTGTAATTCTTTGTAACACCCTTCCAATAAAAATGTAGCCACAGACCAGATTTAAAAGTGAACACATTTTACATTTTTACTGTAGTGGAAAATGATGCAAGTTTCATGATAAAATTCACTGATGAGAGTCCAAGACTTGTGCAATATATGGAGAATCATATCTAATGGCACAGATTAGCATTCATCTGGAGTCAAAGAGTGGTTATTAACAGAAGAGAAATTTAGGGGAAAAAAAGTTATTCTGGAGACATTATC
Organism: Limnodromus scolopaceus; assembly: GCA_028565335.1. Classification (NCBI taxonomy): domain Eukaryota; kingdom Metazoa; phylum Chordata; class Aves; order Charadriiformes; family Scolopacidae; genus Limnodromus; species Limnodromus scolopaceus. The sequence goes on from JAOXNO010000063.1 coordinate 15,926,500, forward strand.
TTTAGAAAAAAATAACTTATAAAGATAGGCCTTTTTGGTGAATATTAGAGAACAGTCAAGATCTACCTTATTATTATTTATAAAGTATGTTTTGGATATAAATTTAAGCTAACAAATTTTTGTGGATCAGCTTAAAAGTCAACCTTTTACATGTTGTATTGAAAGAATTGTTTTAATAGATTTTTAAATTTAAAGCTCATTCCAATATGAATGTAGCTCACTTACCAATTTTTATTTTCATAATAAAACTCTAATGAATCATTGGCTGCCACTGTTATGCGCACATTAAAAACTTAAATTTTAAATGTTGTAAATGCAAAGTTATTAAGCACTTTGACTCAGAGGACAATAAGCCTAAACAGAAAATGATTTTAGCAGACAGGAAGGGATGGCATGTTGCTGAATATTATTGTGTAAAATAAATGAAAGCTGTTATCAAACAACCTCACTGTAATTCATCCCAATGTGTCCTCTAGTCTCCTAAAATAATAATTGCCTACCAATACCACAGCATAAAACACGTAACATTATATCATGTACTTTATCTTGACCCTATATCATATTTTAGTTTACAAAAAAGTATGTCCAGCTGTAACTCTCAAGAATTGTTATTTTTTAGCTTTGCAACTATCTTGTAGGAAATTTTTCTATAATTTCAAGGAGGCTTAAGATTTCTGGAGAAATTTGCTAAGGTATTTACTCATTTTACCTGAAAACTGGTTTCTTCCACTTACACAGGGAAGTGTTGTACTTTGCACTAAGTCTCATGGCTAAATAATTTTTTTCCTGGATAAATTACTGTAAAATGTAAAATTACAGTTTTCATGCTAATTACTCTATAAACTCGAAGGTCAGGAACTTTTCTTGCTAATTTCTCTGAGATTAGTGCTGCCAACTATTCTGGAACACATTATCGTTTGATTCAAACGCATCACAAACATTGACCTTAGGACTGATGCCAGCATCAGAAGTCCAGTGCAGCCAGAGAGATACCATACTAGACTGCACCAAGGTTGGCGTGCTCATAACCTGAGTGTAGAACCTCTGACACACGTTAGGCTCAGGAATTCAGATTGTCTTAGCAAGATGCAGAGCTCCACACTTACCTGCAGGAAGCCAACAGAGCTCAGCACAACAGTTCTGACTTTATACCGATTCCTTGTCACAGCTCAATGGACACACCAACTCTGAGCAACCTTTTTCCACTTTCCAAGGGGAAAAAGGTGTGACCTTTTACAAAGCTCACCAATGCACACTGAGTATCCATAAAAGGAGCAAGTAGCTATGCAATGAAATTTTCCACTTTAGCTAACTCCGAAATAACTACCCCAGACACATATGTCATTGCAATATTCTGAACTGCAATGTAATGTGCAAATGCTTCTCTGACAGAAAGGTTCATGTTCTACCAAGATTTTAACATTTCTTCAAGGGTTTCTCCCAACAGTGAATGTGAGTTCCATCCAGATAAGCATTCCTTAGGTCAAAATCCAAAAGCTTACTCACTTTTTCCTAGAAAAATAAAAGACTATACTAAAAAATAGCCAGAAATTATACCCTCCAAAAAGGGAGAATTTAATAAAATTCTATTCTGCTTTGAGACTTAAATATAAGTCAATGTTGATATCAAATGAAGGAAAGCAGAATCAAAATTTCCAGATTTCTGGAAAATAAAAATTTGAATAAAAATCAACAGAATTTAGACATCTAAATCCCAATTCCCAAATGCAACAATTTATGGAATTTAACTGAAACAGTAAGGAGGGATTTATGTTACTGAGTTTTGATGCCAAAGCAACAGGAAATAAGAAATCTAAGTGTTTGGTGGATTCTTCATTCTTTTCCAGTGTAACATGATTAAGAATTTTATTTTTAAAGTATTTATAGAAATTTTCATTATTTTTTCTCATTATTGGCCCTTGACTTAAAAAAATAAACATTTAAAGAAATGAAAAATGAAGGAGACAGATCACACACCCAACCACGCTGATTTCCAGCAATTTTCTGGTGCAAAAACCAGTTTATACATGAAGCTTTAGAACAAAAGATGAAAAGAAAGACTCCTCATCTCTCTAGGCTTTTGGATGCAATTTTAGAAAAAACACAATTATAAGTTCCAGTGACCTTTTATAATCCGTTTTTGCATCTGATAACTTGAACTAAGATATCTGGCACCCTGAGCTTGACCAATGATTAGCTGCTTCCCTTTTTTGATACATGCTTCACAGATAGCAGGAATGAAATTCAAGGCTGTGTTTATCTTTCTTACCTGGCTATGCTAATCCAGAAGACAGTTAAGTAAACAGACGAAAAAAAGTCAGAGGTACACACAGTATTCTATTAAGTTTCTATCAAAATTTCGTCAGCTTCTGAAAAAAATCCCACGCTACATTACACAGCTTATCACATTACAGTCTTCATACAGAAAGCAAGGGAAACGTGCCATCATATTAGCATGGGGAAATTTAGTCATGACTGGTAATGCTAAAATCTATACAGCTCAGATAGCATTTCAGGGATCAAAACTAGTTTGATAAATTTTGACATAACTTTATCCTGTTGGATCACACTTCCAACCAAACTGGAAGCATGCAATAAAAATTAAGTGGAATTTTCTTTCCAACATCATCTTGTTTCAGCAGTTTCCAATTTAAGTATCTCCATTGTTATTTCCACAATTACCACTTTTTTATTCAGTAATACAGGATTAGTTAAAAGATTAAATTAAAATTGATTTAAAGTTAAAATTAGTTAGCCCCCACAGAATAATAAGGCAACAATTTCTGGAGCGATTTATGAAATAATTATATTTAGAGACCGGAAAATTTCCTGCAATCCTAAGTAACACAGTGGTACTAGGCAGGCAGGACACACTCTTGAGGCTACATATTGTTCAGAAAGCAGAAAGTAGAGACCTCAGGAAATGATCCCTGGCAAAGGCGTTGTTCAGTGTAGATGCTGGAGGAAGTTAAACAGAAAACATTTATCAGAAATTTCCGTCCAGAGAGGAGATATGCTGTTTTAGGGCAAAATGCAAACATTACTCAGCAGACCAAGGGCAAAGGAAATAGGAAATGGGCTAGAGAGTTCTCTGAAATAATCTGTCACTGAAATGTGAGAAAACATTCTCGTGTGTTGGTGATTCTTTTATTTCAAAGCCTTCCACAACTCAAGATCCTTTTGCAGCATTGTGCCATTATCTGAAAGTTGGCTACTTCCAATTAAAACTTCTTAAAGGTAGGATAAAAAGCTTAAGTTGGTTCCTATCTTGACATATCATTTGCATGTTTATTATTTGAGCCTTTGGAATAACTCATAGGAAAACCATGAGCTTATCATGGAAACAACACATCTTGGAAACACTGAAACAGTTGACTTTGCTGCTTTTTACAGCCCGCAGAGAAACACCAATGATTGAGTCAAAATCTTTCAGGAGTCTCTCTAGATAGAAGGGCAGAGTACACCTCTGCGAAGGGTGTCCACTCTGAGCCTGGTAGTGGTCGGACAAGGGGCAGAGCAGTCCTTTTGGTTACCGATGTGGAGAAGAGGAAACGTACTCATATGCAACACCAAACTTGTATGTGGGTAGAGAAAAAGACTGTGCTTTGAACTCTGCATTTTTATCCTTGAAATACTTGACTACACAGGCAGCAAATATCAAGAATGCCTTAATTACAGGTAATGCAGCTGCTTGTATGAGTGAAGACAAACTATATGCTTATTAATATTTAACTATTGGTATTTTTATCACATTATTGGTCAAATGAACAGAACAGCAAGTCCTTATGCAGGGCAATATACTAACAACCCTTCCTTCACCCATGTCTTTTATTCTCAACTTTGATGAAAAAAAAAATACTTTCTCAAAGGGAAAGATGAATGTTAGAAATCATAGCTGCTGCAGTTAGAGTTGCATTATCTTTTGAACTCTAGTATCTTTGAGTTCTTATTCAAAAAATAATACTGGAATTGTAGTAATGCCCTCAGTTTGACAGAAGCTTTCCAGGCTTATCTGAAAACACAGTGGGAAAGAGAGAGAAGTACATTTTACGGAATATTCACACTGTTTAATTCCACATACCAGTATATGAAACAAAACTCTCTAGATGCCTCAGCAGAAGAGAGGCTTCTCCTGAGAGTGATTTAGGGCAATTAAATTAGGCCCGTTGTTTTGAATTGCACTCTGAAGGCTCAAAGCTAAGCAAAGTAAATATATCCTATGATATCTGGTATCAAGAATACATAAAAGAATTGCAAGCCAGGAAGAAGCAATACGCTAGGAAAATAATTAACATGATTGCAATCTTGTACTCAACTGGGTGCTGGTCTGTCTCTACCTCCTCTCCTGTCTCCATTGTTCACTGTTCGTATCTTTTTCCTCACACTACTTTCTGGTTTAAACTACAGTACCATGTGTTCCTCACCATTTCCTTAATTTATAACATAGATTAATAAATGACTTCATCAAGAAGGATTCAACCAGATAGTGTACTCACATGCCTAAATGCTTACAACATTTCTGAAGTAGGCCTTAATTTATTGTACACGAACAGAGGAAGTGGATCTTTATAAAGCGTCTCCTCAGTGAGGAAAAAAACAGTTTAAAAGTATCTCATTCATAAAGCTTGATAACATCAAGAATGCTACAATGACCATCACTGTTGCGGACAAATGTGATGCAGACAGTAAAACAGAGGGAATGCAACAGAATTGAATAGCAGGACATAACTACAGTAGCAATTTAAGCTTGGTTTTGTTGAAAGAGAGAAGGACAAAGGAATTACACAACTTAGTTGGGAGATACGATCACAACAGAAAGCATTAAAGATGTTCTCAGTAGCTTGTTTTTATTTCTGTAATTCATTATACCTCACTTGGCAATACTGGGAGGACTGTGAGGGGTTCTCTGAGTTGCATGGCTGGATCTCTGGGTATGTACCAATTTTGCAGGGTGCAGATGCTCTGCAGTGAGTTCGGCAGCCCTGGCTCCAAGATGCACATCCTGGTGGCATCTCAAAAGCAGAACTGAGAACCCTGCAGCCCTGAACCTGCCCAATCTGCATACTGGGGGACTGACTGGAGTATTATAGTACTGGCTTATTTTCCAACTGTTCCTTTGAAAGGAAAGCTGAGTACACAATAGAGCAGGGCACTGCGTGGTTTCCTCCCATGCGGAAGCAGGATGCAGCAAAGCATGCCTGGAGAGCAGCATGGGGAGTGCCTCAAGAACTGCTCTGAAGCATAGACTCAGCCTGTATTGCCACATCAATAAGTGAAAAAGATGCTGAAGTAATCTGTATACTCCACTTTTATTAATAGATAAGTTAAATGGCTTGGAAAGGAAGAAGCAGTTAAAAAGGGGAGAAGCTATATACATGAAGAAAATAATCCTGTTACCTCCAAGTTTCATGACATTTCCATATAATCAGACAGTTCTATGTTTTTTTTAAACACTGGGTGTCTTACAGCTATGTAGGTAGTGATGACAGCTAACTATTCAAATGCCTATGTAAAGTAAGAGATCAAATTAAGACAAATATTTCCGGGAAAGTTCATTTAAAAAACCTCACCACGTTGCTGTTAGTGTCACTCAAAAGCACTAATCTTGCCTAATTCTCTTATGCAGTAGAGCTGACCCCCCCACAGGATCAGGTCTGGGGAATAAGTTTGGGAAGGGTATGAGGAAGTTTGTAATCCTCTTCCTAAAAATACTGCATGGATAACCATAAGGTTTAGGTTCCATTGTAAAAACCACCAGCCTTATTTTTAAACAGTTCACTATTTCTACTGTTATTTGTTGGTAGATATATCATGCCACTACTGAAAAACAGCCAATATATTTATTGCCGGAAATTAAGAAAAAGATGTATCTATTTTTGTTAAAATCTGAACAATTTTGGACTGTAACAAGAACATATTGCCTTTACTCTCACATAGAGATAGAGCTTTACTGTCAAAAAACTAGCAAACAAAAAATACCCCTCAGAAAATACTCAGTATAGAGCAAGCTAATGCATCATTTTAAGTATCAATTTCTGCAAATACCATATCATTAGACAGTATTCATATAGAAGTCTTCTGTATTCATATGAGCCTACTCTGAGGCAGGAAAACAAGAACTGAGGAACTACATGTCTCTAACTCTTGGGGAATTGACTGTTTTCTGTTTGGAAACTGGCTGTTAACACAATTACCACCATGCTAAGCAAGGTTCCTTAACACTCTCTCTGTTCTGATAAGGCATAATTGATTTAAATTTGTATGGAGTTAAGTATACTCTCTCTAAATACAGCAGGTCAAAATAGGCAGTGATGTCAGGATATGTGAAACAACTGAACCCACAGATGCCCATTTTAGAGAACACGAAACAAGTTACTGCTGGGGCGCAGAAGACATGAGTAATCTCTGTATAAAATACACATATATGATATACATCTATTATAAAATTCCCAGTTAAACTCCTTTTACAATATGGTGCTACTCTGTACTGGTACTAAATAAACAAACTTAGAAAATACCATCCTATAGTTGTCCTATAATGATACATCTAAAATATTTTAAACAGTATTAGGTGGTACTAAACTGTCACGGTATGCTACTACTTCATGCTGGAGCAAACTGTGCAATGATCATTTTGCCCAGTTTAGCAGTACCTACCTTGCCTCAGAGGATACAAAGATAAATTAATCCTTAGGGTAACTATGTCTTCAGCAGGTATGTTCAAAAGTTTGACTCAATGAGTCTTCAAAAAAAACCAAACAGATGAGGCAGGATTTAATTATTTGATTAGAACCAAGCAGCCGCTCGCTTCAATATCCAGAAAAAAAATTACACAATCTAAAGTGTGCAACATTTTAATATTTAGATCAGAAAGGGAACAGGATTGTCTATTTCTGTTTCTCTTAAGAAAATATGAAGCCTTTACATAAAACACTGTTTACTACATGCTGGATAATTATCTTGTCAAATAATACGAGAGTGTAAGTTTTGTTCCATTAGCTGAAGATACTACAAATTACATGGAAAATGTCCAAGGAATAATAATATCTAGTAACACCATCCCTTGGAGGAGTTTTGGTGACTTTTTTTTTTTTTTAATTTTCTCTTTCTCTCCACTGCATATTCAGTGTAGAGAATTTTTAGACAGAAAAGCCCCCAAATTTAGCCCACAGACTGAAGCATAAATCCCCGGAAGGGGAAATCAGCTCCATCAAAGTCTATATGTCATATCACATTTACAACCAGATCCAAGTGTATGATGATCGGTATAACCTAATCTAGATCAGGCTCACTGAACAAGGTCACTGGGATGGAGCATCCCAGTGCATCCCTCTTACTTTCTCTTACCAAAGAATGTATGCATGCATCTGTTCTAGTACCAGATAGTCTGGCCGACACTCTTCTTTCTCCCTGAATGCAAATCCAACATAGCACCTTCTCTCAAACACTCTGGAGTTTATACTACAAATAACTCTGTACTATAAATAACCTCTAAAACCATGCACCCAAAAAAAAAAAAAAGAAAAAAAAATTCATTATCTTAAGGCAGCAGTCTGCTTAGTTTTGATGAAACTCTAGGAGTTCTTGAATACATGACTTACCCTCTGAAGTGACCAGTGGTCTAATTTTACTCTGTAACTCAATTTAAAAATGGCCAGTGCTAGATCAGTACAAATAAAATAAGTAGATAAAGGATGATTAAAGTTTATGGGATTTTTAAGGCTCTTTGTAAATGAGTGGATTCAAAAGTCACTAAGAAAGGGATAAACCCGTTACCTCCAGCAATCCTGCAGGTCCTGTTTTTCAGGGCAACCCTGGATTGTCACAGTGTATTTCATAGATCTTTTTAATTACATGTGTAACAATTTAAAATCACAGAATAGTTCAGGCTAGAAGGGTCTTGTGGAGCTCCTAGTCCACCAAGCCCAACCTTCCTGTCAAAGCACAGTCAGCTATAAAATAATAGCTAAAATGAAATTTTAATAAAATAAGAGACATTTGAAAATAAAAGCAAAAAGATGACTTTGCAGTAGATACTTGCATATCAGGTTTTCAATTAACAACCTTTAACAATCGCTGGTACACATTTACCAAAATTAGTGACAAGAATGTTTTCTCTAAAAAGATTTAAGTACTTTTTTTTTTCCAATTTACTTATACTGTTACGAGCACAAGAATTGTAAAACAGAACTATCAGCCTACGTAGTCTGCTGTCTTGCAGAGGAAAGCAATGCGATATCACATGGTTGAGACAGGGGTATGGAGGCTTACCTCTCTTTATGACCTATCTCAGACACGTTTCAGCTGTCTGTTTTATCAATATTGTAGAAAACATCTAGACAAAATCATATTTTAGATGTGGGCTGAAAATATTTATCAAAATTTCCACTAGACTAAAATATTCTCCCTGTTCTTTGAACTCACTTAGGCCGTGTGTTAAGGAGAACAAAACAGTTCATGAATCTCAGAGGCAACCTGGTACCAAAGGACGTGGGGTGGCTTTTCTGTCTAATACGGTTAGATACAAAGGAACGTCAACCTTTCCCACCCCCCAGCAAAATCCAGAGAGAAACAAACTGCAGTCCTACTAATATTTCATCTTTTAGTTTAAGGGATTTAAGTACCTTAATTTTATAGATTTTTTTTTTTTAAATCAGATACTAAAAACTTGTATATTCTAATCCAATACTCTCTTTCAGTTCCAATTTTTGGGTTTTTTTCCTGTGCCTACTGATCATGCCGTCAACATTTCTTTGGTTCATTTTGGTTGCATCAGTATCCTTTGAATTACAAAATAAATGTACTGTATCGAAAACCCTGAGACATAGAAACTTGTATAACAGCTTATATTACAGAACATGAAAATGGAAAAGAACATATGACACCGTTATCAACTTGCAATAGCTGATATAACACACATTAAATCTCTAGAGATACCAGGAGCATATTCAATACAAGCAGCAAATCATACGCTATCATTCATGAAACAGGAAGCTAGTCATAGTCAAAGAAAACGGTTTAGAGCATGCAAGATAACTTGTAGCAAGATAACTTGATAAATAATCTACAATGGCTAAGAACTTTTTTACTTGTGAGAATATCCTATTCAAGTAATTTTAAATCTAATTAGATACTATTTTAATTTCCATTCTTGTTTTCTAAGGCATAATGAAAACGTATACTTTAAAAAATAAGAAATTTGCCCACATTCCACTTGTGAATATTGAATTAATCCACATACCTGTAAGTCACAAAAGTGCTTTTTCATTTTATGTATGTAACTTTTCAGTGGGGCTTCAGATTAAACATATTTGAATGCTTTGTGAGGTGAAAATCATGATGATACATATATTTATGTCCTTTTCCCTAACTAATTAGTTAAACTAGTTCCTTTTTCTTAGCATTCCCCTAACTGTTTCTCATTCAGACTTTATGAAGATCCTTTCCAACCCACTGACTCAAAGCGTTGTCATTCCAAATCACTCAGGGTATCACTTCCCTCACCGTGCCTGGCTGCAGTACTGTAACATCTTTCAATTTATGGTCTTCCTCTGCTTACCTGGCTCATTCTGTGTATCAGTCTTGCAGAATCTTTCCTTCTTTCAAGCTGCCCCTCAATGAGAAGCAGTAGCTTGCAGAGAAGTAGAGAAAGAGCAAAGAGCTGGGACAGAAACCTAAACATTTCCTGCCCATTTCACAATTTCACAAACTCCTGAGAATGGTAAACCATTTGGTATTACTGCAGTGAATGGAGATGATGAGAGCCATTGGCAATGATTATCTAACTATATAACAGTGTTAGGAAGAAGAAATACTGTAAACTTGAGCAGAGGTAGAAAACACATAAGTAATTCTACATAACCCTAAGAAATATCTGGAGGCTTTTTTTGAAATACAATTTTCAGTACTTTTGCAGAAATGTTGTTTTTTGCTGACAGCACTATTTTCACTGTTTGGAGCACAGCATTTATTATTCATCTTTTACTCAGTTATTTGGTATTATTATTATGAGTTATTCTAAGTTATTAATATTTGGTTGTTTATTCATCTTATAAGGATTACACTCTTTCAGTAAATGTTAAGTAAGAAGTTGAATATATCACTTAGTTTCCTAAGTACATATCCAGTACAAAACCTCTATTAAATGAAAAAGCTGCATAGTTTTAGAGAACAGCAGATCAAAGCTGCCTGTAAAATGGAATGGTGTCTTAATATGAGAACTGGGATTGCTTTCCAAAGGCCAGTATTAATCCTTTCATATAAAATTCATATATGGAAGTAAACTCGGGTCATGCTTCAATTACTTTATTTCAGCAATTAAGTTATGAAGTCTACCTTGAGTATTTGTCTAAAAATACTAAGTAAGTGTCCATAAAAAGCTTAAAACTGAGTTCCTATAAATCCTAATGCATTATGGAGTACTGTTTGAGACAGTCCGAAAAAAAAGGGCCATGAAAATTAATGCAGTACTGCTGCCAGTTTGATGACAGATATCTTTTGTTTAATATACTGACTTTAAATAATTAATATTTTGAACTGTAACTTTACTGCACTAGAAAAGCTGTACACAAATTGAGATCTCTAACCATGCATAGTGCAAGAGCTCATTTATTCAGCCACAAATGTTTTCAAGACTTACACATAAAGACATTATGGCAGAACTGGAAAACAGAGGAAATAAAACTATTATCTGTCTCCATTTCTATTCCTAGTAGCATAAAATCTCCTGTAAGAAATGAGATCAAATACAAAACACGTGCCATGATGTAACCTACTAAAGATACCAAATGCTTTAACAGCAAGTTACGAACAATTATCCTGGGCTCTTGGATACTTATTCTCATCCTAAAATTGGGGGATTTTTTAAGCCATTAAGAGCTTCTTAGCAGGACTAAGGCTACTTGAAGTATAAAATATATTTAAATAGACCTCTAGTACTATTGCCATTCTTACAAGTAGTATTTGGGTAAATAGTGTCTCCCATTGAGTATGCAACCCTAAAAAACTAAAAGTCAAGCCTACGGTGTGGACAAGAAACAAGCTTCTCATCTATTCATTAAATAAAAGATTGTACTATAACTACTCACAAGTTTCTGCTCACACTTTCACTTTTGTCCTATTAGATGCTCCAAGTAATAAATGGCAATTTGCAGTTTAAAAAAAATGGTGTTCTATCACTTTTTTCATACTGTAAGTATATACAGAATTAAAGTGATCTTCCACTGCTTTCCACTGTCTGCAATTACTTTACACTCAAACTTTTTTATCTATAGGTTCTTACCATTGAGAATTTAGCTGCTGCTATTAAAGTCAGGTAATCATGTTGATAAAGTTTTACCAGCAAAATGTCTCATCTCTGAATTTTGAAATTTTGTCTTAGTGTGTGCTTATACTCTGGAAGGTAAAGTGCATAATCCTTTAACAGCCTTAGGTACTTGGCTCTATGCACCCAAGGTCAGACAAAAATGATAGTAATTGAGAAAGGATAAGAATGAATGTTTCCTTATTCAACAAAAGACAAGAAGCAGAAGGAATCAATTTTATATGAAATTTACTTCCTCATTATAATTTAGGGTTTGGAAAGATCTTAATGAAAACAGAAGATATTTAAATCCTGAATTGCTTAAATAGATACTGAAAATTATTTTGCTGGTATCTGTTACTGAAATGCTAACAGAGAATTAGCTTCCAAGTGGCATCAAACAGTTGAAGGCCTGATTTGAAATTACAAGTAATAGTCAGTCAAACAAGGAATCTATAAATTTTGCCTCCACGTAAACATCTCAGTGATGCTTCTTTTAAATATATTTTATTTGAAGCAGTATTTCCTAGATAAGAAATAATAATTACACGTCTTTTATCTGTTTGGTTCAACTGCTCCTACAGTTAATTTCTCCTTCAGCATTTTAATTGACTATTGGTACTCCTCATGCTGTGGGAAGCATTAAGTCACAATAGATTTATAAATGTTACAACTGTATTTTAAGAGAGACCAACAGGGTTGTTATCATTATTATTATGCTATAATGGCAAAAGAGCTAGCTTAGGTTTAAATGGATTTGTTCAGTTTAGAAAACTCATTGTTTGGAAATAACCTATTTTAATGTCTTTGTGAAACATAATGCAGAGCCAGGAAATGGCAGCATGCTTATGAAACCATTACCGTGTGTCCCATGGTTCTCCTCAGCTCCTTCGTGCCCTGCTCTGAAAGGTCATTATCATCGCTGAGAATTAATGTGCTCTGTTCTGCTGAAGTCACAACACAATATGCTGAACACAAAGCTCCGTGAACAGCTCATGGCTGAGCTAATAAATCCAGCCTTTCAGCTGTTCCAGTGTTTACGATATAAACAAAACCCAACTGTCCCCTTGTCCTTGCTTTGACAAAGGATGTTAAGCATCAATACAACAATAACTTCGAAACCTCACCCCACTCTTTGGAGATCTTTTTCCCTAAAACGTGCTCCTGCTTTTCCATAAACTGTCAGAGTTTCTGTGCCTCGGCCAACCTGGCCTATTTTTAAAAGTCAAACAGAAGTTTCTGCCTTGTGCTTCAGTACACCTTGGTGTTTTTTGAAGTCCTTGTCGCACAAGCTGACTCTCTCTAGAAGGCTGTACAACAGCTTCCTGACAGCTTGTTTTGAAGAATTTTCTACTTCCTGCATTTTTTTTCTAAGCACCTTGTTAGATTTATTTCTTAACTAATTACATTACTATGTAATGAAGACACTTCAAACTAAAAGTTTCATTAGAAAGACCCTCCACCAAATCTTATACAACAAACATTACTGTGCTGAAGGAAAGTACAAACCTGGCAACAACTTATCTACAACTTATTATCCATCTAGCATTATACTCCTTTGAACCTGAAAAGATTAACCTAAAACATACTACATTAAAAAAAAAAATAAAAAATCTTTCTTTTCAGAGATACATAAGCTTTTTTTAATATAAGTGTAATAGTTCAGGGAAAAAAATGTTTTCAAAATGCAATATGTATCTATATTACTTCTAGAAACTAAGACAAGCTTTTGTATTTGTTTAAATAATATAAATTACTTTAGAACAAACACTAACAGCTAGATTATAACTTTGATGTGTTTTAAAAAAAACCTTCAAGTTGATCTCACAGTGTTTCCTATTTAGGGAATCACACAATCATCAAGAAACTGCATTTATAAAAAAGGGTACAGTTATTAAGATGAAGCATCTGCAGGTTATTCTATTTAAATGAGCTAATTGTTATATAAATATTTATTTATATATGTTTTTATAAATAAAATATAATAAATAATTCTGTTTAAATTTAAATTACAAATTTACAGCTAACGTCTGTTTCTTTTTAACTGTCACTGGAATGAAACCAAGAGTACAGTTTGCCTTCTTGTTGCAAATACTAACAAACAGGTAGAGAGATGTACTTTTTTTTTTTTTTCACTTTATATGTGTTCTTTCCATCTGAAAACGCAATGCCCACCTCTGCTCTTTTCCTTTGGAACATTCTGGGCTAGTGACACACTTTGTCCTTAAGCACTAATGACTTTATGAAATATTTCAGTACTACAAATACTGCAGAATAACCTTCATAAGAATCAACTGAAAACCTGAGACCATTCAGTCATTACATCCTCTAGAAGACTTTTGTCCTCTATTTCAGTCAGCTTCAACCTCAGAGAACATCCAGCTCCCATGCCAGGAGGTGGACAGTGCTGCAAAAGGAGCTGCAGGAACCTCCAGTTCAAGAGATCCTTAAAAAGAAAGGCCTTCATTGACAGATAAAGACTCAAACAAAGAAGGCTTCAGGAGTTCTAGGATTATTCGTGCTGTTAGTACTATTATCAGGATTAGCAATGCTTCCTCCTGGTTTTCTCTGTAGTATCAGGATTGAAGGAATGGTAATAAGGGCAAACTATCATTCAGTGAGGACTATCCCAAAAGCAATCCCAGAAAATAACCTATTCAAAGACAGAAACGATGTCTAACTTAAACAAAGCTGTTTAGGAATACTACAGCCTGGCAAGTCATGACAGTGGACCCATCAAGAGCTCCCCTCACCATTAGGAATTTGATGGGCTAAATGAATGCCAGACCACAAGCCCACTGGATGAATGCCTACAAAAAGCCCCAGTGATTGAAAAGAAGCAATTTCTCAGAGAGCAAAAGAACTGTTCACTGGTCTATGTTTTTGGCACCTGTCCATCTTGGTATGGAAAAGAAAAGGATACTGGTGTATGCTGAATGGGATAGGGCGTGACAAGCAAGACTGAATGAGTCCTGTGAGTATAGGACTGCTAAAAGCCTGAAAGCAAGAATGAGAATTGGTTATGATTGGAAACTTTTAAGTATTTCTTGAATGAGGTCCGTAGAAAATTTGAAAATACGAGTCTCACAAGCCAGGAGCTACAAACCTACTTCCCTTCTGAAGGATCTGGTAATGATGATTAGAACTAGGATTATCATCCCGAAATCAGTTGAAATAGGATCTCTTTACACCACAGAACACATTAATGGTTTGCAGCAGCAAAGCTATTTCTAACCCACTTCTCTAATTTGCATAAAGCAATTAATATTCTCTGAAAGAATGTTGGTATATTGGTGAAAGTATAATTAACAAAATCAACACGGCATTTACATCAGTATTTGTTTTGATAAACAACAAAATGTGCTGAAGACAATGTTTTTGGAATAAATTGGTATTTGTTTTTTTATGGATGGCATGAGTTGGCCTGAAAGCTTGATTATCATTCAGGATTTTAATTACATCCATAGCAACGAATGCTTGCAAATTCCAACAATAGCTGTCGAGTTTTTTAGTCTTAATCACTCTTCCCTCACTGTAGGGAATATATTTTAATAAGTGTTTATTGTTTAAACTGCAATTCACCCTATAGTGCAGGAAATCCCCCCCGGAAGATCAATAAAATTTTAACCCTAATGGGCTTGACCAAGGCTGACTAGCAGATAAACTACAGATGATGCTCAGAACCAAAACTAAATTTAACTTAGAAAACTCTTGCATTAAAAATACTGCCTCTAAGATTCTATCTTGCTTTAAGCTCTATTAAGGATTAATGGCTTTATACTCCTAAAAAGCAACAGAAGCCTCTTTCATTGTCTTAAGCCAACCCACACACTATTTCAGTCATGTATTTTTTCAGGTCCTCCAAATATCTTTCTTTTGTTGGCATCTATAATGATAATAATTTTCAATATTGTTTGTTCTGTATTCAAAAATGCTGAAATTTAACATTCTCCACTAAAAGTGCATTCAGAATTAATTTTCTACCAGTTGATACATTTTAACAGTGCTTATGGCATTACTCTTTGGACTCAGCTGAAAGTCATAAAAAATATCAAGAATTATTGCATTAGTACTCCATGTTATTTTGTTTGCTATTCTTCTATTTCATTTGATGTTGTTGGCTAGAATAATGTAATGTAACTAGAAAACAAATGATAAAGAATATTTCTGAAGTCAAGGAAGGCAGGATTTAAAAAACCATGGTATTTCCTTTGCTACCTTTTTTTTTTTTAAAAAAAAAACTTAAGCATGACACATTTGTTACTTTAGTATGTATTATACATTTTGTGCTTAGATCTTTATGCTTGACCCAATTACTTTTTGTCAGAGCGTGCATTTATAAAATGTACAGGGCTTATACCTAGGGATCTCAGAAGAACTACAAGTTCACGTTTTATACAAGAATTCAACATGTGGTGAGTTTTTTTGGGGGTTGTTAAACAAGTAGCTCTGCACAGTGAAATCTGCCTTGAGTTTCTTTTTTCACTCCATACATTTTAGTCTGAAATTAGATAGAAATGTAAGACTTTCTCGTTTACTTCTGTTCTTACACTATTTTTGGTTTGTCTTATTCTGGCTTACTTTAGAGTTCTTGTCTTATTCAAGTCTATCTTCAAACTAGTGAGCAACTCCCTAGCAGGATCTGCCACTGTGAGAACATGAGGATGGTCATTAAGGGTGAGACCAAAGCTTTCCTTTCGCAGTGGCCAAAGGCAGGTATCAGGAAAGCATGCAACAGCAGAGCAAGCAATAAATGTCAATTTCTATTTAGACATTCATTTTGAAGAAATCAACACCATTTACATTTTTACTCCAAATGATATTATTGTATTTAAAAATGCCAAAACTTCTACAAGGAATCACTGCTCTATAATTAGATCATTTCTAAAGTGCCAGTACTCATCACTGCTTCAGCAAATATGGACTGGTACAACTATCAGAGTTCTAAGCGCTAACGCTTTTGCTAGTATTTTGATTACAATAAAAAGTTTCCTTTGGTCATAGGAACTACTAACCTAGAAACACACTTACAAATCATCTCATGTTAATATTCTCTGGCTTGGAGGCATTTGAGCACACTTGCCCAAATCAAATATATAACTAAGAACCCAGGACAACAGTATTCTCAGTTTGTCCTTTGACTTTCATGTGAACGTGGTTAGTTTCTAATAGCTGAATTTTAAAGAAAAAAATGATGGTCAGAGCCGCTAGCTTTATTAAATTAAAATTATTCCTATTGAAATATAAGACCTGCTTTTCTAATTACAGCCAGTATTTAATTTTTGTACCTTTTAGCCAGTTCTCACTCTATCATGTGTGCAAATGAAATACAGCTTACATTGAATTAATATGAAATTCTCATCAAATAAAAAATTACTTCTAGTCAGACTTCAAAGAGTCCTTGGTAGAAATGCAAAGACAGCATGTTGAATACTTGTTCTGAAGTACATGAGGTTCTCACACAAAGTGCTATTTTCTCACCTATCTGAAACTTGGGATTGTCTATCACACAGAAAAATGTCTGACGTGTGTCTACTCAAATCCTACTATAGCACTACGAGCCTCATTTATAATCTTTTAATCTAAAACATGTTCCTGAAGAAAAAAACTTCCTTTTATCATGCCTGTTTTGCTAAGACTGTGATGTTTCTTTCACCATTTATTATTGAAATTGAAATTGAATAGCCTACAGATGCATCATAATGAACAGTGGCTATAACCAATCCATCTCCAGGCTGTCCCACAAGGTGACACTGTAAGACTTTAATTTTTAGTTGTATAAAATTGTCTTTCTTACTGAGCTCTAAGGTATGAAACAGTTCATGTTTTGACAGCTTATTTAACAAGCTCTGCTAACTTCACAGGCAGTTTTATCTTTGGTTGTAAAACAATATAACTGGAGTCAACCAGTTCCACAAGGAAGAAAACACCTGAAAAAAATTATATAAGAAATAGTAAAAATGCATGCACTATAAAAAGAAAGGGAAAAAAGCTATTTTATAAAATAAAATAAATCACTTCAAGTTTATGCTTCGCTTTTCCCTCTGCAACAGCTCTAACATTAAATGCAATTTGCTGAACGCTCTTGTTATTCTAAGGCACATACCTTGACTGTGTCACAATTTTCCTGTCTAATTAAATGGAAACAGCTTTCTGAGTCATATCCAAAGAGGCCTTGCAGTCTTGCTAATACACTCTCACATGCGCACATGTTGGAAAGGCTTTTACTCTAAAACAGCCTTTTATCTATTCTCACATGGATAAACATCTCGCATCTCTGTCTGCATTTCTTTGTACAGAATTCCCCTTTAACCCTCAGTTCAATATTGCATAGCCTTGAAGAGCAACCTTCAACGCTTTCTTTCATGGAAAGTTTTGTATTCTATATGTGACTTAAACGGGAGACTTCAGATTTTGAAAGGGAAAAAAAGGGCTTGACCAGAAAAATTAGTCTATAGCTAAATTAATCCAAAAGGTCTGTTTCCATTATGCTAGAGGGAGTATTAAGGAAAATGTTTGTTAAAAGAAGGGGATAAACATGGAGCTATCTCCATCAGATATGAAAGAATATGAAAGAATATCAGTAAGTAGTATACTAAGCCACAAAATATTAGACTTAAATGTTCAGCCCTGGAATTGCTCTTCATGATTAAAAAGCTTCCCTGAAAACCCTTAAAATCTAACTATTCAATTAGCTTAGGCATTTTGGTTTTCTCTCTAGTAATATTTTGTAGTTTATGAGAATTTTCCCACAATGTTTCATGCAAATTTAACAATAAGTTGTATTTAAAAAGGTATTCCTATGAATCTGTTCTTGAAGTTGCAACACATTTATTGTATACACAGTACAAGGGTTACTCCAAAAGTATCACCAGAAAGGAAAGGGCGGAGAAAAGTATAGCTATCAAAATACATTTTTAAAAAAAGTTTAATTTTATTACTGGAGAGTAACATGCAGTGATTTTTTCAGAAGAACAAGGAAAAATTTTGTCTGGTCCACTTACTGTTTTAAAACTCAAGTTCCCTACAAATTTCAAATACTGCTTTGTACAGAATGTTTTAATCTGTCCTCCATGCAGGAAGAATCTGGTACTCAGAACACACCAAACGTAAAATCTATGTTTGTAGATACAGCGCCCAGAAACATTCTCATTAAAAAAAAAAAAAAGACCAGAAAAGGAAAAGCAGTATTTATGCCTGCTATTCATACAAAACTAAGTAGTTAAAGTATTCCCCCCAGGTGTGATGATTTATTCTATGCTGTTCTTAGCCTGATGCAAAGCCATCTTCCTAGGAAAGGGCTGTATGCAATCATCAGATGTTATCATCATCAGATTACAAACTGCTCTGAGGTAAACATCACTAATCTTCCTGTACCTAGATCAATGCACAGTCGAGTGCCGTAAATGGACAAAGAAAGAAGCAAGGCTTAATGCAGTCATGGTGCTTATCTTGGAGAGGAGATGGAACTTGTCTGCGTTTGCCTTATGATTATTTAATAAAATACACATTCTTGGAAAGTGGGCAGGAACCCACATAGCACTTCCAAGACAAGTGCCCTGTCTACCAAATCAGAGAATTACACTTTTCAGCTATACATTTCCTCTGGTCCAGCATTGATTATTTTCAGTAGTAGAACTGTTTTAATTGGAAGGTGTCTGAGACAAAATCTAATTATGGGGATACAGTACTTTTGTAGGATAGAAGAAATTAAGAATTCCAACTGATTAACAACTCAAAGCTGTGACTAATTACTTAGTCTTATATGATCTATCCAAGAAAACGGTCTAATATACTAACCAGCTCAAGGAAAAGCTCTCTCTTATGTAGTGCTCCAATTGTATGAAAGATGCACTTTGCAGTCCAAATAATATTTAACAGGAACAGACTTTATCTGAAATGAGGCTGATAACAGCTTCCAAGAAACTGCTGCCTTCATAGAAGAATGAGACAGAACAGCAAGATACATTCACTAACTGTGAAAACTAAGCAAAGCAGGATGGAAAGGCAGTTAGAAGGTGTTTGATTTCTTTCAAGTATGTTTCCATGCTGTATAGATTCAGAAAACTTGAAACATAACAGATTAAATAATTGATCAATTTGCAAAAAATATGTTGACCTTTCTCAGCTAATAAATTCCTTTTCCAAAATAAAAATAGTTTGTTTTTTTTTTTTTTTTAATAATACCAATGTATCATACAAATGGACTAACAACATGGAAGGTTCATGCAAATATCACAGAAAACCTGATTTTGATAGCTTCAATCCTAATATTCAACATTTCCAGTGATATAATCAAATCTGAGAAAAATCTAATAATCCCACTTAACAGCTATGTTGCCTTTCCAGCAAATATCGGGGTGGTTGATGTCCCCCATGAGGACCTGGGCCTGTGACCATGAGGCTACTTTCAGCTGTCTGTAGAAGGCCTCATCAACGCCCTTTTCCTGATTCTTCATCCACCTCTAGGCAGAGCTTGATTCATTCCAGCTGTTCTTTCACGTAGACAGCAACCTCACCACCTCTCCCCACTGCTCTGTCTTTCCTAAAAAGTACATAGCCATCCATGACAGCATTCCAGTTATGCGAGCTATCCCGCCATGTCTCTCTAATTGCGATGAGATCATGGCCCTCTGACTGCACACGGATCTCTAGTTCTCCCTGCTTATTCCCTATGCAGCCCGTGTTGGTGTTCGGGCATTTCAGATAGGTAATCCAGCATGCAGGTTTCCCTGGAGGGGTGCAAGAGGATCCACCACAGCTATACACACCCTTGAGGTGGCTGACCCGGTTCTCATCTACGGAGGCAGCTAAGGAACATTTGTCACTGCTCTGGTTGGCCTAGGTCATTCCCCAGTTGGATGCGATGGCATGAGCATTGCCACTTTGGACCTCGTGTCCCCGAGTCCTTCAGTTTAAAGCCTGCCTCACCAAGTTGGCCAGATTCCAAAGCTTAATTTCAATGTACATCTTTTGTGCAATTTACACTTAAAAAGCTTGGTTTCACTGAACAGAGTAAGACTTAATCATTAAGTACGTTCAGATATGAGAAACCTGGGAAATAACTGAGACTATTACAAAAAACTAAAGAAATAATATAGAATCTTTCATATTACTAAGCATCACTGTTCAAATCCCTCTGCAGCCATTGCCATACATTATGCAAGTGTTATAATGAACTTGTACACAAGTGTTAATTAGAAATTTCTTGGAATTTTAAAAACAAGAAGTGCTTAGAGTGCTCTGACAAACACTGCAAAGCCACACATCCTTTCCCTTGCATGACGTACTGACAATATTTATTCAAATGCAACTACAGGAGGATCCCCGATACGAATCACATTTGGACCACCATGCTCATGCACTAAAGACTACAGTTCAGATGTAACACATTTGATACAGACTTCCAAAATACCCATGCCAATCTTCTGGGAAATACCTTTGGCAGTACCAGAGCTCTGTTTACTATGAAAAGCTAACTTATAGGAAGCATCATCCACATGACTAAACATCATTTACAACAAACTGAGCTCAGTAACTTCACTGTCACCGTAGAGAAAGACAGGTAACTAAGCAATATGCTGGACATAGCACCAATAGCTCCATGCTAACTCAAATAGGGACTTACTTTTATTTACCAAAATTAATTACAAATATTCTTCCAACTCAGATTTTCAAACTACGTAAGCCTGACTTGACCAGTGTCTTGCCAATACTTGGCATACACCAGCACTTTACACATATTCATATAGCACATACATTTTAACATTGCTTTGGTATCACCTTTACTATGCAAGAAAAAGACATTCCTCTTGAGTAGTCCCATGAGTATTAAATAATCATTTTACCAATTTTAGTAAAGACAGACATCAGATATCTACCAGACCCAAAGTCTTGTCCACAGCTGATTAAGCCTGTGGAAGAGATGTTAAATGCTGCACTATTTGCTAACAGTTCTCAACAGCCTATATCTGTATATGCTCACTTTGTCCACTATTAATTATATACCAACCACTTCAGATATAACTAAAAAGGCCTGTATTTTCTCAGCTTTCTTGTTCATAAGCTTTTTTAAAAACAAAGGCCAAAACTAATCAAAGACACTATAAATCCAAATACTCACTTCATATATTTGTGTCTCTTGCTCGCTAAGTGTAGACTTTAAACTGTGGAGATGGGAAGCAGCTCAGGAAGCACTAAGCTGCAGTATCTGTCACCTATTTGCAGCACATACTAGTCACTCTGTTCCAATCCTCTATGTCACGGTAGTATACCTAGGAAAATTGGTGTGTGTCTGCCTGCTGTGTAGCCTGCCCTATAGCAATAAGAAAGCTTTGCTGTTAACACTTCCTTACATTCCGGAAAAATAACCTTAAAAAAAAAAAAAAGAGAAAAGAAAAAAAAGGAGTATTTTTTAGGATTTCAATTCTAATCACAAAATCACAAAAATTTCTAGGTCACATCCACATTTGGAAGTAAAAATATTTAAAAAGAAAGCAACGAACACAAAGAAGAATAATATACATTCCCATTAAATTTCAAAGCATTGTGTGCCATAAGTTTTAGCATGTTCTCTGCTTTTAAACACATTTTCTCATACATAGAAGCAGTGCTTTGAGCCATGTCATTTAGGGAAATCTAAATTAACAGGTCAATGGATTTGTTATTAATGACTAACATGTTAACACAGAATCACTGGTCCAACTAAAACCAATGGACAACATGGAGAGAAAAAAAGAACACATTTCATTATTTGTGATTTTAAACAATAGCTGCATATGTCTGAAAAACTTTAAAATACTGCTATATTTTCTCCCTCTCTTACAGACTGTATATATTCCTCCACAGACACACTTAATTGACTGGAACAATTCTACTTGGCTTCAGTGGTTTTATAATTTGTCATAAGCACCTCACTAGCTGTTGAAGAGACAGGCTTCTTTCTCATACTGCCAAAACAATCCTATGAAATATGGTTTGGTTTAATTAAAGTATAAGTAATGTTTTGAATTTTAATTACTTCTGCTGTGATCTGGAGATGAAAATATTCTTCTGCCAGAATAATACGTTTAATATGAAATGGACACGCTTAGTATTAATACCCACTCTTTATCAACTTCAGTAATGAGTTCCTTTGATTGAACAGGCAGCATTTGGACTCCCCACACCCACACAAAGCTACAGCTTTTCTTCCTGTCAGAATATAAATGTAGTTGCTGAAAACGGTACTTATTCATTAAACATGGTTTGCAAAGAGAAAACTGAAATCTGTTTTTTGAATGCTAAAGGCTATCGATTAGATTTTCTGTTTTATCTAGTGATGTGACTTGGAAGAAATATTTCATGGTTAACAGGCAAGGAATGTTGAGTGACATATTGACATCAAAATATTTTTGCTAAATGTACATGTTTTAAATTTTAATTCCGTTCTGGGGGGTTGTGAGAAGGCAAAATTCCCTACTGAATTAAATATAGAGCACTTCCCAGTAGTGATCCCATGTCAGGTTACTCAGAAAATATGGTGGAAATTTTTATTACACAAATTACTAAGAGTACCCGTAATTTGGCTGTAAGACATCATCATTGTCAAATATGACACATTTAACATATGATTTACTACTGCTGACCAGAATTTAACAGCTGACAAAATACTAGAGCCAGGGGAAAAAAACCTAACCAGTTCATTCAGTGTTTACCAGTTTACCATTAGGGAACCTTCTTTTTTTTCCCTTTCTGAGCTTATTAAATATTGTTCATTTAGGAAGAAAAATCCCATACCTTTCAAATACATAAAAAGAAGCAATTTTAATAGCAAGTCCCAGAAATGGAAGGTTCTAAAAAAAAAAAATAAAATCTAAGATCTCTCAAAGGCTCCACCAGTTCTCTGTTAGTGCGGAAAAACTTTCCGTTTGCTTTTGAAGATTCATGGGGTTTGAGGGATGCTCAATCCTTTAACATAACAACATGAGAGTGTCTTAGCTGGAGTAGTTAATTCAGTTTTTTATTGGCTAAATTTCATAGCTCAAAATTCATTTTGAGAATGGGAAAATACGGTATTTCTACCACTTAAAGTAAGTAGAGAGTATATAAAGAATTTACAACACACAGTCTCCTCTGCACTAAATCAATGATCTAAAAAAAAAGGTGTGCTATTGTTGGCACCACCTTCCTTTCTTTCTTCTCATGCTTTTGTTTCCATTTATGTCGCCTTGGGATTCCTTCACTTACTCCCAAGGAGAAGGCTTAACAATCAGAGCTAAAACAAATTCAAACGATGACTATAATCATTAATTCCCTCCAGGTTCAGAATGAAATACCAATATATGCAAGAAAAATCTT
Source organism: Limnodromus scolopaceus (assembly GCA_028565335.1). Lineage (NCBI taxonomy): Eukaryota > Metazoa > Chordata > Aves > Charadriiformes > Scolopacidae > Limnodromus > Limnodromus scolopaceus. Next base: position 15,950,141 of record JAOXNO010000063.1, read on the forward strand.
ACACATTCAGAAAAACAGAACTACAAACATATGCAGTAACATATGCCTTTAAATGAACAGTATAGTTATTTTAAATATTGAAATGTTTTTAATTTTTGAAGACAGGAAAACATCTTAACTAGTAGCAGTATCATTAAAAATCTGGAAAACTAAGTTATCAAATAATAAATATTAGAATGTATTATGAATGCAACAGATATAGACCTATCCTAGCCCAGCAGTATTCGACATGAAACCCCGATTACCTCCTCTCTTTAGTAATAGCTTTCCTTATAGGTACTGAACAAATGTGAGAATTGCAAAAATGACTGAAATATTCTAGAGCATTTGGTTTAGAACATTAATTTATTCAAACAATGATTTGGAAATATTACACCAAGACACATTCCAGCCTTACTGCACAAGAGGAAAGTTTTTCTAAGCCTTGCTCTCCTCCAAAAGCTGCTATTGCAGCTGAAAATCCTCACTGTGTCAGAGCTGGCACAGCCTCTCAGGCGCAAAACAGCAAAATTCAGTTTTGTTGCTCCAAAGCTGAGGAGCAGGGGCCTCTATAGTGAGGCACGGGAACAGGCTGAGTTTGAAGCAAAAAATGAGTCTCAGATAGTCTTAGTGCAAAGTAAGAAGCAATTACTGCCTTTCAGTAACCTTCCCCAGCTCTTGGAGTCAGCAACATAACTGCATGCAAAGATAGTGGCTATAGCAATCCCAGCATTACAGACCTCTCAGGCCGTCTTTCACATGGCTATTTTGCTGTCCCAAGCAATCTCAGCCCCTGTGCAGCTGATTACTTTTCCTGCATCTAAAACTATGTCCACAGAACACCAGAACTCAGCACTGCTTTTATGATTACATGGAAATGGGAGGTGATTGCATGGAGGACACCATCTAACACAGGAGATGACATTTGGAAGTTGTTTTGCTCATCCCCAATGCAGACAGAAAGGTCTTTGCTCTTTGTTCAATATTGAGATGTCCTTTATTTTCAAGCTGCGTCGTTATGAATCTCCCAGACAAAAGAGCACATACTGAGCACTGGCTATAGGTGGAGAGCTTTTGAAACTGCTGTATAATCTTAAATAGAAAATTTTAAAGGATAAAATACTTGATGTGTTTTCTATTATACATTACCATACGTGCATTCAATTTATTATGAAAGCTGCTGAAATTGCCAGGCTTGCATTGTCTCTCATGGGCTAGTAAGTTCATTTATTTTTCTATGTATTATTCTATATGATTATCCTTACTAATATAAAAGACTGCTCCGTTAAGAGAGGCTAAGACAAGACAAGCTTATTAATGGTTGTCACTCTCCCTTAGATCTCCAGCTGCCCAATGGAGCATTGAAGATCCATACATCCAGTTTCCTAACAATTATGATAGGGTAGCTTGTAGTTGGTGGATGAGCCACTTGAGCTGTGTAGTAAACAGCCAACTTCTAAAATTGTTAAAAAAGGGGGGGAAATGAAAGAAAGACTGACCTAAGCAATGCAATTTATAACATGCCAGCCCTTGGCTTCTATTTTGGCTGCTTTATTTAGTGTAAGAAGCCTTACTGGGTCAGCTGGCAATTCCCTTGATATTAGGCAAACAGCTCACCATTAGCTGCTTATGGAGCCCCTCACTTCCAGCATTGAAGTTGCAGCACAGAAGCAGTGTTGCTTGGACTGCTGGGACCCCACAGTGGCTTGACAAATCCAGAGCAGCTTTCAGGCTACTTCAGCTTCTAGCAGGCTCAAAATCCTGGACTGACAAAGGTGACTTAACTCCTCTGCTTAGCACTGTTTCAGTAGAGCTAAGGTATAGCATTTACTATGGTATAGCATGGAGGTATATAAAATTCTATTTTCACAATACCTTCCAGAACACAACTTCAGAAAAACAAAACCAACCCAAACTTTTTTTTTTTTTCAAATTTTGTGTTTCCTGCGGAAGGAAGGATATAAAACCAAGACTACATTAAACACATCTACTCTTCAATAACTCAGAGAAAATATTTCAATTTTGACAAGTGCTTATCACTAAGCTTTTTTCCTTTCAAGTAGCAGAAGAAAATTAAGAACGAAAATCAGGTGGAATTCATGTTTCATCTGTTTAAAAGTGTGCAATTTGTTTAAAAGTCTTTAAAAGTCTGAAATCCAATTAAATTTCCTATCCTTCCTACTACTGCAGTAACTTCACACCTAAAGTCAATGTTTTCTTTCAATTTCCTGTAAACAGCACCTGTAATCAAACAGAAATTCTGCCAGTAATCCACAGGTTTGGCATCTCTTCTGCTTCAATCTCAAATACATAACAGCACTCTCTCAGCCTTAAGCAGTAATCTGGTACTAGGTTTGAAAGATAAATTCTTAAAACTACTCCTCCACACACAGATTACCCACAAAATTAGTTCAGAATATTGAAATATAGATATATAAAGATATAGAAAAGTATGTATGTTATGTAATATTTATAATACATTAATGCATATAAAATTTATATAATATATGTTATACATAAATATTTCAGCTTGTTAGATGTAGATCGCGGAAGTCAAACGATTAAAAAAAAAAAAAGTAGAATCTTACTGGTAGCCCAAGTGATACCTCTTTTAATCTTATATTACAGATGAGCCACAGCAAGCTTAATGTCATGAGAGGTGTGGTATTTCATTGAACCATGCTAATATTAACTAGATCATAAGCTAAGTAACAAAAGATTTTGTGTAAATAAGAACTGAATCTTGTTCATTTCATACCATTGAGTGGGAAAAAAAAAAAAACTCATCCAAGCTAAAAAAAATAATATTGTTTTTTCTTGCTGCCAGCAAGAAAATGTTATTGGAAGCTTTGATGCTTGTGGCAAATTGTATCAGTCATCATTAATTTGAATGAAACTGTCAGTTTTGCATTATTTGACATACATTTCTAGTTGAGGCTTATTTTCTGTGCACATTTTGACAAGTGTATCACAGTACAAGTATTTCAAAACAAAGAAACAGTTTAGGAAGTAATCATCGAGAGATGCAGAGCAGTAAGGTATCTGGGCTAACAACTGCCTCACACAGAATTCTGTAAAGTGGAATGCCAAAATAAATATAAGTATTTCCAGAGCAATAACAAACATAAATACAGAAAACAGTCCTTGAGATTTGGAAACCTGAGGATATGAGCACAAGTCAGCTAATTCATTCTATATCTTTTAGGATTTTTTGGTGATCAGCACTGTGCTTATTTGTGAAAAAAATGCAGGAAAGGACATGTGATATCGAGGACTGTAGATGTTAAAAATTGTCTGGACTGAGGATACTTCACTGAAACCAGCTGGCCAGATTGTATAAACATAACTTAGAAGCAGTAGTAAAGGGGTGGCCAACAAGCAACCCTTAAGGCACATGTAACTCGCAGTGCATCTTCCATCCTAACTTGGCATTCTGAGAGCTGGGCACAGCCCGGAGGCTGTTTTGCTGGGCAATCTGCATCTCTTGCTGAGAGAAGAAATTCAGCTAACACAGGCTGCCAAGGCCAGTATTGTTGCCTTACCCTGGAGTCTGTGCTAGTTTTATACTACAGTGGGAATACTGCTATTATTATTCAATGCCAGAAAAATCATTTGAGTAATAAGACGGTGTTGGTGTTAGCCACAGGAAGATTCGGGAAGGCAGGCTGTAGATTAGCCCATTTTTTCTGTAGCCAACCTAAAGACCTCCTTTTACTCTGAACTGAAGATCTGCAGTACCTGGTCTGAGGACAACTGAATTGTAATTGGATTCCAGCCTTGACTGCACTTCTTTAAGGACAGCACTTCCCCAGACTCAAACAGATCACTACTCTCAATGCAGTGCAAATGAAGATGACAGCATCCTAAATTTGGAGGCTATTCTAGAACAAAATGCGTAATCATCCTTCTAACTTAAAATGTCTGTGAACCGCCTCCACTCACGATAAAATATCCAATAGTTTAACCAAGATGATGAAAACTCACTATCAAGATAGAGTGTATTCATCCACCTTTATAAAGGGAAAACTTTTTATTTCCCTCCTTTTTTTTCCCCCATGTAGCTGTTCATATTCTCAAGTCACAGTCTATTTCAGTAGGGCCTGCTGAACTCTTTCAGGACAGAACATATAATACCCTCTAAGGTTGCCTTCAGCATTCAACTGTGGATGAACTGGCAGGAGGTTCAGTAATACAGTGTTAGATAATGGGTTGCCATGGCAACATTTCTGTCTCTGCCAAATTTTGGAGCTCGTTTAAAAGCTGATCTCAAACCAAGGTCTTTTCCAAAAAATCTCTAAGCTCTTATTAAAAGAAGCAATCACACAACCATATTCCTCTCAAAAACATCCATCCCACGTAAAAGAAGGCAGTCCTTTCCTGGTCATTTATTTCCAGTGCTATTACTCCAGCCCTTCTCACAACAGTATTGCCTTCTCTTATATTTAAGTGCTATATTTCCACTATGAATTTGCCTGACTTAAAACCAAGCATGCAATATTTATATACTTACAGTCAACCATGCAGATGATATGAATGCCATTTCTTAGTCTAGTAGCAGAGTAAAAGGCAGTTCTTTAACTCTGGCTTGTAAAAGCATCTTTATTTATTGCCCTGCGCAGTCACCTGTGAACCTTAGCAGAACTCAAAGTAGAAATTTCCACATAACTAATTTTTCAGTTTCCTGCAAGTTCTGAAAAAGCAGTAGAAATGGTTGCCTTAATTTGATGGAATTTAGGGGAGTGTGAAAAAACTCCAGACCTGTCAAATAGCTTTTATTCATGCAGAAGATAAGGCAGTAATGAGTTAAATTTATAATAGGGCTTGCATGTCAGTCACGAACTGCAGCGATGACACAATTCTAGCAGTATTCCAACTGTTAAAACATTTTAATTTAGGTTTTCATCTCCCAGCTCTAAATTCTCAAACATAATATATATTTAAACTGCATTGCAATGAAAAAAAAACTCACAAAAAAATCCCCCCAAACCTGCAGTAATTCAAAAACACGACACAGAGAAAGAACGACAGGAGACACAGTACACAAGGGTTTTTTTTTCTTAAGAATGTCAGTCTCTTTCCACTTGGTCTTCAAAAAGGGCCCACACTTGGAATCAGCTAAAAATAAGAGATGCAGTTTAACAATCACTGGCACTTCAGATAAGAAAGATCTTCATCATCTTCAAAATCCCTCTCAGTGATGGATATGCTTATGGATTTTCCCAAACCGTTCACTGTCAAGCAAATGCAATAATCCCTACATCAACTGGCAAGGCATCAGCAGACCAGAATTTCAATACACATGGTCTGCCTTGCACGTCTTGTTTTTTCATGCTAGAAATTAAATGCCTGCGTAGCACCTTTGCACTGTTCAGCAGTTAGAGAATCCTGCAGCATAGACCAGTATCATGCCTAAGTTGTGCTAAATAAAGGAGGCAGTTTGTGTTCCCTGAAAAGTGGAGCACAAACCAAAGTGAATGTGATGACAGGTCTGCAAAAAGCGTGCTCTGCTTCATTCAGAAGGCTTCTCAAAAGCAAAAATATGCAGATTCTGGAGCCAGTATTTGCTCTTGCCTATTTTTTCTCTTTCAGAACATGATGGTTCTGAATCACTGGAGTGTTTGTTTCTGGATAACATCCTTATACCAAAGTCATATAATGGAATACAAAGAAATTCAATTTAGTCACAAAATGAATGGTGAAATCTTACAAAGCACGAAGAAGTTTTCTTTAACAATTTCATGTTGTGGTATATAAAGCTTTCTCCAAAAGTTTTAGAACACCAAGACCTGCAATGTAATGGGAACAAAACCCATAAAGCACAACAGGTCTGGCTGATTCATGCATAAAATATAAATACAATTGCCTCACAAAATATTTTTAATGTATCTTGGGGAAATACCTTATTCTAGGCGGTTAATTATACAAATAGCATTGCCCGAGAGCAGAATAATTGCTTTGTTTCATCTCTTTCCCCACTACGTGCATGCATTATTATTGTATGTACTTTCCTAAAGCAAACTGAATCTCCTTCATAAGATACAATCTTTTAAACTACTTAAATCATAAACCTCCCTTATTCTCTGTTGTGCTGTGCTTTACACAGGGGTCTTATTTGTACTTCCTATAATTATATGTCTGCACATCTGCAAGTGTATTTATTGTTAACAGATTATGGCAACACATTTGAATCTTTAGAGGAAAGTTCAAGGATAATGTTCCAGACACACCAGCAATACAAAAGATGACTTTTTAAAACTACTGCAGAGGAAATAATGTGAGTCTTAAGAAATCTTCCTGTCTTTAATACCTTAGTAAAAATCTTAAGTACTCATAAATTCCAACCACATAGCAGTGTACACAAGTTTCACTGGTTCCCGCAAGTTTTTGAGCATGTATGAGCTTTATAGATTCAAATGAGAGAAGAAATTACTTAAAACCTTCCAGAAAACATTCTGGAGTTCAAGCCAAAAAAGTCATGCCATTTTAAAAATTAATTCCAGAAAACAGATCAGTAGAAATTTGAGCTGTTTCATTCACAGACTTTCAAAGCAAAGTAAACTCTACCCTATTCTGTAACAGAACAAAAGTTGCAGCATTTTAGAAAATTCTCTATGGTTACTGACGTAATCAGCAGCCAATGTCTTGCTGGCACTGTATATCAATGATTTTTTTCTTGTGTGTTTACAAATACACACAAATGTACACATAAATTACAGTATATTAGTACTGTACATTGCCAAATAAAACAAGTATCTTCTAACTTTGGAAATGCTATGTTACAAGTTTAACAAGAAAGCAGATTTTTTTTTTTTTTAACGCAAGTATGAAATAGTACCTACTGTACTTTCATGGTCCTTGTTGGATCATAAAACAGGGAAAATACATCTCAGAACCACTGGATCTATCCTTAACATAGTCAGTTATCTACCTGAATCATTTGAATAGTTGATGAAAACACAGAAAACTTTTGAGCTTCTGCTCAATCATGGCTCAGACTGACTTTAAATCAGGGTGTTTACAGAATCGTGTTTCCTATTGGCATCAGCAATCTACAAAAGTACAGACACAGCCTGACAAGCTTGCATGAGATTCTTCCATTTGACTAAAAAATGACTGAACTTGTGTTTTTAATAAGGGGAGATATTTATCCAGATCAATTTATTTGCAACAAGTTTTTCCGAAATACAAAATTGTATTAGGCAAATATACACTAGTCAAAGAAAAGCTATGTAAAATTGAGTACCTTATTTTAAGAGTAAAGTTTAAGTAGCTTGACACTTGCACTAATCTGTTACGGTCCATTGCACTGTTCGCTAGTAAATTAACTATACTCTGGCCAAAGAAACCTTCCACTGAAGTCACCCAACCCAATGCCATGATCAAACTATACTGATTGAGACAGAAATATTGCATTACATTATTTTGAGATTTTCTTCCATGCAGGGGTGTACTGTTGCTAAGTATTGGTTACCCAGTGAAACAGAATGGAGAAGGATTTGCTTTGGCATATAAACGTGGATTGGGAGTACGGACACTTGGACCTTTTTTGGTACAGTCAGTATGTTATCCGTCCCAAAGTACTTCTTTCCTGGACGATACACATATATGAACGTGGACAACTGCAGGCCAAATCAATTATTGAGGCGATCTGCTCTCTGGTCCCCGCTTTAATGTGAGAAGAGTCAGAAAGAACATAAAGGTAATTTATATATTGTAAAGACAATAGCATATTACTTTTCTACGAGATCATGAAAAAAGGTTCTTAGAGCCTTAGATTGACGACACTGAAAAAATAGCCGCTAAATATTATCACTGTAACTTTTAGACCAATATTGTGAATTTTTTGTCATAAAAATCCCAATTTTTTAGGCAGATTGCTTTTGCTTATTAGAAATTATTTCTTATCAGTAGCTGCACAAACTCACAGATCTGATTTTGTACAAGAAGACAAATGAGAAATTGAAATCTAAACGAAATACTTCAAAATAACAGGAAATGTAGAAGGTATCTTGATACCTTTGCTTTTATAGCTGATAAAACAGAGTGAAATATAAGCTATAGTTGTTGAACACATGGTAAGTTTATTTCTCCAAACACAAAAATATTTTCACAACTGGATTTAAGTAATGAGAACTGTACTGTAAACTAGCCAAGAAAGCAAGTCTGAGACTAATGGTTTTGTCTTTTGTTTGAAGCACAGCTTCAGCAACACAAATAATCATGTGAAACTGTGTATCCCTGACATTTTAAATTACTGTACAACATCTGCAAACTGACGGTCCATGCTACATAATTAAGAAATAAGCGTTGTCTGGCAAGATTTATGGGTTGTGGAAACCCACTGAAACCTAATAGGTTTTTGACAGGTCGGAAAAAGAATGGACCAAACTTAATGACTATACTGGTGGACCATATAATTTTCTGACTAAGGATTTTTTTTTCTCAAGTTTTTATATTACATTTATTTGCTTTAAAAACAAGCAATTCAGGAGACTACTGGGCTATTAATGTAACTATGTGAATTGCATAACACAGCACAGGAATTTCCACATAGTTGTGTTCATATTTCTCTGTTAAATTGAAGAGGTGGGAAATGTGAGTTCAGCCTAGAGTTAAATAATATAGGAAAAAAATATCAAAATTGGCTTTGAGGAAAATCAGGATGATAGAGTAAATAAAGAATAAAATAAATCTGCCTTAAGCTAAAAAAAAAAAAAGTAAGGACAAGCTTTAATAATGCTATGGAATTCAGCACTGAATTCTTTATAGGAGTGTCAGAAAAATTGTGCACCAAAAAAAAAAAAAATCAGTTTGCAGTTAAAGAAACCTAGCCTGCTGATAGAAACGGTTACTTCAATGCTGTCTCTTTTACAGGGAAATGGACGATCTACTTGAATTACTTTAAATCTTTCTAAAGAGAATATAACGTAATTTTGCACTGACCTGGACTAGGTGTCTGAGATCTTCCCATTTCAGGTTATCTCATTAAAGACTAATATCGCAGCTCTGATCCACTTGACACCATTTCACACTGCTGACAGAGTATTTTAAATAGGCTTCAACAAAGAATCTGGTATTTCTTTTTTATTTCTTTTTTCCAAGCACATGTTTTAATCCTTGGGCTGAAAAGGTTCCAAATCTGTGTCTCACAGCCCCCCTGGGAAGGCCCATGCAGTATTTCTAATGTATCTCATTCCCACTAGGCAGACCCTGCTTGAATGGTGATGGCTTCAGGTGCCAATGGTTTGAAAAGTCTCAGCATTCTGTCATTGAAACCCACTCCCTCCTTCTGAGAGACTCAGCTGAGATGTGTTCTGCACTGCAAAGATCTCCATGGGTGTTATGTGCTAATTCACAAAACCTGGGCTGGGCTGAGTATCAGCAGCAGTTGATGAACACTAATTAAATTTTGTAAAGAGTAGAACATACCTATTAGTTTTGCCTTACTCCTCTTTATATTTTACTGCTGTATATCAGCATCACATGTGAATAATGTCTCCTAACAGTTCTGCGAACCACTATTAAAAGTGACACAAAGTAAAGCCTCAAATATCATAGTAGTACCAAGTAAAACTATTAGTTCCTACGTGCTGAGAATTCAAACACTGTATTTTTACTAAATATATACTTCTTTTTCCTACTCAAATACAGCCAGGCAATGAGCTTGCAGTTTGGTTTTCAGGAGGCAATCTCCTACAATAAAGCCTTCACAGAGCTTCTACTAACATGTATAGTTAAGGATGCAGGGTTTTTGCAATTTAGCTCTCAGTTTTGCAAAAGCTGATTTGTGCATCTAGCTCAATGAGTTAACTACATGCTGGCAATGTGTGATGTTTGGTATAGATAAATGTTTTTCCAGGGTTGGAGAACCCTCTTTTCCTTGCTCCCTGTGGTGGGGGAGCAAGGCTGTTACGCACCTGCAGCAATGAAAGGCAAAAACCTAACAGGGTTGCTGTGTTTCTACCACATTTGGGCTCCTAATAGGGAATGCTCTTAATGGTGGAGAGCCGACAATCCTTTTGAACCGTGTGTCCCCCCCTGACCCCTGCCAACACCTCCTGTCAGAGAAGCCCACACTGACCTGAATGCTGAAGAGCCACCTCCCTTTCTCTGCAGGGTTACTGCACAGCAGGGCCTTCCCTCCTGTCCCGCTTTGTGCTCCAGCTATTGCAGCTATTTCAGGGACTGAAAAACAAACCTGTATTAGCCCTTTCACCCTCTCCACCAAGTTTCTCTTTCTGTCGCCTCTCCCAGGCTCCCCACAGAGCTCACCCCTTCCCTGGCGCCATCAGGGCCTTCCCCTCCCTGCTGTGCCACGCTGCGGCCTGTCCCCGCAGGGCCGCCCCAGGCCCAGCTGGGCATGCAGGGCTTCCTCAGCCGCTCCGACTCTCTCAAACAGGCTGAAAATATGCAGACAAATGCAGTAGAGGCCTCTGCCAGCCCGTGGTTCCCAGCCCTACCTTTGTCTAGTCAGTGGCTTGGAGCCGCAGGGGCCTTGCAGATGCCAGCAGCAAGGCCCTCGAGTACCGAGGGGACAGAAGAATTGGCTGATGTTGAACTCTGACACGTAATAAAAGCTAAAAGGGCAAACCTGGAGTCATGCTAAGGAGCCAACCTAGGTAGTAATGTATGGCGAGAGCAAGATGGGTAGAGACCAAAGCATCTTACCAAGGGGGAACCAATAAGTATCAGGAAACTGCAATTTTTCCAGAAGGATGCGAGCCTTGGAGAGGCAGTGTTTTGACCTTATACTTTCTTTACTGAAGGAGGAGGAAAAATATTGTCCAGATGTTGACAATGTTATTAATTGCTGAATGTGTGCAATTCACACAAAATACAACACTATGTTTAGGAAAGACAGATTATCAGAGAATTATAATAATTCTGTTCTCTCACATTAATTCATTCCAGTAATTCCATTCATCATAGAATCATTGAACCATTTTGGTTGGAAAAGACCCTTAAGATTGTCAAGTCCAACCATAATCCAAAGATGTTTGCCCAAAAGAATAGATTAGAATTTTAAGTATCTAAAACCAGACTGGATAAGAAAATGTGTCATTGTCATCTATACAAAGCTCAGCTATATGTCATGAAGTACTTTGGTAAGATCTGCAATCTTCATGTTGAGAACAACATCAGAGACTCTACCATCATAGAACATATTACAAGTAAAAGGCAAGAAGCATTATGTACTTAAAATAGCTTACTCTCTGAAATAAACTACTTAGTAAGATACTGGGGCCGGGTGGGGAGGGAACTCATTTGTTTCTAAAGTAAGGAGGGATGTTCAGAACGGAGAGAAAATAAGCAACACATTACATCAAATCATTAAGAGGTACTCAACAGACTGCAGAAGTAACTTGTGTTATAAAAAAGATAGAGTCTTTGTTATAAAAAGGATCTCTTCTTCTTCAGCATTTTGTACAAAACTTTAGGGTTAGTGCAATAGATACATTAATGTGAATTAACCAATATAGAGTATATATATTTACAATAAATAAATAAATAAATATATTTACAATCATAAATGTAAATTAGAAGTCTCTGTGCAAGTGAATTTGTCTCCATTTTCAGATGTAAACTATTGCAAGAATGAGACTTATATGAGTTGAACTTTACTTCCAGAAACGCAAAAGATCTTATATTCACCCCAGTTAAGTATTGATTTTAAGAATTTAAAATGCACTCTGGTCATCAATTTGATTATTAGCTGTATTTTTTCTTTTGCTTTTTAAACAAAGTTTCCTTCACTAGGCCTTAACTGATACTCCTGGCATAAAAAAAAATATGGTAGAATTAACGACTTTCTTCAACATTTAATGCTTCATATGATGTATTATAAGCATATAATTACATCTAAGCCGTAAAAATTAAAAGAAAACTGAAAAAATAATACCAACAGTTGTATAAAAAGTTTAGGGCAGTGTTAATCAAAATATTGACAAAAATAAGATTTGAAGTTAAAGAATTCTCCACTGAAAATGCAATTGTAATTTTGCAAGTTGTTGCAGAAAGAAAGTAATTCTCATACTGGTATGAAAAAACAGGCAGAGTAATCTTCACCTTTGTAGTAAAGCTTCTTGGACTATAACTAGTTTGTGAAAAGAATGTGATTAAAGTTTCTAATATATAAATGATATGAATCACTCAACTGATTTTTAGAATTTCTGTATTGTTTCTGTTAAGAGTATAAAACGTGTTATTTTGCAGGAGGACTATATGTCCTAGTAATACAATAATGCCTTTTCTGTGGCATGTACCTGTTATTACGTGAGAGGTCTGCAAGCCAGAATGATTAGACTGTGTCAGGCAGAAAAACAATGAACTCTGTTCCAGCACACAGAAAGCAATTTCAGAGGGAAAAAATACCTAAATGGATCAGCAAGAAGGAGTTATTAAGTAAGGTGAGGCAAATAGCTTTTCTTTTCCCACTGGTTTCTCCCATAACATTTTTATTCACATGAAATGAAATTATGAAAAAAATCAACTGCTAACCATGGTTAAGAGGCAATCACATATCAAAGCCTTTTCTGTATGTTTCAATGGTTAGCTGAATCTTGTATTTTAAAGCAGTGGAATTTGGTAGGTAGATTTTTTCCTGTGATCATTAATTCCACATTAACATCACAATGACAGACTTTGTTCTTTAAAATCAATTGTATTTTCCACTAAAATGCTGATAGCATCTAGTATTCCTAAATGTTCACTGTATCAAGAAACTGTAAAACCATCCCCTACTCACTAACAAGAGGCATCAGTAACTTAATTTAGGAAACTCAGTAAGCCAAAATAGCAAACACTGTCACGCCAACTGTACCAAGCACTTTAAAATGTGTTCTAAAGCAAAGTAAAAGTACCTTATGACCCTTGATGTTAAAATTGAGACCTCAAAATTATTTGATGTAAACAGCCTTTTAAATTGACATAATCAACCAAGAGCATCTCTCTTGTTTGTGACATATGCTAAACTATATTAATTAGATATTACAAATTTATTTCAGCAGAAGTTTAATTTCAGGAGGCTTTCTAGGCTTAATTTCTTCTAGAAGACCTCTCTGGTAGTGTGTTTGCAATAAATTTACTACAAAATTTAATTTACTACAACAGTGCTTTCCTTGCTATCTCAACAATTTCTATAGTTAATGTATACAGCTGCAAGGATTTCCCTTAATCAAAGAGAAAGGGGCTACCTTCCATTGCCAAGTCTCATCAGTGCACATACACCCATCAATGATGGGTATTTCTGTTCTGCACCTGTTTCTACAGTTCATCAATGGACCTTTCAGGAAATGGTGCTACCTGGCATTATCACTGAGGCACCGGAAATTCCTGCTGATCAGCGCAGTACTGTAGAGCTGCTGTCTTCCACACATGCAGGATAGACTGTCTGCATCTTACTCAAACGCCCAAAACTGAGCTGGAAACTTAAAATGGAATTAAAGTTTTTGTCTTAAGGACTGCTTGTCTACAGCTTTTAACACAGAAACTGTTACACCCACAGAAAATCCTCTCACATCATTGATGTTCAGGATAGCACAAGTCACAGCAAAATTCACGTTCAAGATTAAGAGATATGGGATGGGATCAAATTAGACTATTGATGAAGTTTTGAAAAAAATTAAGACAGCATCATCTACACTAAAAGAAGAGATGCTATTCTCCATCACACTCCTGCCCTAGTTTGTAACTGGATTTTTCAACCATTTTATGCTAAATAATCAGATTTAATGTGTTGGGTTCTGTTCCTCTGTTTCTCTTTCAGCAAGCCGTATTTCTCTCTTCCTTTGGGAATCTGTCATGAATAGGCTTTGCCTCAGAATATTGTATGTTCTATTTGGTAATCTGTGCTTTCTGGAGGTTTCATGTTATTCCTCTCTCCCTGAAATTTGCTATCACTTGCAAATTTGATCACTATGTTGTTTAGTACCTTTATTATTATTAATAAATATATATATGAAGATAAATCATACTATGTTTTACCATCAGTTCTCCAGTTTTCATCTTAGGATGCTGTACTCATACGTACATCTATGTTTTTAACCCAGAAAATATGAAAATACTTACTAAAAATTTCTTATACACCAAAACATGGATGCTGAGCCTATCTATTCTAAAGACTGTCTATTCTAAAGAATGCAAACATGACAGAACCAAAGTTTTTTGCATGAGAAGGACAGGACTTGAATGGTTTAAATGTTTTTTTGTGGTTTATATTGTAGGCTAGCTCACAGAATAAAACTGCAGCCTCAAGGCGTCTTGGCAGCTAACAGGCTGAACAACAGTAATACTGTGATGTGGATCTGTATGGCTTTTTGTCAAAGTAAAAAAATGAGTTATTGTGTGCTTTCACGGGTGACATGATCAAAAGGATGGTGGTAGGATGCTGGAAGACAGTTTGCTTACCAAGGATATTGGTTTACAGCACTTTTTCAGATGAGCTTTGACTGTAATGCTTATAATCATATTATTTTAAAAAGTATTCTGTCCCTTGCATTCTTATGACATCCCGAATGAGAGATCAAACACGTGGGAAAATTGGTAGAAAACTGATGACAACTGGGAGGGAAACTTGAAAGTAGAAAAAAGGTTGATGGGTTGATGTATCATTATGTTACAGAAATCCAACAGTAACAGCTTCAAACTTACTTGCCTTACTTGTAAAAAAAATTGCATGCTACCCTGTGTTAACCTTAGAGGTAAAACAGATGGTATAGCGGAATGCCTGTTTCCACACTTGTAGGTACAACAAGTGAGCTTGTGTGCATGTGTATGTCTGTGTTCGGATCAGTATGTGTACTGGAAGTTAGATAATTCATTAAGGAGAAAGACTTGAAGTGACTGCCTCAAACCTCTCAAACACCTGCCCCAAGGCAGGTCATTTTTCCATGAATAATTGAAGAGGTCTATAACCTCTGATGTCAATGATTTGGAGGAGATGCCTGGCCACACGTTATAAGGATACTTTATTGACATATGCAGAGCCTTTCATGAGCCTCAGAAGACATTCGTGGGATTAAAAACGAAATACATCCAAGAATCATTACATTCTACAATGCACAGAAATACAACTGCATCAAGGGCCTCCCTCTCTTGAAATTAAAGGCAGCATATATTACTTTTTAAGAGACAATGAACAAGAGGCACATCCAAAAACTTACCAGAGAAGACTGACCTTGGGCATAAGTCCCTATTCTGTCAAGGCTTTAAGATGGCATATGATACAGACCTATACTGACAAGTGTCAAATCTAAACACTAGATTTTGTTGAGGGTATGCCAGATCCTTTCCATACTCTTTAATATCCAATGATAATAATTGGTGGATAAATAAGGGTTGGTATTATTAGTGAATAAGCAGAACATTCAAGTATTTTCTACATGAACTATCATGATCCTTTTACAGTTATGGAATATATGTCATCACATGCTAAGAATCAATGCTTATTTTGATACAGTTGTAACATCTAATAAATGCAATTAAAAGTTGCATCTACCGTTCTACTACCTATTGGGCAAGTAGTACTCATCTTTTACTCAGGACTCATTAGACCACCTACAGAATACTGCCAAGTTTGTACACTCCCTGCCCCAACAGCACAATAAAGATATTGATAAACTGAAGGGAGTTCCGCAGACGGTAACCGAGATGGCTGGGGGCTGAAGCACTTGCCCAAAGAATAAAGGCTGAGGGAACAGGGCTTGTTCCGCCTGGAAAGGAGCCAGTTTCAGCAGCCTCCCAAGTGCCTACAGGAAGGTCATCAAGTAGGCCAAGCTTAGCTTTCCACAGAGCATGGCAGGAGGAGGAACGACATCAGGCAGTGGTCCTAAATTAAAACGGGAGGTTCAGATCAGTTGTGAGAAATACTTTTTCGCTATTAAAACAGACAAACATTGGAACAGGTTTGCCAAAAGGGTTCTGATGTCCTAGATGTTTTCAAGATGAAAGTAGATAAAACCTTAAGTAACCTCCTCTGATCTCATACCTGGCCCTGTGCTGATCAGGAGGTTGTGCTAGAGTGCTCCTGAGGTCCCTTCCAACCAGAATCATTCTATGATGCTATAACAGAAAAAGGTAAGGATATGCATTTCTGTGATACAGCCTATTATAGATTTACATAAAAACTATAAATAGTGTTGTTTTGAATAACTCCATAGCTCTCAACACCATATTGTCACAATGATGTGTAGGTAATTTCCCCTTTTGATTCAGATTATTAGTAAGAGAAAAAGTTACATATCAATTCACATACGAAGCAGTGTAGAGTGAAATTGATGGCATCTAATAAACAATGCAGGCATATTCGCATTTTCTTAGATTTCTATTTGTAATAACTGCTTAAACAAATAGGAAATATTACTATCACAAAGGAAAATGTCGTATCAGTAAAATGAAATTGAAACATGCAACAGTTTGTATTTCACAATATATACTAAATTTCAAATTGCTTGGTTAGTATACTTTTTTTTTTACCTAGTGTTTGAGGTTATTGCAATATGGGACTAACAACTTCATTCATGCATGCATCTTGCCAATCACCTGTTCAGATCTGTCTTCTCACAACAGAAAGGCTTACCTTACTTCAAACTCTACAGAAAATACTCTTGCAGAAGATAATTAATGGCCAGTGAGAGAAGAATGAATATTTGTTCTGGGGTACCAAAACTAGTAGGATGCTTCAAGAATAAGCAAACAAAACAACCTCCAAATTAAAAAACCAACTCAAAACCCCACAGACTCTTTCTGACTTGACAGTAGATACATTAAGATTCAACTTTTATCTAGGATGTGTGAAATTTGTGTGCTACTTGGAGTTAATTTTGGAAAGGAGATGTTTCCTGCATTTCTGAAACACAAGGCATTTTTCCAAGTACTTTGTGCAGTTTCCAGAAAACAACATATAAAATATTAAATCAGTTATACTGAAACCAAAAGCTTTCTGTCCTCTCACACTACAAAGTTGTGGCATGTTATATGGAGATTTTAATGATGTCAACACATTTCTTTGATGGGTTCTTATTAACTACTAAGTAGGAGGAAGGGTTGGTTTTATTCAGCTTATTTTATAGGTCAGTAGGGGCAACAAGACAGCCTATACAAACTACACTAAGCAGGTCAGACTTGTGGTAATGTTTGTAATCAGAAATATTAAGTCTGTTGAAGTTTTAACGTGAACTTTCAAGACACTGAGTTCTTACAGAAGGCAGTTTATTACTAGTAGGCTAACGCTAGAAGTTATGCTGAAACAGGCAGTGAGAGATTCAAATGAATTAAGCTACTTGCTTGAAATCTTTTGGGAGGAAGGATTCAGAATTCTGCATGTGATACATTTATGATCTTCTGCACATATGAAATTGATTATATTAGAATAATATAGAATAATTTTATTGAACCCTCTGACCAAAATGAAGACAGACTGTCTCACTCCTGAACTGAACTTGGATTACTTTTATTACCTCCCCAATTACTTGAGGGATTATTCTTACATTATTTGCAGTAGCTATATGGTTACATCACAGTGTATGACACAGTGACTACTAATAGCTTTATGCTAATAATAACAAAGCTTGATTGTCAAGATTCCATTAGTTTTTTTAATTTAGGAGTTTGATTAGGACACAGTACCATTGGGAACATTAGTTTTAATCTTTATAGTTTACATTGACTGTCTATGAGGTGACAGATTGATTAGTATGTTGTTGATTTTAAAGCTATAAATTGTGCATGTCATATTTATATCCAAGTTTCCCACTGATTAGTAACAGCACATATGCCATAATGTCTTTATATGCTGTGTTCTCAGTTGGTAAATGACTATACTTAATGACAGCAGGAAACTGATAGTAAAAAATCTTTTCCCCCTCAAGTCTTCTCTTTCTTTATTGAAATCCAGTTTAAGATTTTTCTATTATAAATACAATTTTTAGTTCTGTATTCAATTGTTTTGATTTTCGCAATTAAGAGAATTTTTATGTTTTGAATAGTTTTTCCAATTATAGGTCATAGATAGCTCTACGTCATATCTCCCTTCAATGAAGATCAATATAATAATATAAGTTATTTGAACACCTGGCAGAACTGAAAAGCAAAGACCTAACCTAACAGCCCTAAATAATTAAATTCAGGCTAGTATCTCTGCAGACTATGAAGTTTTTTTCATACTTAATAAAAATTGAAAAAAGAGCAACAGGAATTTTTATGAAGCCATACAGTAAAACACTTGTTTCTGAGACATGCAGAACAAAACATTTCCTAGAAATGTAATTTTATCTCTCAAGATAAAATCAATATTAAGTTTGAAATTTCACCCTGGAAATTTCATAAGGAGTTTTTACATCTTGAGTATATTTAAGGTTATTTTATATTTATTTTAAGGAAAAAAGATGCTTGTTTAGCCCAACTGGAAACATGTTTTCTTAGAAATGGGCTCTTAGAAAGTCAAAATACACCTATTAGCTTTCTATTCTACATAGCAAAATTACAGATTGTCTTTTTCCGGCTCTGCTAATTCTTCTTGATAGCTGGGAGTGTCACTCTTCATAAAGGGCAGATTTTCTATAAGAGTAGTAGCTGTATCTAATTCTTCTTCATAAAAATTCCATGAGTTTATACAAGTGCTATATCAAGAAAGTCTGCAGTCTTCATAAGCAGCCAGGGAAGGAGCTAAAACCGCCCCCAGCATACCGCGTTCCAAACTCTCATACCAGCTGGCAGAGATGTAGAACAGCCGCTGCTTCAGCAGAAGGGGAGTGAGTTTGCAGAAGGGCTGCGTTGCAGCTGTACCACATACATACCAGCAGACTGAGAAGACGGATGCTGCAAACGGGCAGCACGTTTCCAGTACCATTTTCCTTGTTAGTGTTAGACAGGGTAAGAATCACAGAATCATAGGTAAGGTTGGAAGGGACTTCTGGAGGTCATCTGGTCCATAGTAAACCTTAAGGGAAAAGATAAAGTTAGACAAAATTTTCTAAACTGAATGGTATATTTAACTGTTCAACACAATCCCACTTAAACAAATGTGCTTTGGAAAGTGGTATCTTTCTGTTTCTCAGATCTCTCAAATAAGGCAACTAGAATGAGTAATAATTTTGGAAAATCCTGTCCCTAACTCTTTGACACCTTCGTTATTCAAGTCTGTTGGTAATTGCCTTTTCTCTCTTGTTTTCTCAGTCCTTGATAGCAAATAATAGATAGATTTTGGTGGGTTAAAAATACTTGTTAACTTGGGCAACCAACTTAATATTTTTGTATACAGCAAAAGACCAAATATGAGGAAAGGCTAAATTCCATGCTCTATGCTAAATTCAATATTATTATTAGGTTTTTCTACCTCTTCCATTTTACAATGTTGGATCGTGGTCCTTGATTTTACCAGTAGATAATGAAACAATTGATATAACAATTGGCTTTTCTTGAGGACAATGGTTTGAAAAACCAAGAAAAACATCTCAAACTTTACAAAATATTATAAAAATCAATGTGAAATATTTTTGTTCTTCTTTGCATCTATCCCCATTTCTTCCATTTTTTTATATCTTACCTGTGACAGGAGTTTCTTTTCAAGTCATATGTTTGAGCTTATTTAAGTTGCCTGTGAAGTGGATATTTGCTATTTCTTATTCCATTCTAATATTCTGGCTTCATTTTGAGGGTGATAATGTTCTTCCTGTTTAGCAAAATCTTAATCAGGCTTACTTATACCAGCCTTACTTCTCACATTCTTTTTTTGTTGGATCTTGTAGAAATGCTGTGATTTTTGTCCCATTTTGGCATACAGCTTTGTAGGTGGGTTGCAATCTGTAGTACAGTTTCCAGTTATTTGAGGAAGCAATTGCGTTTAAATGTGTCAACACTTTCCCTGAAGTGGATCATCTCTACTGCCTCCTTTAGTAAGAAATATCAAAAATAACTGATTGTCTTAAATTGATTTGCAATTGCTGGGATTCAAAGTTTTCTTTTAAAACAAAGTTGAACTTCCCTGCAGATTTTATAGCTATTTGGTTTTGGTTTTGTCATGTTCCTTTCCATTTAACATTGACTTCTGTTAATGCTGGTGCTGTGCTATGCAGATGTTTCCTGGAATCTCTCTTTTACAAAGAATGGACTAATGGGAGTTCTCTCGAAGCACCATTTTCAAAACAGTGCAATAAAAATATTCAACTTCTTGTTCTCGTTATCTGGCCTCATATGCAGTATAAGTACACAGGTTGAGTATACAACTGTGAAGACCCCGTAGAATACAGTGTTTGGGGAGACAGCGACAGCTTTTTTACATAGGACTTTAGTTAGCAACAATCTGTATATATGTAGATCTTATAATCATTTCCCCAAATGCAACCACCGTAGATTATACAGTGTTGATATGAGCTTGTTATTAACTTGAGTTTCTAAAAAAAGTAATGTCAGAACAGATATCAAGTATCTTGAAAAATATGAGAAAACATTCTTAACTTTCTGTGCTTAGCTTGCATTTTTGATTGTCTCATTCAGCATACACAGATTTTTCCTATTTGGGTCTGAGAGCTTGTCATTGAAGACCTCTGGTCCAAAGCTATCCTTGACTTTTATCTAATAAAAAAAGTAATTTTTTTCTGGGCTACCCCACATCCAGCAAAGATCTACTTCATTAGCTTTTGCTAGTAACCTAGTCCTTGCAATACTCCCGGCTTAAGAATCCATAGATGGTATCTTCCTCGAATTATTCTACAAGAAAGTTAGACGATTCCTTTTTATTATTCTTTGGTAGGCTTGTGGGAACAGAAAGAGATTTTTCTAATAGGCTTTTCACACATGCAGTGTATTACCAGTTCAGGGCAAATAGAAAAAGAATAAGGAATCATTTGCTATGTCTCTTTTGAGAGCAGAATAAACATTACATAACTGCACGAATATATTCTGCTTGCTTACATTCTCAAAAAAAGAAAAGAATAAGTTATTAACTAGAAAATCTGGACATTTTGAAATGCCTTAGAAACCTCTTTTTTATAAAGTGTTTTGCTAGCAGATGAACATGGGAGGCAGCTGTAGCTAACAGTCATTTTTGAAGCCTATTTAAAATGCAGTTTGTAACAGAAAGAAAATTCTGAATTTCTTCTGTAAGTAGTTTATGACAAAAGTAATTTTATAATTTGCTAATTTGAATGTCATATTAGATATCTGGACTTATAATTTTAAAATTATTATAAACACCTATTTACACTCTTGCTATTAATACAGACCTTTCAAATTATCTGGACGTTCAGCATTCTTATACAAACCTTTTAAAATGATGCTCAATTTCCTGCTAGATGCCAGTCTACCGTCATATTTAGTGCGATTTCCTAACCTGATCAAAGAACTTCCTCAACAGCTAATACCATTTAGTCAAATGGAGGATTTTCAGAGAATAGTGACTTTTTTTTCCTCAAACTACTAGCAAGCCTCCTGTGGACGAACAATTAGAAATCCCCCCCAATTGATGGCAGTGATACTTAGCTACCAAACTGATTTCTAGAAACATATCTCATTTTCATAATTGATAACAGCATTAATTTTCCTTTGCTCTACTGTAGTCATTACATGAATATCTCAAATACTTCCTGGACTGTCACACAGTCACAGAATAATAGATTGGAAGGCCCCTCTGGAACTCATCTATTCTTACCACCTGCTCAGAGCAAGTCTAGTCAGAGGAGTTACATGGTACCAAGTCCATTTGGGATCTGACTTTCTCTGAAGAAGATGTCACAGCTTCTCTTGGCAACCTCTTCCCGCTTGTTTGATCACTCTCATGGAGAGAAAGTTTTTCTTATATCTAAACTGATTTTCCCGTGTTCCAAAATTTGCCTCTAGTCCTATCACTGGGTACCTCTAAAATAGTCTGGCTCTGTCTTCTCTGTACTCTCCCATTAGGTACCTAAAGGCAGCAGTAAGATGTCCCTGAACCTTTTCTTCATAAGGTTGAACAGATCATATTCCAGCAGCCTCCTCTCATCCATCATATGCTCCAGCTGCCTGACCCTCTTGGTGGCCCTGGCTAGACTTGCTGCAGCCATAGAAAATCCTGTTCTTTGGGGATTTCCATTCATGAGGGAAAAAAACTATGTTATTATGTTGAATATTTATCTAAATGAGACCAAACATATTAAATTAGGAATACTAATAGCAGAAAAAATTCATATCTTTTCACATTTAGAAGTTTGTACCCAGAAAGAGATAGACCCAAAAATATGCTAGAGATTTATAAAGAAATCAAGAAGAAGTAAACACTCACATTGCATTCAGTTTTCAGGGAACTTAGTTTTCTTACCAGAAGACAGATCTAAATGATTAAAAGCAGGTATGTGGCATATATACGTATAAACATGGTGCAGCTTTATGCCACATACCTGCTTCTAATCATTTCAGGCCTGAAGTTTTGCATTATCAAATTACTTATACTGTCCTACTATAGCATATTGATATTTTAGCCAGAATGGTAACAAGCTGTGTGAAATATAATCTACTTATGCCCTACCTGAAACATATCCTGTGCTGACACAAGCTGACTTTTTGAGCAAGACAGTCTCTTCAGCAAAAGTCCAGTTTTACTATTTAATTTTAGCTAGATCGACCTTACATCTGCCAAAACATGTGCTGAGTTAGTAGGAAACAGAGTAATTCACAAACAGAAGTCCTGTTTGTACATTCACAAGTAAAATTGCAGGAATATGCTTTTGTTGATATCTAGGACTAAGGGATGACTTCTGCAAAAGGCGTTTAAGGAAAGGAAACCAACAGAAGCTTTGTGAGATGGTGGGAAAATACGGATTAAATGTATCAGAGCTGTTGCTAAGTGGAACTGACAGAGCTGCTGAGATAGCTCAATGACCTGTTTAAGACACTGGTGAGAAACTATGTTCTCTGTCCACCTCTACAAGATTTTATCATAAATTATTTTAGTAACTTGGCATAGAGAGACTCCCTCTCCCTCCCTAAATACATCTCAGATTGCCATGTAGGCAATGCTGAGGAATATACATGGATACCACTAAGTCTCATTACTATTATGAAATTTAATAGAATAACATCCATAGGTGTGTAAGCTGAAAATGAAAAGTTAATAAACATTAAATTAAACATTATATAGCTGTAATGCAGGAAAAAAATACCTTAAACATTTGTGTCTTGAGAAAATTTCAGATTGTTATAAAAGGTCATCATTGAAGTGAAAAAACATCTTACACTGAATTCTGGACATAAAATAGTGTCTCTTACTAAATGGCCAGCATTTTCATTTATCCACTCACTCCCTATAAGTTCTTTAAAAATCCCTGAAGTTTGGGAGCAGTTTCTTTATTAGTTTATATTCTCAACAAGCTTTCATCGAAACCTTCTATTAAACTCACAAACAGGCCTTTATATACCTTCTTAATATAACTTCTTAGAAGCCGAACAAGTTTTCTAGTTTCTATCCATTCCTGTAACACATAAAATGAAGTCTTTTAAAAATGTGTTCCTTTAAGAACACTTGCAGCCTGATATTGTAACACAGAAATCCTTCTTTCATTTCATTCTCAAGTAAATATTACAGAACACAATTTGTCTTAATGAAGCATTGTTAAATAGAGTATTAATTTTATAGGGGAGCTGCACCAATTTGGGATGCCCGGATGTGACAACGTGGCAGTCTTTGCTGTTGTGTAAATCACGGGGCTGGGAAATGGCGGCGAGCAGAATGGTCCTTGCCTCAGAGCTGCTGAGACCCAGCGCCTGGTGTCTGAGCCTAAGTCAGCCTTTGTTGGATGTTCAGTCGTGACTTTTAACTGAAGCAGCCAAAGCAAACGCGAGTTCTGAAAACTGCTGTGAGACCAGT
Source organism: Limnodromus scolopaceus (assembly GCA_028565335.1). NCBI lineage: Eukaryota > Metazoa > Chordata > Aves > Charadriiformes > Scolopacidae > Limnodromus > Limnodromus scolopaceus. Next base: position 15,973,956 of record JAOXNO010000063.1, read on the forward strand.
AACCCGTAGCAGAGGGCTGGGGTCAGCGATGGGGGCAATTATGCCAAAGCACTGCAGTAAGACTTGCTGGGGCTTGTATTTTAGCTCCCACAAATAGTTTATTTTTTCATATAAGAAAAGATTCTTATTTGAAACCAAATTTTTCTTGTCCTGTCTGTCATGGACACTTACCCTGCTGTCAAAATCACATGTTATTGTACATTTTATTGCAATAGCTCAGCTTCAATATTTTATACAGCAACAAAGATGCATTGGCTAGGTCTGTCAAATACCTTCTTTCCTTAACTTCTTCCTTCCTGCCTTTGATGGCCAACTCTTTCTCATAGGTTTTCTTTTGTACAGTCTTTTCTTTCTCTGTACGTATCCAAATAATATAATATTGTTCAACTATTTTACTGTTCTACACTTGTCCTGTAATTGATCTCACATGCAAACAGTCCATGTAGCTGCATACCATTTGCTTGAATACCATGAATAGGATCAGAGCTGGACAGCCCAGCATAAAGGCTGATGATTCCTTAGTCCTATCTTCTCATTTTGCTTTTTCTTTTCAAATCTCTACTTCACATTTCTCTGTTTGTAGTATATGCAGCCAAAAAAGAAAAAAACCCCAGATTTTACTGTTCAAAGGTTCTCATCAGTAGAGTTTAGACAAAAAAGAAAAAAAAAACAAGACAGAGAAAAAGGAATTTAACATGGGAATGGCTGAAGAGAAGATATAAGATGATGCGTTGGAGAGGGGTACCATCTTTTTAGTTCTGAATCCTGTTTTACTGACTCTGTGTTACATCTCCTTTTTTTATTTCTGCACACTTCTTACAGTTAGATAGATCATCAGGAGCAAACTGAGGTGAATATACCATAAGAAAAAAAATCCAGTCCATTTAATTATTTTCAATTTCCATGTGAAAACATTCTGCATACATTACTTCAAAACACATAGGGAACAGCTCTCACAGCCCCACCTATTAAAGAATGGATGGGAATGAATATATATCATCTATTAAATTTGCTGAAAACATGTTGTAGTGCACGCTATCAAATGAAAGGTGTTTTCTTCAAAAAAATCACACTCATTTCACCATCCGTGAGAAATGAAGAACAGGATGGCAAAGGGTGTTTACACAGGCACTTAGCCAGGAAACAGTGTGTTTTCCACAGATACAGTCATTCAGGGAGCACATCTCTGATTTTTTCAAGCTCCCTCCCTCTGTTCTCATACCCCTGTAATTATATCGAGAAATCTATCTGTAGGTGAGAAAATACATTCGGTTCTGCACAATGTATTCAAATGCTGCCTCTTTCCTTTAGGTAAGTGCTACCACACTGAGGCCATTTGTAGGAATTTTACACAGCAAGATAAACAAATGCAACCCCCTTAAGGAACCACATGAACTGCAGGATAGTTTCACAGTGAATCGTCACCAGAAATCTGCGTAAGGAGACTATAAAAGAATTCTCTGCATAAAAATCCTCTGTGAAATGCAGCATTCCTTATTAGCAGGCTTGATAGAAAACCCTGTGAGATAGAAAGTCTGGTCACTTTATTTGTATGTGCTTTCCTGCATCTTAAGTTGCAGCTTAGGATCCCTCAGGATCATGTGAGGCAAGGTTATATATTAGCGAGCTGTGCTATAGTGCTGTGAGCGTGTAAGCCTAGCAGCTGGGTAGTGTTATGGTTGCTGCTTTCCTGTGCTAAGCTGATTTACTTGTTTAAGGTCTGACCTCATCATCCTGTCAGTATGGATTCCCACCTATACAGTTAGCAGCAGCTTAGCATCGGCTTGAAGATCTTGCAGTATATTAATCAGAAGAGAGAGGGAGAGAGCTACCGGTATTTGTTCTTTTGTTGTCTTTTCTTAAGAAGAGGAGTTGAAACACAAGAGATAACAAAGAATCCATTTCCTTTCTAAAAGAAAGGCTTTTGTCTTTTTTTTTTTTTTCCCCCCCTGAAAAAAATGTCAGTCTCTGGAAAGAAAGAGTTTGATGTGAAGCAGATCCTGAGGCTCCGCTGGAGGTGGTTCAGTCACCCCTCGCAAGGCTCCACAGGCACGGGGGGCTGCCATCAGCAGGAAGGATATGAGCACAGAGGGACACCGGTTCAGAACAGGTTGAAGAACCACTCTCGGGACAGAAATGGGCTGAAGAAAAACAGCAGTCCTGTCCACCACAATATACTGGCACCCGTGCCAGGTCCAACCCCAGTGCACCACCGATCTATTCAAACCTGGCATCAACAAAATCTCATAGAACAGCTTCGATCAAATGAGGATATTCCCAAAACGAGCACAGAAGAAAACTGTGTCAAAGAAGATTCAAGTAAAACCACACAGGAGTTGCAGATGATCACAGAAGGAAATTCAGATGAATCTGCAGAGAGGTAGGAGTTTTAAAGTCTGCACTTAGAAAGCCATACTTCTATACAAGTTATTCCCTGAAACTGTCTTTGTTTTTGACCAGAGTCCCTTACTGCATGTGTCTCACTTTATATATGTGCACACCCACACTCAAATGAATAGGAACACATTCACCTTAAAAAAAATGAACAGGAACATTGTCATGAAATTTTGATCTTTGCTTAAGATGCATAATTTCATAACTATTCAATAAAAATCTAATCTGCCAGTTTTTCAAATTTTCTCTATTACAGTTTACAACATATTATTTTTTGTCTTGATTTATTATGCTTAAGTGCAATGAAAAAATAAGCCTTCTGAAAGATTGTCCTCATTCTGACTTTATCAATGGGTGCAACTTTGACAAATGGGAACTGCTGGAGGTGCACAGTCTGTGTGATTGCCATCAAGTATCTCACTGCTTTTTTTTTACTGCCTTCTAGACAAGCATAATTAACCTTGCACTACGTAGAAAGGAAGCTCCATTACTTGCTTTTTTTAAAGGTTTATTTGAAATCACATTACTTTCACAGCTTGTTTAGTATAGTAAAAGACAATTTCTGCAAGGTCAGGTGAAAAACCATTACGGCTATGAGATCTTAAAAGTGTAAGCATAAAGGGAGAGCTACTTTTAAGATGCTAATAAAGAGAAGAAAATATTAATACAAGTTATTTGATTAATCATGCCCTTTAGTTTAGGATTTTTTTTTTCAAAATTTATGTCATTGTTATTAGCTCATACAGAAACAATTTTAAATCATGTTTACTGCACCTTGGACTCAAATTATGCATTTATAATGTCATTATTTGCACCATTTGACGAAATTGCCATCAGTATTTGGGAATAATTTAGGTTACTTCCATTGCATTTAAATATAAATCTATCTTACTTGAAGTTATAGTTTCTCTCAGTAAAAACAAAGCTGACAGTTTGTGTATTTTTAGCAGTTATTAATTTTCAAGTTGTACATCTGGTATAGAGAACATTTGCAGATTGGACAGAAAAAAAAAAGGCATTCCAAAATATCACTTTGAAAACAGTCCTAAGTAGTCAATATATATTACATAAAATCATTACCAAATAAAATCAGTGAGGTAGAAATGTGGTGGCTCTGCATGGTTACTAGTGTACTAGTTTGTAATGTCTAAGAAGCATATTCTTAGTATAACTTGTTTTGAATGACAGTATAAATTTACTGAAACAAACCCCGAAAAATGTAGACACACCTTACAGAGAAAGCCAATTTAATTTGAAGAAAAAAAAGGAACACTCAATAATCAAAATAAGATTCTTTATCAGGTGAAGGTGGTGGTAAAAAAAGCAAACTGAATTCAGTTTGGAAGGTAATAAGGTAGTGTCTTCTAAAATATGATACTTTATCCAAGTATATATAAACTTTCTCCTAAGACCTCATGAAGTTTTTTGCTCTCATAGTCATCCAAATTTAAGTTCTTCTCTTGAGCTGTTTAAATTTGCAGCTTTTAGAGAAGTTTTGGGAATGTATATATCTTATTAAGTATTGTTACTTAATAAGATTGTTACTCAAATAAGTGTATTTTCTGTAAAGTTATCAGTAAACGCTTCTTATGCATTTTGTAGGTTAAAACTTAACATACACCTTAAAAGGCTGAATTTGTAAGAAAGTGTTTAGAAAGTGATTCATGACTATGAGTTTCTCTATAAATAAAATCCTATTCCAAGGAAATAAAATAGATCATCAAAAACACCTTAAAATACCTCCAATTTCTTAAGCATGTACCAACAGAAATCATTAAGTTAATTATTGTTCTCTCCCCTATAGCATCCAGCACAGGCCACACACAAATTAATATGCTAATTGATTGGGTAGAAATTAAATACTGAGAAGGAGAAATAAAAAGCAACAGCCTTGATTCTGTACCTATTTATATCTAGATGCTGGATATATTTTCATCTCTTCTGAACAATGTCTCATCTTACACCTCTGAAATCATCCTTTTAAATCATTTTGGGCCACCTTTTTCTTTAGAAGTTCCAAATAGTCATAATCAAGTGTAATCAATGGGATCTGCTAGTAATTTACACATCCGAAAAATCGGACATTTGCAGGATACCATGACTCCATCTCCTTACACTATAAAGCCACTTCATAATGAACTATACAATTATTGACACCATATGCTCTTTCATATTCATACCTGATGACACCAAAGATAGTCTCATACAAATTTGCCATTTATTCCATACAAGGAATTGTATTTTCAAAGTGGTTTTCTCTAATCTAATGACTTTACCTCTACCCATTTTTAGCTGGACTTTAAAGCAGGACTCTGCTACATGTCACATAGACATTGAAAATAGCAGAAACATAGACAATCAGGCCAAAACCTCAATCTTGAGCAGACTAAGAAAGCAATTTCTACTAGAAGCTTAATGCTTCCTACCAAAAACATGAAAACAATATTCTCAGTTTCTTCAGAAAAACTTGAGATGCCTCTCTCTAGAAACATCAGGAATTAATGCTTTCAGTGATACAAACACAACACCCTGGGGATTGATGAAATAAGACTTATTGTGGAGAAAAGGTAATTAAGAAAGTTCCAAACAGTCATTCCATTTTGAATATACTATCATCAATACACATATTTCTGCTTTCTTCAATCTTTTTTTGGGTACTCCAGTACCCAACTTAAATAGTGCCTAAAGAATCCCTTCTGACCTACAGGCTTACTTCTGAATGATATCCCATGACAAAAGACAGGCAAAGTAAATGAGAGCTTAAGTGATGAATACTCATTAGTTTGTAGTAACGGTAGCCAGTTAAGATGTGACCAACCAATAAATGCTCAGTGCATCACAGATACGGTACACCACAGATAAATAACTCACTTACTGGCAGAAGGTTAAGTAGAGCCTCCCAGCATGCCTGGGGACTGTCTAATACAGTGTTGCTAAGGGAACATACTCAAAAGATATCAAACTTCTCCTAGAAGCATTTAAAATGATGGGCCTGTTATAAGATCCTTATGGAAGTTTCATCTATACTTTTGAAAAAAGTCTAAGAGTGGAAGATACACTTTTCATTGACCTAGTCTGATTCTCACCAATCTACTCCTTCAATGAGGACTGGGACCTTTTCACAGGTGGAAAAGAAAGAAACTAGCTAAAACCTGAATAGATTCTGAGTTATTTTGTTTATTTGTACACTGTATTTCCCACTATAAAATATTGTGGTATTACTGGGCTAAGGCTATACCTATATAGGTTATACCTATAAGGCCTTATACCTATAAGGCTAAACCTGCAGAATATGGCCATGCAAATGAAGAGTAAAAGCCTTCAAGATTTCAGGTTTACCTTCAAGTAAGTAGGAGCTTAAGTGAGCTCTGAAACAATGCACTGTAAATAAACTGTGAATTGCTTCTGGTTCAGAAGGCATGGTTGTGAATTTCTGTGTAATTTGGCTACTTGATGATCACCTCTGATCTCCTCTAACTGTCTGGACTATATCAAGGTTCAAGCTCCTCCCTCAGGGACACCTTGAAGTAGCCGCATTTCTTTCAAAGGAAGTGATCTGGCAGTTGCACAGTGGAATCAGCAAAACCTCACAGGATTTAATTGAGAGGTTTTTTTTGATTGTCAAGAAAAACTTTGCTCTTGTCTGCAACACATGAATGCTCACTTGTGCACACACAAACCGAAAAAGCACTGGTACCTCCTAACAAGAAGAATCCATGATATTGAATTACCTTGATTACTTCCCTTGATAGTGTTTGGACTCATAGACATGACTGTACCTTTCAATACGAACACTGTGCCTAGTATTTATTAACATCGTTGTACATTGCCACGTCAATTTATTCACACTTGCTGGGAGATATAATATGGTTCTATATGTAATCTGTTGGAGACCAGGTGTGCTGGTAAAGGATGCATGTACCTCTTTTCCTAGTAGCCCAAAGGCAGATAGAGTTCAATAATGAATGTAGCATCCATTCATCATTTTTCTCTTATGCATTTTTTCCTCATTATGTGGCTGAAAAATTGCTGACAAACCCTAGTTTGGTTGACAAACCCCAGTTTTGCAGAAGATACATGCTTTCTAATTTCGCATATGAAGCAAAAGATACTTCTAATTAATTTTAATAGAATCTTTTGATATCATAATCTCAAGCAGTTGGTAGTGATGTACTTGGGAACAGATATTCAGGAGGAGTATCCTTTTCATTGAAGCAATGCATTTTCTGTAGTGACTATGATGTTCAGTTATATCCTCTTAAGACATGTAAACTCATCTGTCTTTTTTTTTTTTCTTTTTTCTTGTCAGTCATATGGAAATCACTTACCATTTCCCTTACCTTTTCTAACATATACACACGTACAGATACGTGACTATTTTGGCTATTATCCCTTTTACGAGGTTTTTCCCTCAAGTTCCATTTTTATTTCCAGTAAGAGATAATAGCCTTGGCTCAATATTCCAGTGTGAAATAAAGGCATCACCAGGAAGACATACCTCTTTAATTGTTGCAGTATCCCAGAATATTTTGAACAGGTGGAAATGAATAAATCAGTTTTCAGTGCCAAACCCCAATTTCTTGCACATACAATGGTATTTTTTTGGTTAGCTAACGTGGCACAGATCAAGGACACATGCTGACATGTTTTCTTCTGCTGAGCACTTTTTCTGGGGAGAGCCATTACACTACACATTCATCATGTTCTTTAAAGTTTTTAACAGATACTCACTGAAATTATGTCTCCTTAAATTTTCAATATGAAATATCATTTTCAAAAAAGAAAACAGGTGCTAATTTTCCAGATGAAATTGGAACATATGAATTACTCTATTAAACCACTGGCCAGACCAGATCGACAGGGTTTTTTTGCATTAAGAGTACAGTTCTGTGTATCCAAAAAAAGATGATCCAAATAAGCAGAGCAAATAAGCACAGATTCACGAGAATGACTGATAATGAATGACAATGCATCTAGTAAATGGAAGGACTATGATGTATTCTTTGCAGAGAAGATGACAAAGCACTACACTGAAAATATCATGACGATATTTTCCCCTCATGAGAAAGAATTCAGCTTTGTGAACCATCTCTGATGCCTAAGGCAAAAGTTTAGAAGTTATTATTCCTAATCTCATGCAGCAGCAACCTTTATTTTTAAATGAAAGCATAACTGCTCCAATTTATTTTCACTGAACTTCCAACATTCTGAAAAAAAAAAAAAAGCTTTCAAAAATCTTAACTTTAACAAATAAAAGGTTTTCAAACATAATAAAGAATACTGGATATCTCCTCAGATGGCATGTCAATCCTTCTATGATAAAATTGGATCAACTATATTTAGGTGCTTTCTTGATTATCTGTAGTACAACTTAAGCTCATTATTTCCTTGATCTTTCCCCCATGGATATAGCTAGCATATTGTTCCCCTTGTTTTTCTTATTCCCACACAACTCTTCTTTAAATCATTCACTTATATATCCGAAAACTGCTATAGGTCTAAAGAGCTGCAATTCTTGCAATCTTTTTTCAGAAGCCCTATGCTACACAACTAGATAATTTCCATTGCTCTCCTGACTTTCTCCAGCACGTCTGGCTGTACTTGCAGTACTATGGTCAGATCTGGATATGCTCTGGTTAAAGCCTGACAACTCTAGTGCAGGGGGCAGCATTACTTACATGTCATTCTGACTAAAAAACTGTTTGAATATCCTGCTCAGTGGTCGTTGTTGTCAACAATATGGTGCTAATGCCTGCCCTGTGAGTCATGTGAGCTTCCTGACCCTATACCAAAGACACATTCCTTAACCATCTGTACATTTTTGCAGTTATTTTTTCCTAAATATACTACTTCACACAAATAAATTCCATCTTCTATTTATCAGATGTCTCCAATTCGCCAAGTTAATATTCAGTTCTGATTCTATTTAATGTCTCTGATTTACTATTCAATTCTGATCCTATGTTACAACATACTTCCAGCTCTTCTCAGCTTGGCATGATCTTCAATTGTAATAAAGTTCCTACCAAAGCTTTTTCTTTATTTCCTCCTCCCTCCAAATAACTTAGAAAAATTTATGAAAAGTCATAGTGGAACTTGAGTGGAAAGTTCCTTAGGAACCCAGTTTGATTTAGCTTCCTATTTATCCGTGAACCATTGATAACTACTTTAAAAGTATGATTTCAAACCAGTTTCGCACCAATGCCATAATGGTTTACTCCTAACACTACTTCAGGCTGAACTTATATCTCAAAAGAGACAGTGTAAAAGAATATTCACATGTCCAAGATATAAATGACAACTACTTTGTTTCTATTTTCCATAATGCTTGCTACAACCTATTAATGAAGGATTTCAGTTTATATTGATGTTGTACTTGCCAAATTCTTGCTAACTGTTAGTCTTCTATTTTAAGTGCTTAGAAATAATAATTATATCACTTCTACACTGGAGAATTTGGCAAGAAATAAGAGCTAGGAAAAGAAATTATGTTGCTGTCTTGTGGAGAATTTTGCTGTTTCTTTAATAGTATAACATCGTGATATATATTCAGCAGTGTTTTTACAAAAGATTATTTTACGCCAGTCTGCTATGGATAGCCAAATTGCTTCATTACCACTTCAGGGACAAGCAAAAACTAATTGTCTTCTAAAGATGACCTTTATCTAAAGGTCAAAATATGAGATTGAAACTGGAGACATTTGAAATGAGTTATTTAAGACATTGTAGCTGATCTCCTCTCAGAAGTGATGCTTGAAAAGCCCATGCGGCAACATCAATGCTTTAGCACAGTGGAAGAGCAGTTTGCAGCAGGGATGTTCTATGCAATGATGGTTTATGAACACCTCCTTGGCATCACTGAGATGCTGCATCTGCTGGTGCCAGAGATTACTTTACTTTTATTTATGAACAAAGGCACGTGTAGCAGTTGAGATAGCTAGTGACATTAAGCTGAATTTAAATAGCATTTTACTGAAATTCACTCACAACTGGTTGAAAAAAGATAGGTGAGAGTAACCGAAATTACTCAGTTTTCTGAGTATTAATTTTTCCTTTGTTATCCACTGTTTGCTAAGTGTATAAAATTTGTGAAGTTACAATAAGTGGCATCTCATGCAGGATTATAATCTAAGAGGACCTTTTTCCCAGAAGCTGGTATTTCACAAGGAGGGATAGGACTTTTTAGGCAATGTCTGTATGTTATGAACAGTGACTGGTGAAGTCATTTGGCCTAAACAAATGCTGTTGCCTCATACAAGAGCTCTTGATACAGAAATTCTAATCAATATGTCTCAAAGACATCCTCAGCAGATTTTATTCCTACTTTCTCTTTCTATTATGACATCTTACGAGAAATTTGAAAAGGCAAAAAGTATGTGAAATTAAAGTGGGTTGAAACAGTTATTAAAGAATAAAGGAAGAAGTAGGTTTGTATTTTGAAATTAATTTTATATTTAGCCTGTGGAAGCAGCAAATACTTATTCAAAAGATTGGGGTTTTTTATAGCTAAGTAGATAGCATCATAGAATAATTTAAGCTGAAAAGGACCTCTGGATGTCACCAAGTCTAACCCCATCCCTCCACCCCCAATCAAGGAGACTATAATGAGAAGTAATATGAGTTACTAAAAACACACAAGAATTTACAGGCTTACATTTAACATGCATACTTTCAAAGATGAATTATTATAGGCAAGGGAAAAACACCATATAATAGTAATTTAAGAAACTAAGACAATTCTATTCATTACAAAACAATTTCTTTATGATTCAATTATCTTCTCATTTCCACTCTATACAGCTTGCTCCCAGCAAAGACATCTGTTCAATTACTTTTTAAAGAGTTATTACTGTTCTTAAAATCACTTCTTAACTTCTCCAGAAAAAGTTAAAGAGATGACTAAACACATGTGACCAATGCAGAGCAGTTTTTAAAGACATACGGAGCATATGTAATTGTAAAATCAACAGGAAATTGTATGGTTGTTGAAGCATTCTTGGAAGAGGGTGAGAGTTTGCTTGATTTAAAAGTTATATCTAGACAGCATTCTGCGAGAAATGAACCAATTTTTTCAATGTTTCTTTCGTGGCTGAATTTTTTACTTTAAACTATTTGAAATAATGTAATGAGGAACATTACTAAAGTTTTCCACATTTAAAGAAATAAAGGTATTTGTTTGTTACAGTCAAACAGCTAACTTAGCCCATTGTATACCAATAGGGTTTAGCTCCTTTCATTCTGTAAAATAATGATACTATATTTAGAGAATGACAATATCAGGTTATAAGATAAACAGTATGTCTTGTGTACGGCATACCTGTAGGTATTCAGGCTAAATGAATACAAAAATTGTTGAAATACTGTCAGGATTCACAGAAAGAGCTTAAGGTAAATATAGGAAATAAACCTAAAAAATTGTCTCTAAAACAAAGCTGTAACAAAATTTCCTCCTCTGTGGAATCGGACTCCACCTCAGTGACTCTTATCATCAGATATACTGGCAAGAGAACTTCCCACACAGCTCTGACAACATCTTCTCCCAGTCCACTCCCTTCCCTCCTTTTCCATGCAAATGCTCAATAGTCAAAACTCAATTCAAAGCTAATTGAAATATACAGAACAAGACCTTCGAGCCTGGCTCTTCCACACAATTATGCCCATGCAATAATTATTGGCACAAACAATCTTTCACTTCATTCTAGACCCCACTTCCATTCTATATGATAAGTCAGGGTGTTTCAATTAAAGTCTGTCTGCTGCTCACAGGTAACAAGAAGGATAGCTAAAAGTATTTAAAGGAAAAACCTACCTAGTAGCCATTACTTCATTTGAGCTTGAAATATACGATACAGTATCTAAATACTACATTTTTAAAATGTTTTGTCAGGAAATAGGTTCTTCATTCTTATGCTGCCTTCTACCATTGCACAAGGATGCCTCATTTAGAAATGAAACAGCACATGAAGAGCACATGATTAAATGTTTTCTTCAGTGTTTTCTCAGCTATCGCCCATTTAAACATATTCATTGGAAAATAAAGCAATGTCTGATACCTGGTTCTTTCTTTGGTTTTGCTATGTATATTTTAAGAATCTTTTAAGAAGAATCTAGATATCTTACCTGTACATTAACATTTGATTTAACCAAATCAAGCTCTCTCAGCCAGCTTCTAACTTTTTTAACATATGATTTAATGACTAGTTGCATTAGGACCTGAAAACCAATATCCATGGGTTCTGTCTGAGATTTGTTACTTGCTTCTTATATACACTCAGAGAAATCACTTAGCCTCTTGGCATCACAGGCTGCTTATTTTAAAAATAGCATTTGATACCTATTTTCCCAGGGACACAAAAAGAACTGATCAGTGTTTTCAAGCTTCTTAATTTGACTACAAACTGCTACTAAAACACAAAGGGGAGTGCATGCACATTATGATCAATTATACTATACTGTTGCACAGCTTACCTTCTCACGATAATAGTCTCACAAAAAAGAATATCTCCTACTATAACTATGTTTTCTGTTACAATAAGCAGTAGAGACCACCAATATACTTGCAATAAAATGTTTTGAACAGCACACATATAGTAAATACATTTGATAAAGTGGACAGCTACTGTTACCATTTGCTATGCTTCAGTTTACCTGATAAATTAGAAGTCAAGAGGAAGGGAGGCATTCTTGCAAGCAACGAGCATTTTCAAAGCTTGTTCATTTTAATAGAAGCTGAGAAAATGAAGAACCTTTTTGAACTGGGCAAATATACCTTGATTTAAATGGAAATTGTGAGCAAACCACTAAGAAATCCTAGGAGTTGGAGAAAAGCTATTTTAAGCTATTACATATGGTTTGCGTTGCTAGGGAAACCTTTTACAGTGTTCATTTAGCACAGATGCTCAGGAAAGCTCTGTGTCTCCATGTCATACCATTTCAGAATGTGAAGAAATAGAGATGCACACATACACATATGCAGATAGAAATATCTCTGTAATTTTATCTTAGTCATGTTCTATGTCTTTAGTGAAGTTAGTTCTTTCCATTTCTACTGTGACCACGGTGATAAATCAAAAGATTAGAGATTTAAAACCTCTATTTCCAGACTGAGGATATTTGTTCAAACATTACCTTCAGTTTTGATCCACTTGAGTTTGTAGTTTAGAAAGTCATCTATTTAGAGCAAAAGATTTGCCTTTTCCATATATGTAGTGAAAATGCAAGGAGGAAGATCAGCCCTGGTGACACCATTTCTTGACCACCCTTTTGTCCCTAGGGTAGCTGTGACTTGCCAAAATGTATATGACCTGCTCCGTGCAGGCTTTACTGCCACACTGTTCTGCATTCTCCCTTTACCTCTTCAGCGCCCAGGGAGGTGACAGGCTGGAAGGCAGTTGCAGTCTGCTGTGTTCTGTTCAGTGGGAAGGAGGGCTCAAACCCTAAGCATGAAAATATATGGTGCCTTTTATTTTATTTTCTAGAGAGCAACAGCTCCAGAAATTCAGAAAACATAAGATTTCAATTATTAAAAAATAATTATTTTTTCAAGTTTTGCAATATTTCAGTCTCTCAGTTCTAGGAGACCTTGTTTATAATTTGGGGAATGGCATACTGTTGCAGTATACAATTGCCCACTACAAAGAGGGTACATTCTCACTGTCTATCCAAGCAAAGTACTTCAAAATAGGATTAAAACAACTCATGAATTCAGCTATGTGAATTGTAACCCTTGTGCAGGATGAACCTGCAAATAAATGCAGAATCACATTTTGGGGACATGGGTACATGCAGTCATCTAGTAGGTATGTAACTGGTCATATGAGTATGCTGCAAGCTCAGGAAGCAGCTTTTGAGAGGCTTTTTATTGGACCATAGAGTATGCCAGGAACCATACTTTGAGAACTAAACTTCTAAGGCCTTGAAAGTTTTACTTACAATTTAACAATGATTTGTAGTTCGAACTCTTCTCAGAAAAAAAAAAAAAAGCCAACAGAAAATGCTTTTTTTAAGAAAACTTTTTTAGAAATCTGAAAATTAAATCCACCTGTGGATGTGCCACTGAAGGCACCCCATAACAGGCTATTAAAGGCACTTGACTTGTGTTTATTCAACCCAAAATATAAAGAATAAATCAAAAAGATACTTGCTGATAAGGAAGAGAATAAAGATACACAAAAAATACTGTGTTCTGCAGTTCAAAATTATGTTTATAATAGAGACACAATGATCTAACCAAACATTAATAACTGTAGAACCAAAACTTGCCAGTATTGCCTATTTGTGAACCATACTGTTATTTACATTTCAGTGGGCAAAGTAAGAAAAAGAAAGAGATAGCAAGGTAGAGATTAATAGGGTCTTAGCACCACCAAAATAGTTTTAGGCTAGGTAGAAAAGAGGCAGAAATTGATTCTTTCTAAAAAGTAATTTAATTGGAGTAATGAAAAAATGTTAGTTATTTTGGACATCACAACTATAGCTTTCTGCAGAAAGTTCGCTATGTTGTCCAATATACTGGAGAATTTAGTGCTTTCCTGGGTCAGGCAGTGTAATTCAAAATATATGTAAACACTGAATTATGCTTGTATCAGGAGTTTTAAACCAAACATACATAAATATCTTTTAGCAAAGTACTTGGTAAAAAGTTACGATTTTCATGAATGTCTCACAGAGGACATTCACAGAAGACTGCCTCCAGCCTATCCAGCTGGTCATTCGGTTTACAGAAAACTACACATAAAGCTAGTTCCCTCCTATGCCATTACTTGTATCACCCCACCAATCCCCACCCCTTCTACGTGCTAGTACAGTGGCTTAGGATGGACTTTTGATCTTTCTGTCTAAGATGCTTGACCCAGTAAAATCATCCATCAGTACGGCCAACTCAGTCTCTTGTCATAGTGGATTTCCAAGCCCTGTAAGACAGCTTCCTGGGAAGCGCTGTGATCATGCGGGAGCCAGACTGTTCAATCAGAGCACAATGAAGCAGTGAGAAAAGCACAGAAGGGAACAAGGCTGTAAGTCAGGACTAATTTTTTGTCTTAATTTGTTTTTTTCATTCACTTAAAGGATTCCAAATTAATCTATAAAAGAAATTTAGAGTGGCTTGGTGTTACAATATAGCAATAAAGTTGCTCAGCATGAAGCTCCCATGGCATGCCACAAAGCAATAGAGCTCATATGTGCCTCTTACCTCCTCGTTCAATATGTAGCTCAATTACTAGTAGCTGTTTAAAGTTTCCTTATACTTTTTCACTTAAGTGTTACAGTGAATTCAAACCTGAACTTAATACAATGAGTAAAAGAACAAAGTCAGTTGTTCAGACTGGAAAGACGGTTTGGCCTGTTCGGTGGAGCAACAAAGCTCTGATATGCTTACTAGCAAGCTATTGAGCTTTTATTCTTCATCTGGAATCTCGAAACATTTCCTTATATATTTCCTTATATATTTTAAACAATAAATCAGGTTGATACCTCATCTTTGAATTTTTGCAAGTTGTTTTATTTTAAGTCTCTACAGTTCCTAAATCATCCTTTGTTGTTCTCCGTATGTCAAGCCATTAAGTGAAAAGGCTGTTATTTCACTCTTACTGGCTGCTGCTGTGACACTTCATAAATTAATTCATGGTAAAACCCACAAATTTTTAGCTTTTCTAATAAGTAGCTTTCAGTCATATATACATATATATATATTAAAATAAATTTGGAGAATAACATAGCTGCAGTGTGAAATTTCTAATGTCTAGACTTCTAACTTCTAACTAACTCATCTGTTACTTTTTTATTCTGTAAACTGTTGCTGAGGTCTTTTCAGTTTTCCTGTATCCCAAATACTCTCTCTCAAATGTAAGATCAATTTCTAATGTAGATTATTTGGAAGAAAGACCTGCAATATGTTAATGTTACCCTTCTGTCTTGCCATGAGTGTACACGTAAGTCCCCAGCAAAAAAAGGGTCCTGACCCAGAAGCAACATAAATATAGTTTCAGCTTTGCTTGTTCAATTTAATATATCAAATTTCACATTGAATTTGGAGGGAACATCATTTTATTCAATAAAGACATGTTCAGCAGACACATCTAGCAAAAGACGAGCAAGAAAGGCTGACCTACCCTTAAAACATTTGATTAGCTCTCATTTGATCTTCTCCCTGGTCATGTAGCAACATGGTCAGTAGGAACACTGTAGAATATATGTTACGGTATTGCACAAAGATTAAACAACTAATAGCAGTTTTCTACAGTCATAAGAGACAACTATGCGAGGACCTGAGCAACTTCCCAAAAGAGAAGCTAGACCATAATAATTGCCAGAGAGGGGAGCATCAATGCTTTCCGGAAAATGTTAAAACATTCAGATGGTAATAGATAAATGCGTTTACATTAATCTACTTACAGCCTTTTACCTCTCCAATTGAAATCCTCATTAAGTACATTATCATGTATCTTTTCAGTTTCTCAAATTACCAGGAGTCATAGGATCATAAAATCACAGGATAATTTGCATTGGAAGGGATCTCAGGAGGTCTCTAGCCCAATCCCTGCTCAAAGGAGGGTCATCTGTGAGATCAGCCCAGATTGCTCTGGGCTTTATCCAGTTGGGTCTTGAAAACCTCTAAGGATGGAGACTACACAACCTGATGGATAGATACAAGGCATATCTTCAAGCATATTTTCACTGAAACAATACAGATTGCAAGCAACCTAAATAATCAATTCCTTCTTCAGGAGGCAGAAAACAAATCTAAGGAAAAATTTGGGTTTTTTCTATCAAGACTAGCTATGATAGCATATTTTCACATGCTTCATTTAGTTATTGTTATATTACAACCCCAGGAAAAGTTGTAATACATATTTTATTGAATAAACACGATAAAATTGCTCTGGTTTTTTTTTTTTTGTAAGATCACATTGTAATGTGATTTTGCCTTCCTCCAGCCTAGAATAGTGAATAGTACAGGCACTCCAGGAAAAAATCTGTCATAATAATACTATAAGCAATTTTTTCCACAGTTCATATCAGTTCCACTTGTGCTTTTCAGCCTTTATTTGTCTTCTGACTTCATATACTACATTTATATAGATCAGTTATTTTTATTCCAATTCAATTACAGTAAGCTCACGTTGACATAGACCCTGGCTTGTTGGAGCACTTATCACTATTATCTGCCAAGATAAATACCAAGTCACCAACTGTATCAAGAGTACAGGTTTTCTTAAGATCTGTAATCAGAAATAGCGTTAAATACACTTGATACTGCCACACAAAAGTAGACCTAATAGCCTATCTGTAAAGGTTGTAAAGACAACTCTCTATTTTACAAAGATGCTATAGACTCATGAATAGAGGTTTTATTGTTATGAGGAAGCATATTCAATGTTCAGTGGACATCAATTTCTGACATTAGCAAAAATGCATATATTAATGAATAGTAAGATATTTCTCAGATTTTATAAAAATTGAAGTCAGTGACCAACAATAAGAGCAGGAGATAAAGCACAACAGTCTGTAAAATTTATAACTAACAATTCCTTCTGGTATATATGGCAGGGTATTCAGTGTATGCTGTGTTTTTTGTAATGACTTCAAAGAAAATCCACTCAATTGAGCCAGATACGAATATAGCAGGCTAAGTTATTTTAATACCTTTCTAGACCTAAGTTTGAGCTACGTTTTCTTACACAGAAAAACTAGTTGGAGAATACTTTGGTATCAGGATATCTCTACCTATGAACACATAGAAATATTTGGCTATAATAGAGGGAAACACTCTCAGGGTATAATTACACAATTAAGAAGAAGGAGGAATTGACCATAGATAGAATTTTGTATCTAACAAAACCTTACAGAATAGAAAACTTAAATCTACCTGTCAAGTGTGCTTTCTCTACGTGAGGCTGACCATACCTTTATACACATTCTGTCACTCTTTTCTAAAATAATCTGTAATTATGACAGGCTAAAAGGAATAGCACAAAACCAAAAAGTCTGAAGATCCCAACATGAAACCACCTCAGGTCAGTAGTAAGAAGAGTCTTACAAATAAGTAGGTGATTTTGGCTTTAATTACCTCTTTGTATCCTCTGTTAATCCTGAGCTGTAGATAAGAGAGTTACAAACATTCCCTTTCCCCTTAATTTGGAGAGAAAGAACAGTAGCTTTGAGATTAACCTGTTAAATACTCTTACAGCACACATGTTGAACAGGTCACACAGGCTGAATAGGTTAAGAATCACACATTTTTTCCCATTGCAGTAGTATTTAGCCTTGAATGAGGAATCCAGCACATTATATGAATCAGGTGAGGAGATATTTCGGAACAAGCCCATAGAATTTTACATTACTGGGGAAATGTTATGTAATGTGAAGTGAAATTTAAAGTGGTGCCTTCAGCTGAAGTGGAGATTACCGCATTTTCCCATTTAAGTCTTGATATTACTTAGAATATAAACAGATAAAAGTAGAAAAGAAAAAGATGCAAAAAATTAATTGGTCATGGCAAGCACAGGAATAGAGTTCCTTTGCCTTTGATGAGGAAAAAAAAGAAATGAGAAGCACGTATCAAGGTATTGTGACAGTGGTATGAGTTTTCATAAATCAAGAGGTCTTAATAAGTGTCACAGCAGCATCCATACCTATTATCTGTAAGGCGCAAAATGACAGGGGCAAGGATTGTTGCTATCAAGACTGTTACTCTCTGGCTTTTCAAAATTCTTTTCACTGGAGACAAAACCACTTCATATTCATTTTTTTCTTATACTTGTATTTCCCAAGCTCCTCTTTGTTCTACTTTTCCCCAAAACAGGGAAAGAGACTAGCATAAAGCAGGTTTTCTTCCCCACAATCTCTCGCATCAGCAGTCTCTCTGAAAGGTGCTTAATGAAGTAGGAAACATGGACTTAATTAGTTTCATCTGGCAATAGTCATGCTTGGAATTTAAAGCAGAATTTTTTGCCATTGGCTTGTATTAATTTTTGTGTCCTCTAAATAAAAATGCCACAAGCTTATGTCCAGCATTTAGTCATTACTTTTCATTTTGTACATTTTGACAGTTTGAGATAGTGCTATATCATGCCTTCTGGTCACATCATTTTTGGTTCTTTAGAAAGATGCTATTATATTATCTAACAATATTATCACTACGTGCAAGAAACCTGAGCGAGAAGGAGTCAACCTCACTGAATTTCTCGTTTATGACTTTTAATTTCCCTCCAACATAATCACATAATATAAATGTTGGATTAGAAATCATGCATTGCAGTGACAACTGCAGAATGTTTCTCGTACTGTTGGAGCCTGTGTTAAGCAAGACAATGAAGTATTCCTCATAGTTTACATTGTATTTACATCTTGTGTGGTAAATTTCCAGATACAACAACTTTGTCGCTACCTTATTTGTCTTAGGAAAAATTAATATTTGTTTTTTTCTAAAATTAGTTATACAACAATATTCACCATACCAGACATACAATATTCCCATGCAGGGAAATCCTTCTGCAGGAAATGGTTGAATCAGCACATTTGTTGTTGTCCTCAGTTTCTATAATGTTGCTGCTTCCAACATTAGTATTTAATCTCGTATTTTCTAATCAAACTTTTAAGTTAGTTCAAAAACAACTACTGATATCAGTGTATGGATATTGATTTTATTACTAATGAACCACAGTTACAGAGCAAGATTAAAATTTTTTAATTCAATTCTTGTACCCTTATATGGCATCTGCTCAACTTTGAGTAGTTACCAAGGCAGTGATAAAGGAATGGCATGCAGACTTTTCATCTGATTAATTCTAAACTAATTTTCAGCCATTAGCTGTAATCTCAAAAATATATACTTTAAAACATTCTATCTATGAATAGTAAGATGATAGTTTTTACAAACATGCAAAGCAAGAGTAAAAAGTGAACTCAAGCACTGTTTATGATCTGAGAAAAAAGGCACATCAGGATTTGAAATAAGTAGCTTCCACTACCTTTGGCAGTATCAGAGCAAAGGTTAATTTTAAGACGGTTATATACCTGGTCCTATCTTTTAACCTGAAACATTTCACTTAGTTATTACTCTCTATTACATAATGTAAATGAGTACAGTGTTATATTCTCCTGAAGGATAATGTTCTTGAATGGTGATTTAAGATAGCATTAATTTAAATTACTTGTCTGAGACAGTTGCTTCATCATTGAATACAGACATATATCTATTATAATAAAACACTCATGGACGTATAGGCAGGATGCTCTCCAGGCCGACTGGATATTGCTAAAGCTCTAATTTTTAAGAAAGTATCTCATGCTATGGAAATAAGTGTTCTTAAGTACTGCCATCACAATGTTTATAGTAAAGTTTCCTATTCAGATTAGTCTCAATCAGGAAGAGAATAATTATTTAAATTGAAAATTCCTATTATATTACAAATTTTAACACTGACAGTTCACTGTGATAAAGTCCCTACTTATACTGTGTAATCCAGTGGCCATTAAATATCAAAAGAAAGGTTTGCTGATTTTTCCTCCTACAGTCCTTTTAGTAAATTCAACAATTTACACCGACTCACTAGAAACTGCACTTTGGGCATCTCTCTCAGAGCTGTGGGTTTTACTCCCAGTGGAGCTGCACTACCACCCTGTGTCCTTTTGGGAAGGCAGTGTGGGGCACTGCATGCAAAGCCACAGAGGCCAATGGGACTCACTCCATGGCCTTTCCCAACCCATCATTCTGACTAGAGAGAAGCGGAGGCTGGCTGACTCCTTATTTTAATGTGTCTTGAAATTTGTGAATGGGTCTACAGTAAACTGCTAAGCAACTTTCTAAATTGAGCCCCAAAGCTCAGTAACAAAATCCCATAGGCAGTGACTCTTGAATAGGCATTTAAATAATAGTGAAATTTTAAAATGTTGAACAAAAACGATTCATGTAGTACTATAGCGCAACTAAAGAAGATCTGGATCAGATCTTACTGTGCTTTTTCAGAGTAATAAACTACAGAAACTATTTACTATGAACATAGGAATAACCCATTTCTTAATTATCTGTACAGATAATTGTGTCTACTGTAGAAAGAAGATGCCAATAAAGGAATGCATGAAGCTTTCAACAAACCATCTTCCTAGTAGCAAAAAATCAACAACTGAGGGAGTACACATGCTAATAAGAACAATCTGTTCTGCAGTGAGCCTGGAAAATAATTTTATAACTAATCTGTTAAAAAAATAAATATACAATTTCCAAAAGTAAACAGCTTACTGGGGAGAGTTTGGATCTACCCCTCTTTGTAACACGAAATCGCGATGTGGCCACAGCTGATACCAGCATAAAAGGCTGGAGGGGCTCAGCAGTTTGGTTGGAAACTGTTTTCCAGTGGAATCACCCCAGCAAATACGTGCTTTCTATTCATAGGAGAATTCAAAATATTTTAACCCAAACCCAACCTGATATGAATTATAATGGCATTCATGTGTATATTATCACGGCTGGGGGGAAGAACAAAAGTCAAACCAGCTCCAGTACTTTCAGTGGTATGCTGAAGCTCCTGTGCTTAATGATATGCACAGTTGTACTTGTAATCCCAAATGGGAAAAGTTATTTTAACTAATGCCAATTGAGAAAAGTGGCAGGTTTATATTAATACAAGCAATAAAAAAATTCTGAAAACAGGCAGTTTCAAGAGCTCCACGTTCTAAAGGAATTGTCAGTATGAACTTTCAATTCAGACAGAAGTCAGCAGTCTCTCCGGTAACTTAAATAATTATACATTTCAATTGCTTATTTCTTAGTTTGCTACATCATTTTCCATCATTGTTACCACCTCATGTTACTACCTCAGCAGTCATCAATATATAGTGCAATTTTCTATACTCCTTTGGATCAAAGTTTTTTACCCATTCTCTAAAAACTTCTACACAATAGTTAGCTGTTATATTTCCAAAGAATAAATAATAAAGGAGACAATTGCAGTAGAAATTTCAAGGCACAGGTTGGGACAGTTACTGATGTGACATAATTATATCAGCGAGCAATTAGTACGGGTGCATCGAATTAATCATTATGTTGTCTGTGTTCAGAAATGGCTTCCTAACTTAAATAATTTTCTTATTTCTCAGCCAACTGATGTGGTTTATCTCTAACAGATGCTACAGTTCTATGATTTGACCTAGGAAAAAGGCATCTCTCAATCTCCAGCCCCACGACACTGCCCAACAGACAGAGGGGCAGAGCTCAAACAGCAACACAGGAGAGAGCCTGCCTACGTGGGGGCTGACTCCAATTTTCTTGAATAAGCAGAAACAAATGAGAGGAAAAAAAAATGATGAGTTGCATTGTAAATATTGCTGCACAAACAAACTGAATTGATGAAGTTGCAGGTTTTTTTCTCAAGCCTTGTCACCGCTAAAGCAAATACAGCGTACCACAAAGCTGAAGTCAGCTTTGGTGTTTTCAGCTATGATAAAGTCCTCAGGATGTCTAATGTCTCTAACTGGTATCCAGTTAGCTGCTGATAGCTAGTATGATTTACATTGCAGAGACAAGCTGATCCAAAATCACAATCTGTAAGTAAAACCGATAACTGAACTGCTACTTGATTAAACTTCCCAAATTGATTAAACTTGATTAAATTTCACAAATATTATAGCAGGTTAATTAAGTACATTCAACAAATATCCAAGAGAGAAGTGGTCACCATTAAAATATAAATAATAGCCTTATCAAGAACAACAAAATTAAAATACTGCATTTCATCACGTGGTTTTCATGCAATATTATGCTTCTAAGATTCCTTATCATCAGGTTTGTTTTCTGGATTTTGGCCATATGGATTTTGGCCACTTAATGAGGCACTTCAAGAACATACTGAATTTTAAAAAGGACATGACAAATAAACGGCATTTATGTTTTACCATGTTTTAATTAAATAATGAGAAAAACTGAATTTATCATTTATATACTGATTAATGAAGAGTTCTGTTCTGATTAAGGAAGAGTACTTTATGAAGAAAATTTTAACATAATTCAGAAATTTAAAGAACTGTAGGCCTGGAATGAACCACAAAGATCATCACATCATTTCTCCTGACCAAAGAAATGATGAAGTTTTACCTCCACAACACTGTTTTTTAGTCACAACTTGCTTGGTGTCCAGTATAATCTAGCTGTTACCTCAACTGCTATTTCTTAGCTTGCATTTCATTCAGGTAATTACTCACACGCAAGTGTCAGCACGTCTTTGATAAGTAAAAATTTGGATAAATTTCAAAAAGGACAAAGGAAAAGATGGCTCTCTGAATTCAAATTCTGCTCTGAGAAAGTTTGATTTGCTATCACATATCAATGTAGGACTTAAAACTGATTTCTGTCTTATGCTTGTCTGTAATAAAAATATGGAGCAGCATCAGAAGAAGAAATTGCCTGGAATGCATTTAGAACATCACCTGCCTTTGAAAGTGAATTGCTGATAGATTTTCAATAGCAGATATACATGTTGTTTATATCTCTTATATTTATTACACTGAAAACATGCCATCCTAGCTCAATTTTGAAAGTGTCATGTGAAATAGTGTCAGAAGTCATCCAAAACTCAAGATGACTTCTGACAACTACTGTTTTTCTCCCAGTAAGCTTTGTTATCCTGTCAAAAAATAAAAAGTTGTTAGGACATGATTTGTTCTGAGCAGCTGTGCTGGCTGGTATTTATCTCCTTATTATCATGTAGACGCTTAATGCTTTTTGATTATTTGTTCAAGTTTTCAGTTTATATTTTCTGTTTCAAATTTCATTTTGCTTCTGTTTAAAAATGGTGCCATATTTTCACTATCCTCCAGAAATGCTTATAGGAAACCTCTGAAATTATTTCACTTTGCTCTCTACCAAAGATGAAATTCAGAGAGCTCAGCTACTTTGGAATCATTTAAATATCAATTTATCTCTGCTTTCTCTAGGCTATTCCGTGTTCTTAAGCCCTTATAACTAATGCTAATGTTGTTAACACAACTCAGCATCCTAGTGAATGCAAACACAACGATGACATTAAGCAATTTGGGTTGCTGATTCTTCAGAACAGTTCATTGATAATTCTCCCTCCTGACTGAGTAGAAAACTAATTCCTTGGTCATCACAGGGCTAATACATTTTTGGAAACACTTATTACTCCATATTCAGACTTTGTTTGTCCAAACTTGTACACATTTTACAGAAAACAAATATTTCTCCATCTTCTACAGGCTTCTTTTCTGAGTAGGTCCACATGAACCTCAAGTTCTCTAAATGTATTGTTCTCAGCACACTAATCCATATCACACAGAACAAGGTGTGACAGGCAGACACATTCATACATTTGCACCTACCTTGCCTGTCTTTGTACTACACTCCACAGCATCCCCTATTACAATTCAACATAAAGGCATGAGACTGAAGGATATTTTTGCTGACTTTTTCTTCAAGGTACTTTAATCTCCACCTTCTTTAGTTCACTGATCCCCAGTACTGTATTCTGAAGGTCAATATTTGAGTTCTCTGCAGTGATAGTCATACACTAAAGAAAATATATAAATTTTTATCTTTGAATTTAATTTTTCCCTTCCATAATACACTATAGCTACCATTTTGAATCAGCTGCTGAAGATAAACCAGCAATTATAATATTAATATTAACAAAGTTAATGGGGTGCTTTTTTTGCTTCCAGTGTTTTTCAGCCTCTGAAGACATTTGTCTTTGAAATAATTAATTATGTTAGCAGTACTCCTGCTGTAGTTAAAGGTCACTCTACAAAACATGTGAGAAAAGTACCCAGGACTGAAGGAAATTATTAGACTTTAAGTCCCTTCATAAGTATTTGCAGTTTAAAATTTAAAAGTGATTGCTTTACCCATAAATATACATATGCTATGGGTGATTATTCATTTATTTCAAGAAAAGTAATACTGTGCATTTGCAATAGAGATGGTTGAATATTATTTTAGTTGATTTCTGCAAACATCCAGGATAAGTGCTATGTACTACATACTTAAATTGGATAGAATGAATATAAAATGAAGCTATTTTTGAAAAAATAACTTTCTGAAAAATGTTAAACAAAGCATTAGAGGTAAATAGCAAACCCTGATTGTTACAGAGTGTGAATTTGGCATCAACTAGCTGATGCAAAACTAATGAGCACATAATCCAATTTTGCAGCTTCTCCATTTTCAATGAAGCATTGGAAGAAAGCAAATAAAAAAGTATAATCATTAAACTCACTGAGACAAATTAATTTTTCTAAGCTGTAAACTACAAAGGATATACATTATAGGTGAACTTGATTTGTCCCTTTTTCTTTATAAAAAAAAGAAAAGAAAATGCATTTTAAGTTGTAATAAAGAGCATCAAAAGAAAGCTAGAGTTTATTGCAGTTTTAGTGTATCCTAATGTCTTTGCAATTAGTAGTACAATCTGAGGTTGCCCAGACAGAAACCCATGTGAACAAACTGCACACACGCAGTGCATCTGAGAATTTCGGATGCATTAGGTCTGCTGTTTCTCAGGTAACGTTCACATCCACCTCAGGGCTGTGAACATACCTCATTTACACCAGAAATAATGTGTCTCTGCAGACTGTAAATGATCTTCCATATCCAATGAGTTTGCCAGGGCCAAACCTGAATGAATACGTTGAACTCTGGTGCACCTGAAAGGCATCAAGTATGCTGGGGATCTGAAGGCTTTTGACATATCAGTGTCCAAAAGATGCCGTATTTGAAATGGGTGGTGGGATGTCTATAAATGCAATATATAGATCCAGAAAACTTCATATAGATAGATTTTCAGATAGAAGAAAGAGATACATGTGGAAAAACCCAGACACGGAATAGCTATACCGACTGTCATTTTGTTCTGTGCCATTCTGAAAAGCACTGATGTACAGTAGCTGTCTTGTATTGCAGAGGGGATGGAAAACTCTGTTGTGTCTCAGTTCAATATTAGATTATAATTTGATTTCTAATTATTCCCCTTGAATTCTGATTAGCTAATTAATGAGGTATGATCTTTGAAAATGTATGATCTAACTTATCTCTATCTTCTGATAATATTACTGATTCAACTTGATTTACTAATTTTTATTTCTATACTTTCTGAGCTAGATATCTAATTTTGAATGTAATCCAATATTTTGCCAAATTTAATACAATAATTTCATGAATAGATTTTATCTCTCCTAATCATTTATGAATATGCACTAACAGTATCAACCACAGTCAACCAGCTGCCATTATTTCCTAGTTGGGCTTGAAAATTTCCATTTTCATAGTATATGATATTAAACCGAGGAAACATTTTTCTAAAAAAATCTTTAACTAAAATAGTGTTGAAGATTGCAGAATTTTAAAGATATGTCACATACATGTTTATCAACAAATGCATTACTATTTTACTAAAAACAGATGAATATAAAATAAATATTTTTCTAAGAAAATATCAAAAAGGCATTTCAATCTGCAACAAAATCCATAATAAAAGTCAGTAAGGAATGGTGTCTTAAAAAACCAGTGAGATAAGAGAAATTATGTACAGAGTTTTCATGGGTACTTATAAGTGGAAGAGCTAACAGAATCCTGGAGAGGAATATATTTATAATGTATGTTTCCACGAAAAGGCAGAGAAGTTAGTTCACCTTTATTATTTGCATTCAGATTCTAAAGGCTATATAACGTATTGATTTCATCAACTTTTAATTTGGTAATTTGCCTAGAATTTTATGGTCCTTATCAAATTTTCTTCTGATTCATTCCCATTTAGTAATGTAATCTAATATACAAAGTATGAAGAGAAACAGAAATAAGACGTAAAGACATTTAAAAGCCAAAAATTTATACTAAAAGATATTTTAGGTATTAGTATCACAGGAAAATAAGTTTTCTTTTTATGTATTCTGTTAGTGAATGATCAGGAGGCTGCATTTATCACGTCAATGCTGTGCAAACAGCGCACAATTGGCACAAAACCGATAGAAAGCAGAAAACTCAGCAGCACCACCTACTACACTGAACTGTAGGAAACTTGCAGATATCAAACAGAAAAAAAAAAAAAAGGGAAGAAGGCATAGTAAGACCAGGATCATAAGAGCTTTCTAATTTTAAACATTTCTGTGAGACCATTCAAACATTATCAGCATTTACAATGCTGCACTCTCACACTGCCTCTTTCCCACTGCAGGCTGTCAACGACCAGCAGCTCCCTGCTTGGAATGAACACCAGTGGCTCGGATGAGTATTTCCAGTCTACAAACCACGCAGAGCAAACTTTCCGCAAAATGGAAAATTATCTGCAGCAGAAGCAGCTGTGCGATGTTCTTCTCATAGTTGGTGACCAAAAGATTCCAGCTCACAGGTACATTTCCCAGTGTTGTCTACATGCCTTCAAAAACTGAAATTCCCAAATGCTGGGTCAATTTATGGCTACCTTGTTTAGTTATGAACAAACGGTTATTATAACTAGGACATCAAGTAACAATGAAATAAAATGATGTGATCAATGTTTCATATTCAGTATTTCAAATAGAATGACATTCTAATATGAACCATTGATATTGTCCATCTTCCCTTCTTGCTGCTGTCAAACTATAGCGAGATCAGTGAAAAAAATCTGCCGGAACAAGCATATGGGAGAAAATTAGATTACTAATTACCCTTTTAACTTCATTGCCTCACTGCTATAAGATTTGAAAACTACGCTAAAGATAATGTTTCTATTGCACACACACATTTTATTATATAAATACTAACTTTCATGCTTGCTATTGAGATCATGAAGTAATTTGCAGTCCTCCTAAAATGCTTTTATTTCAAGGTTGGTTCTCAGCGCAGTGTCTGATTATTTTGCTGCAATGTTTACTAATGATGTACGTGAAGCAAAACAAGAGGAGATCAAGATGGAAGGAGTAGACCCTGATGCGTTGAAAGCTTTGGTGCGCTATGCCTACACAGGTAATTCCTCCTCCATCACCCACATCATTCTTGTAAAGGAAGCTAAAATTCATTCAATGCATACAAAATTGTCACTTCTCCCATTTAATACTAGTACATAAATACATGCATACGTGATATAAACGTTTCTCTAGAGAAGGTGAATAAATATTACTGTTTTATGTAATAACTTATTCTAAAATATATTCAGAAAAGTTAACATAAATTCATATTGGACATCTGTCTCTAATTAGATACAAGTTATTTTAGGAATTTTAATGAGAGAAGAACATATTTTGCCCGTTGCCCGCTTCATATAGTGACACAGAACACTGTTCTATGAACCCTCCTGTCATGGGCAGCTATAGAAATGGTCTGCCTGGGTGGCAGTCATTTGCCTCACTCAAGGCTCTTATGTAGAAATAATCTGAGGAAAATACGAATACGATCACACCTATAAGTAGAGCAACTTTTACCAGAAGAAAGTGCCACCACATTCTGAAAAACGTGTATGTTCTTTTGAAAAACAGAGATTTGATCGTACTGAAATTAAATATTTTATTTTAATACCAGAATGCTATATATATTTTTCCCCTATTTTATTTTCTCCCATTTTCCACATTTACCCCTGTATTGCTGAATCTGAAATGGCTGAACCAAATACCCCAAAAGACCAAGCAGAGAACTGTGAAATCCTTTTCATCTGCTTTACATGGAGGGAAAAATGCTGTTAGAACATGGTCGCTATGTTAGTATATATTACAAACAGAAACATCCAGATCATTCAAACCTATGTGGATACTGAAGTCTGCTCATTCTGGTACTTGACAAGCCTCTCAGTACAGACAGCAGCTACTCCAGCCAGAAAGTTGTGCAGTACCAATTGTGCAGCTCTCTGACAAAAAATGCCCACATCTCAGAAGGAGAAAACTACTCCCCCAGGAAGTAACGATATTTAAATGATGAGAGTAACAACTCTCTGAATTTATGGACGCTTGCTCATAAAGATCCATCCCCTCAGGTAACCGTTGTTATCAATAACATTCATGAAATCCTTGTTGTCTGACGTCCCACACAGGACATTGCTTGTTTGCTTTTGAATGAAATAACACAATTTCAATACTGAGATTACCTCCAAAAGGCTGGAAGATGTATCAAAAGTACCTATCGATATTTTTATTGTACTTTAAAAGGGCGTGGAGAAATAAATAAAAAAAAATCAAGGTAAAACACAGGCCTCATTATATTCACCATATTGGCATTTGCATAAACGTTAAAAGTAGGAGATTCTTCGCTTGCTACATCAGACACTTCATAAATCTGGACTATTGCATAGAGAAATCTTGATAAGGTTAAGCAATCTGCAACCCAGTTCAGAAAGGTAAGTTTCTATACACAAAATAGACCCCATTTGTGGGTACAACTATGGGGATAAATAGAGAGGGCCAGAGGGAATGCTGCATAACATGTATAATGCAGTGATACTGTGGCACTGAATTAGCATATATTACCCAAGGAAATAGATTAGTACAAGCACAAAGAAGCTGGGTGGTGGGCTGCTTATTAATCACATGTATCTCAAAATCATCCCATGATTAAATTTAATCTCTTTTAGTTTACTTAGTGCAAAACCATATGAAAGAACATATATAAGACTACAAAAACAAACACCAGACTGTGAAACAGTGTTAAGTTGGCTTGTGAAATCAGGATTCCCGCTGCTTTGAGGCATTATATTGGATTCTTTATTTACACAAACATGTACCAATTTTGCTATATACATTCAGTAACTATTCTGAGTTGTACAGTAAAAATCAAACCCAACATGCCATTCTGCATCCTGCCAGCCCTTCCTCATTTATTGCAGAACTTGGAAGGTATTATTTAAGTTAAAAAGCAAAGGACATCAGAAAGAGATAGGACTGTGGTCAGTTAAGACTGCTGCAGACTGCTGTGGAAAACTGACTTTTCCTACTGCCTCTGTCATAGGTTTTCATGTGATAATAATCAAGCCTCTAAACTGAGTGCTACTTTTTTCCTAGGTAATGAAATATAAATGTGACTTTAGGGATGAGAGCTATAACTTTCAGAATTATTTATATATTCTACTGAAATAAATCAGGAGTGAACTTTAGACAAGAAACCTCTTACAGTTCTACTCGGGTGATAATTTTGACTGTAATCTCTCGATACCACCATTATCCATGTGTTAAGTGGAGATAGCATGTATCATCCTTTCACTGAAGAAGCTGGAAAAGAAATTAATGTTTCTGAAGCAGCTGGATGTTGTAATGATAAATGGAAAATGCAGTCATAAAAAAAACCCAGTTCTTCTTTCAGAATAGGATTTTAGTGCTACAAATCAACTACAGAATGGATCCATCCACTGAGCAACAAGAATGGAAGATCTTACTAAAATAACACCTTTCAGTCCATCTATGAAGCTACCAATTATCACATCATGTAATAATTTTATTAAAACTTCAAATCTACTAATAGATGATGAAAGAAATCATGTTTCCTGCACACACTGCTATCATTTCCTAGCTATTGATACTGAATTTCTTCTGTGTAATATAAACTCAGGATATATATTTTCATGAATTAATAATATATGAATTTTAGGAAAGATTTTTCTCCACACCTTTCTTTTTCTTTTACAGGCAAAATCAGATCTAACACTGTTAAAGCTCCAATAAAAATATTCCAATCATTGTATTCAGAATCCACCAAATCCTTTAAGTCTGTTAAAACATATGTTTAAGAATCCTTCACCTTCAGCAAGAAAGAAAAATGAATTTGTGAATCACAGGACACTTCTTTTCAAAATTTTTCAGAGGAGGAGAAAAATTGGGGAGTGGGAAGCTTTCAAGGAATAAAAATACAAATAAAATGACTGAAAACTTTTTTTCCCCCTATATGCAAACTGCACAGGTATTCTAGAGTTAAAGGAAGACACTATAGAAAGTTTGCTAGCTGCAGCTTGTCTTCTCCAGCTCTCCCAGGTTATTGAGGTATGCTGCAACTTCCTCATGAAGCAGCTCCATCCTTCCAACTGCCTGGGGATTCGCTCTTTTGGAGATGCTCAGGGCTGCACAGAGCTCCTGAAGGTGGCACACACATACACTATGGTAAGACAAACAATCTGCTTTGCAATTATAATGTTAACAGCAAGTGTGAATACCCTCCTGGAAAACACACGGGCTTTGGTGAAAGGGAGCCAGCTGAGCAGGGCTCAGGGGTGCTGCTCTCTCCAAGACCGACGCAGCGGCTCTGCTCTTCCTATGCTGACAGGGTCAGTTCTGCAAAGTCCCTGACACAGCTCTGTCTCCAAAGGGAAAGAACTGTGACTGTTACAGAAGTATTGGAAGCAGAGAAAAGCATGCTTAGAAAAACAAACATTCAGTTCTGATGTTTACCATTTCAGAGTTCTGCCTTGCAGAAGTATGTATTTATTGAACTTAAATTTGCAGTATGATTAGTATGTGTTTCTTCCAAAAAATGTAATAGGGCTTTAACATGGCTAATGTCAAGTGGCAAGCAGCAATGGCTCATTCTTGTGCCTTTGATTCAACACAAAGAAAATTCTAAAGCTGATTTTAAGGTAAGACACACATAAAAGTAGCCAAAATATAGTATGTATGGGAAAGATTAGGGATGCTAAAAAGAAGCACATCCGTGACTAGAGCATAATCCTCCTCTGGCTCAAAGCAAGAAATGAATATTCAGAGTGTGGGAAACAGAGAAGCGAGATAGCTTGCTGTGAAATCAAACGAAGGGATAAATATTCAGGGCAACAAGATGTGCTATAGCAACTTTTAACACTAAAAGAATAGCAACTGCTACAGCTAAATAGATATAAAAAGAATTACTTGTTAGGAGACACATGGCAGCTTTATGCTTGAAATATTAGCCTAGTATGTCAAAACCAGTTTAGAGGCTTCATAATGCTGAGAGCATTCCAGCAAGAGATTGTACACTTCCACATGCTGAAATAAATGAGAGTGGCATGTGCAGATTGAGGGCACTGGTGGTGCTCTTTCCTGTCAGATTAACAAATGGTTTGTTTAGCAGGAATCTAGATTCCTTTTATATTTTTAAGTTTGAAGATGGGCATTTAAGAGAGGTTCACTCAGCCTCTGTATAACAGTGTTGTCCTTGCTGCTCGACACCATTTCATACTCAGCCAAAATCAAGAACTCAGATGTAGCCTCTTTCCTTCCACCAGCCCTAGTACTCAGGCATCAGCTGTAAGAATTTAAAATTCACGGTCTAGATTTCTGCAAAATTCAAATAAAATCATATGGTTAGACATATGATTTTATGATGTCAGACAATAAGAGAGTCTCTTCTGGTTAGATTTTTTTTAACCATTTGAATCCTCCAGTCTTCCCTAGGAGTTAAACTTTTAGTGTTTTTTTAAAACTGTGTGTCACAGAAATGACAGTTGGGTTTTTAAGAATATTGTCTAATGTGAAGGATCATGGTGAATCTATGAGACTCAGCAGTCCTTTGCATATAGGCTTTACACTATATCTCCCTGAAAACAACCAGGAGCATTTCCACCACTAGATCCACCTCCTGTATCTTGTGTACAACACAGACTGAGAATACTACCATTAAAGAGCACCTTGCATGTCATAAAACTACCTACTAAGTTTGCAGCTACTGACAATTTAGAGACAGAAGAGGAACTCTGTACCTCTTTGCAATAAGCTTACAGAAAATTTTCTTTTAATGACTTGAACTGATTAAAAAAAATAATTGGAGAATAAGAGAACATAATGCATACACACAGAACTGTGTGCAAGAGGATAAATAAAATGTTCTGGTTTATTTCATGCCAATCTCAAACACTTGAAAATGTGTACCATAGGGGAACAATAAAGTCATACTGTAAATAGAGAGACAATTCAAATGAACTAGTAGTATTTAAACATTTTCAGAAGATAATCAACTACAAACACCACATCCATTCAATAAAACCAGACACAATGGAGACCTTCCCCTTCAATCGCTTTAGCTGTTTATGCAAAGTATTAACAGTTTCCTGCCTGGTATCTTTTCATGCAGATAGAGCTTGTTCTGATAAACATCTTGTGCTATGTTTGTAACTAAATGTGGACTGGCCTTCCTGTTCCTATTCTCTGAATGTCACAAAATATTAAAGCAGGATATGCATAACAGAGCAAAGTTAACATCTCCTTTAATCACTGATACTTCTATATTTACATCCTTAGTTCTCTTGAAAAGAGTTTCAGAAAGCTAAGAAACTACTGAAAAAAAATAATACAAATATCAGTTACTAAAATTTCTTCATTTGCCCTATTTCAATCCGGTTTCCAAGCAAGATTTATTACTTCCAAGTATAATTAGTACTTTAAATACAGACACGAATTCCTACATATATTTCTTCGCAAGTAGAATACAAAACCTCTGTTAATAAAATTTGCTTTTTTTTTCCTTTGGAATTAGCATAAGCAAGCATACTTAGTATATTTTAATGTCACTTCTAATATTGTTGTAACTCAACTGCACAATGTATTATTTTTACGAAAAATAATTCTTTGAAAAATTCTAGGGATTTAATTTCCATGGTCATTTCTGGA
This sequence comes from Limnodromus scolopaceus, assembly GCA_028565335.1. Classification (NCBI taxonomy): domain Eukaryota; kingdom Metazoa; phylum Chordata; class Aves; order Charadriiformes; family Scolopacidae; genus Limnodromus; species Limnodromus scolopaceus. The sequence continues at coordinate 16,006,890 of JAOXNO010000063.1, forward strand.
GCTGGTGACTTTTATCACAGCACTAGCTTAAATACTGAGACCCCTTTACTGAGACTTGTCCAATTTTCTATTGCCCAAAAAGTACTGTCAGGATACTGAGTTTAATTTTTCTTACTGTATTTTCTGCTACTAAGAGTGGAGACATAGAGCCAGCACCTGGCACAGCTCATCGCAAAAGGATTGGAAGGTTGCAATGTAATTTGCTTAAAACTTTTGAATCTGATTGTAACAGAAGTTAGACAGTTTATCTGAATGCCCACTTGGCATTCTTAAGATACACATTAAAACTTCAAATTGGTTTTCTATTAAGCTGCTGGGTTAAGATCACACTGATGGACAAAACTGCCAGTGGCAAATCCCTAAGACAGGACATAGTGACAAGAAGCCTGTAAGCATGGGAGTGTGAAGATGATCCTTATCGTCAGTCCTCCAAGAGCAAGGCAGCCAGGAGCAACCAAAATCTCCTTTAAATGGCAGAAGGAGATTCAGTGATCTTTAGGATATATACTGTATTTCCCTATACTGTAGAACAGAACAGTAGTGAAATATATGCAAAGCCTATATTATCTAAGAAAATGTTATTTCAAGGTGTGAAAACCGTAAGTGAATTGAAATCTTTTTTTCTTTTCAGGAACATTTCACAGAAGTAATAAAAAACCAGGAATTTCTTTTACTCCCTGCGAATGAAATTGCAAAGCTCTTGTCTAGTGATGACATCAATGTTCCAGATGAAGAAGCCATATTCCAGGCATTAATGATGTGGGTGAGGCATGATTTGCAAAACCGACAACGAGACCTAGGAATGCTTCTTTCTTATATTAGACTGCCTCTACTTCCACCCCAGGTATGAAAGTGAAGGGCTAGCAGGGAACTTTGCTACCAAAAGAAATGCTTGACTCAAGCATCATTTAGAGAAAAGTATTCTCTGGAAAGGTTCTGGTTCCGGCTGGGATTTTTTTGGTGGTTTTGTTGACTTCTTTTTTTTTTTTTTTTTTTCCTTTTCTTTCTTTTTTAACTATATAGTACATATATTTACTTTTGCAAAGACAGATGAAAAAAAATCTCACAATGCCAGTATAATTACTGGGCTCAGAATTATCTCTATAAAAAAGTCAGTCTAAGGGCATTAAAAAAGTACAATGCTTCTTTTTGGGGTAGTAATGGTAGTAGTTTCCCTCTAACAAGACAGCACCTTAGATACCATGCAAAGATATTTATTTAGATTTACCAAACTGCAGGACAGATAACGCACAATACTTATTTCTTAATTGCCATAACAAATAGACAAAAACGAGAGAGTCTAGACTATTGATGACTATTCTGAGGATTGACATTATTTGTCCTTTAAGACTGAAAGAGACACTTCATCGAGTAAGTTCCAGAGATGGACATACAGTTTTATAGCAAGCTGACACTGCTGTATCTGTGTTATAGAAGAATCTATATATCTCATTAGAAAAGGTTCTAGGAAGAGCAAGACTGTCAGGACACTACACAGCTGCTCTGGATATTCAACTTTGGATAAAATATCTAAATAATATATATATTTAATTTTAAATATAAGTCTCATTTAATATATTATAATATTCACAGACATGTCCAATACTATATGTTAGATTTGCTTATATTCACATCAAAAGGAGTTTTGCATTCAGAGGATGCAGTACCATGTTTGCAATTTTAAAATTTTCTAAAGGTTAAAAGAAAGTTTTCAGAAAAAATAAATCAAAGACATAATACTTAAATACTTTTTTTCATACCTGTATATTTTTTTGCTTGCATTGAAGCAGAGTTTCCAGCAAAGCTCAAGTCAGAGGTGAAGTAAAAATGAGTGCTTGTAGCTACAAATACTTTAAATACTAAAGTATATATAATTTTAATGATTTAGATATACATAAGATCCTTACTTTTCATTTCTTAGTTACTAGCTGATCTAGAAAATAGTCCAATGTTTGCAGACGACCTAGAGTGTCAGAAACTTCTTATGGAGGCTATGAAGTACCATCTTCTACCAGAAAGACGGTCCATGATGCAGAGTCCTCGAACTAAGCCTAGAAAATCTACAGTGGGTGCACTTTATGCTGTAGGAGGTATGGATGCCACTAAAGGTAAGTTCAGTAATTAATTTAATTGTATTAATGAATTGTAATACAGAGAGCCAGACAAAATATGACAATTATTTAAAGATTTCTGTTAGGAAAACAGAAATTTAGGGATGAAAATAGGAAAAAAAATATCACAGAACTCAATCCTATGTGTTAGATGTTCTTTCTTCTTGCAAGAATCATATATTTGTAAATGATATACCTACATCTTGAAGTGCAGACTGAAGAAGTTTGATTCAGATGGTGATGTAAAAATTAAGTTTTGTAAGAATGTGTGCATATAGTTTAAATTTACAAATCAGAAGAAAAAATAATATTAAAAATATTTCAAGATTTGTTTAACGTTGTTTTAGAACCCTGTGCTCCATTTTTTGGACAAAAGTTAGAAGGCTGGAAAAATTTTTAAAGAGAAGAAAAACAAAACCAAAAAGCATTACTGAACTAATGAGTACTCTTAGCTAACACTTATCAATCCTTATTATAAAATTTCAGATGGAAAGATTTGCACTTTTTTATGGGTGCAACAGTATGTGCACCTTTTTTTTCTGGACCTCATACATAGATTTTTTTTTTAGGTTTGTAGTTGGAAGTGTTTTAAATGTATTGCATTTTTTATTATTTGATTTTCACATCAGCAATCAGATTACAGCTTTATACATTATAGTATTCTATTTAGTAGGCAGTATATTAAATCACTTTCTACAGGAACCTTAATTTCAAACCCACAGCTTGGAGCCAAAGAACTATAATTAGTTTAAAGTCTAGCGACTTGCTGAACAGTATTACTTTTAGCTGTGTGAGTTCACTTTCAATAGAATCACAAAGAAGCTAATCCATTTCATGGTTTGCAAAAAGTTGCTGATGACTCATTTTTCCTCTATGAGAGATCTTGCAGTGCTACCTTACTATCTCTGTGCAATCAAATCAAGTGCAAGATACACATTCATAGCCATCACAACATAAAAACACTAATTCCTAGGACAATTTAGCAAAATGAAATTAAACTGTGGCAATTAGTACAGTGTCATTAGCAATACTTATTATTTATGAATTATATAAAACAACCAAGAAGTCAAGGTTATCTTTAAACTAACTTCTACCAAAATAAGAAGAAAAATTTTTAATAGTTTTTTCTCAGTAAAGGTTATGCACAGAAAGGGCTATTTCAGTCAACATCTGCACTTCCTGTTGGTGCCTCTTTTACTTATTACCTTGGAATAAAGCCAATTGTTTCAACTTTTGCCTTTTGATGATTAAGAAGAACAGCACTTCCTCTCCTCCCTGCTGTCCTGTACAGCTCTGACTCATACTTAGAGCCTGTGCTGGATTGTAAGATAAAGGAAACGGCACCGAGGAGACTATGATGCACGGGAAGAGCAGCTCTGAGGAGGGAGTAACTACCACCTCTGGCAATAACGCTCTTTCTGTGATAAAGAAAACTCTCAGGGAATGCCAGGTTTGGCTTTGTGCTTATCTCAGGTGGTATATGAAGTCAAATCTCAACTTCAAATGATCAAAAGAAGATCAAAGAGCCACTTTTGGGCTGGTATTTTGAAAAATGTGAATGTACCTAAACCACATTAACTTTCAAAACCTACCTTCCAGCCTCTGTCAAAATTACAGCCTACAGGGTGTGTATGAACACACCGTATACGTTAATGTATTTTTCCTATTTTTTAGTTAGTGTGCAAGTTACTTCTTTTGAAGCTGAAAACTTTGGGGCACTGACATACTAGCACAGAATAAATGAGAAGGAATCAAAGTGAAGAAGAGCAGAGTAACAAAATGGAAAGAACAGTCAAAGAAATCCAGTTGCTCAGAATAAAAGACAACAGGAAAGAGGAAAAAGTAGAACTTTATTGCAGATGGATCTGGTAGTTTCTTTCCTAGTCTATGCAACTGGAATAGCATGTAAAGAAGAAAAACTATAGCATGAGATAAACTCTTACTTCACTCAATTTATTGAGTACAGCAGATGATCCCTTTGATTTTATTTGTGAAAACATCTCTAAACCAAACACTACCTTTCTTTTCTGCTTTATTGCATGGTTGTTCTGTTGTTGTAGATCATTCCTTAGCCAGTAAATGCCTATTGTAATTCTCAGAATATTACTTCTCTAATCTCAAATCCCAGTCAAGGAGCAGAGAGGAAATCAGCCCTGTTTTTCCCATGTGGTTGCCTTCAGTTGAGCTGAAGCTGACTCCAGGGTGCACTGCACGTGCAACTGGCAATTGCCTCTTCTACCTTGGTTGTTACTCAGCCATCTCCTCGCTATGCTAAATCAGCACTCAAAGGAGCAATTATGGCTGCTGAGTGACTGACAGGAGCCAGTGCATGGAAAAGTGTCAGTTTTGAATGGCAGAGAGTAAGGGCCTCATGAATAGCTGCAATAAAAACATTACCAGAAGTTCAGTGACCTGAAAAAAATGGAAAATACAGCTTATATATTACATCAGTCAAGCAGTTATTGTGAGGCAGCTGCGAAGGTGAATGTCAAGGAAGCTACTTGTGGGAAGCAAGTGTGTACTTACACTAACTCAGCCTTCTGCCTGTCTCCATCACGAAAAGGAAAATATCCAAGCTATTGATGAAGATGCATGCCCAAGTCCCACCAAGACAATCAGAAGCATGGATACATTTTCAGGTTTTGATATCACTAATGGTTTCAGCACAAACATGGTTAACATGCACATAGTTGTGAGGTACCATACTCATAAGGAATAAAACAAACCCAACACAACAAACCAACCACAAAAAACTTACTCTCATGGTATTTAAAGGAGTAACAGATTTAACTTATCTCCAAAATTTTCAGTATTAAAAAAATTGCTCCATCCTCTTGCTCCTAGTTTATTCTCATAAATTTGACGATCATATATGCATGCAATTAATGCAGCTTTCTCATTAGGTTCACATTTTGTAACTGAAGTTTTCAGGGAGCCACAGTAAAGGTCCACCCACTGAATTTCAATGTTTTACAATTTCATAATGTTTTGGGTTGTACTGACTACTGCCTGCTGAGTACTGATCGGTCCATGGCTATCTCATAATGCCTACATTCTTAACAGGTACCACTACAATTGAAAAGTATGACCTTAGGACTAACAGCTGGGTACAAATTGGTACAATGAATGGTAGACGATTACAGTTTGGAGTTGCAGTGATTGACAACAAGCTCTATATTGTGGGAGGAAGAGATGGTCTGAAAACTTCTAACATTGTTGAATGTTTCAACCCTATCACCAAAGTTTGGACTATAATGCCTCCTATGTCAACACACAGACATGGCCTAGGTAAGAGACACTCTCTCTTTGTAAATACTTTGCATCACATACAAATGAATTTTGATTGACATAAACACTGGTGACATAACTTTTTAAACCATTAAATAACACACAGCAATATTTGTAGAAGATATTTTTCAAAGACAGAGTTGCCTATTGCCATAATTGTATGCCGGTGGTGTTTACTAGTGTTCACCTAACTCGCACTGGTCTTGCAGAGTTAATTTTGCTTTTATGAAATTCCAAAATATAAGTAACAGTGAAAACAATCCTAACCCTTCATCCCATTTAGTGGTCAAGACATATGCTTGCAATACAATAACAATCTGATTTTCGGATTTTTTAAAAATTTTGACTTAAGGCTGTAGATACCAAAAGCCTCTGAAAATTAGATCAGAGAACTACCCACACTGAAGAAAACATTGTGGTAAGGAAGTAAGTACAACTTCACAAATTTTAATGTTTTAATTACTAGAAGTTTTATGGAGCTCTGCCATGACTTAGTATCTAAGGGTCTTTACTGCACAGTAATCCTCAATATTATTCACAGTGAATGAATAATATGGATATTAAATCTAGAACTTATTCTGGAGCTATAAATAAAATAGGGATGAGTTTACAGTTGAGGAGACTGTAAGGGATGGAATAAGATTTCTGAATTATTTATCACAGTTCTTATGAAAAAGTGGGCTTCTCTTCAGTTCACAGAAACAGGTATTGCTTGCAATCATTGGTAAGTTCAACTGACATCAAATGACATCCAGAATTAATCAGTAAACCTTTGTCGCCTGTATCACTTTTGCCACCTCTTGGTGGAGAAAATATAGAGTAGGGTTCTTACCAGCCAGTCTGTCAAATTTATAAATGGAAATACTAGTAAGTAGGAAAGAGAAAGAAGACAAAATAGATTAAATAATTCTCATTGAAGTCTTAATAACGAAGAACTTTGGGGGCATAATTCTACCCAACAAGTAGGTCACAGCACTAATCTTGAGTGCCCAAAGTTAGGCTTCTATCTGTGCATCAGCAGTTTGCAAAGCTGCCTTACACTTACAGCTCCTATTAGCTTCAGTGTGATTTTGTGGAGAGTTAGCACTTTTGAAAAAATCAGGCCATGTATATTTAGGCCTGAAAAGACAGATTTAGAAAACTTTTAAGCAGCCAGATTCAAACAATTTGCCTTACCTAACAAAGGAAGCAAACAACAGCGGCAGCAGCAGCTCGTCAAAGGAGAGGCACCAAAGCCCTTCTCTCTGGATAAGGACAATGACATGGGCTATGTCCACACACAGCCTTGCAGAGACAGCCAAGTTCACTCTCCTGTGACTCAGGGACAACAGATAAAAGCCAGCTCTTATCCAAAAGTGTGTTCCCCTTTCAAGCATTAAAATGTTATGCTAGTAAGGACAGCCAGCTACCCACCCACTCAGGCTTCATGCTGGCAGGACTACAGAGCTTCAGCTTGCTCAGAATAAGGGATAGGCGGTTGGTTTGGCCACATTTTTCATTGCCTGGCTCAATCTTTGCCTTTCTTTAAAAGAACAGCATTGTTTCTCATTTAGGGGCTAAATTTGATTCAGAACAAGGTCGACAGAAGTGGCAGAGATAAAACTCCAAAAAGAGAACATCAGAACTAAAGCAGCTTTCCTCTAATCTTTTGGCAAAAGATAATGCTTATTCAGAAAAACACTGTATATTAAGTATTTTGTTTATATTTGTTTATTCTGCCAAATGACAAGGCAGCTTTTAGATAGCTTAATATCAGCTGAAATTGCTTATCTGCATACAGGGAATTAAGGTATGAAGTTAATACACTATTGGCCACTGAAATTATTAGATACTGTAACTTGTCCCTAATTCTATCTTTTAAGGAGTAGCAATGCTTGAAGGACCAATGTATGCTGTCGGTGGCCATGATGGATGGAGTTACCTTAATACTGTAGAAAGATGGGACCCACAAGCACGGCAATGGAATTACGTTGCTAGCATGTCAACCCCTAGAAGCACTGTAGGGGTTGCAGCTTTAAATAGCAAGTATGTCAACAGGAAAATCTCTCTTTCGTTTTTCATTTACTTCCTTCCTTGAAGATACAGTTTCTTAAATTTTCTTTACAATCTTATATTAATTAATCACCTCAAGAAAACAAAGAGAAAACGTAATCCACAAAAATAAGAAAGGAAAGGTTTTCCTCTTTGTGTGTGTGGTAAACTGTTTTCAAATTTGCAGTCATGGTTTGAAACATATTTCAGCCCTTTTATGTTGTAGCAATTTTATTGCGTGCACATCAGAATTTTACCTAGAATATAACTTGTGGGGATATAAGATGGCTACTTTAAAAAAATATTCCAAGTTTATATTTACATTTCAAAATCAATGCATCTAAGGAAGGACCATTTGAAAGAAGAACCTGTAAGAAACAGTCATTCCTCTGACATTTTACACCTCCTGCATGCATCTACAACTTTAACACACAACTTCACAGTCACGAATATTTTTTAAGAGGCTAAAGGTATATGATGCATTCAATGATATGAAGACAAGCGTACTAAACAGCCTTCCATCAGTCTTATCCTACTAAAATTGATTCTGCCCTTCATCTATTGCTTAAATACACTGAGGTCATGTGTTGACTGTGCATTGATTTTCCCCACAAGATTTTCAGAGCTTATTTAAACACCCTCTTAAGATACTAAGACACTAAAGGCACTCAAGCACTTTTACAAACAAACAGACGCATGAACCTAGTGTGTAACCTGTATTGAACAGCGTATTACACCTTGTTGTACATTTCCTATTTGAAAGTAGTTATAGTAGTTTCCGCACGAGAAAGAACAATTCATAAATTAATCACCGAATCACAGGGGTCGGAAGGGACCTCTGGAGATTGCACGTTGCACAGGATTGTGCCCTGGTGGGTTTTCAATGTCTCCAGAGATGGAGACTCCACCTGCTCTCTGGGCAGCCTGTTCCAGTGCTCTGTCAGCCTCAAAGTAAAAAAGTTCCTCCTCATGTTTAGATGGAACTTCCTATGTTTAAGTTTGTGCCTGTTACCTTGTTCTGTCATTGGACACCACTGAAAAAAGACTGGCCACCTCCTTCTGACACCCTCCCTTTAAGAATTTATAAGCATTGATAAGATCCCCCCTCAGTCTTCTCTTCTCAAGACTAAAAAGACTGACGTCCCTCAGCCTTTCCTCATAAGAGAGGTGTTCTAGTCCCCTAATCATCTTCACAGCCCTTCGCTGTACCCTCTCCAGCAGTTCCCTGTCCTTCTTGGATTGGGGAGCCCAGAACTGGACACAGTACTCCAGATGCAGTCTCACCAGGGCAGACTAGAGTAATGCCTAACAGAATTCTGTTTTCCTTCTTCAATAACGTAGTCTGGTGCTGGAAATACAAAAGTCTTGTAAAAGGTCCCAGGTTATGTTGGAAAGCACGGCTTGAACCAACCTTCCATCTATTTAAATATCTGGAAAGCTCTTAGCAACAACAGTTTGGAGGGGCTGGGAATATTACAGTTGCAGGTAGAAAACTACATTTATCCCAAAACTTTATCACTGGCTTCCCCGTTCCCTCAAATTCCAGAGAAAGAGAAGAACAAAGAGCAGAAACAAAAATGTCAGCAAACAGGTATCTGCAAATGCAAACCTGCTTCACATACAAGTCAGTATTTTGCATTCAAACATGCCATGATATTAATCATTAACTGAAAAGTCCAAGAGAGGCAGAACTGCTTATTAAAGTCCCTGTTGTATCTCAGAGGAAATGTTCTCAGTGTAAACTTCACCAGAAACTCCTCTTGGTACCTTCCACAGCAACATGCAGGAAACTACTTTGACAAAGAGGAAATTCAGCCTGATTCTGACTCTGTTCTCAATCCCTCCTGATACAAGCTGTCTCCAGCCTGGTTTAAATCACGTCTGTTAGTCTAGTGATGTAATTTCTGGTGTACCAGCGGAAGCTGAGATCAAATGTCCATCGTTCGCTGGACCACTACTGCTGCTGTCTAACCAAGCAGAATGCTTCTCCTTTTCCTGTTTCCTTAAGCCACACTGTATTTCTTTCTATGCAGCTCCATTGAAAAAGTTTCTGTGGAGCAACACTTTTTGACCAATAAATTGGTCTATTGAAAATATCAGCCAGTAACGGTATATTTGTTCTTTTCCTTAGAGAATGGGAAACACTACCATATTTCTAGACATGTTATGGAAAACAAAAAGCCCCAACAAACCTGTTTATATATACAGTGATTTCCTCTCTCTGTGAAAGCTGTGTAAACAAGGAGACTGTATCTAATTGCATGATATGAAAAGAAAAATCAAAACCTCAAGATTTTTACGGGTCAAGCAATAAACTGCACAAAAGAACTCAAGTCTGTCTTCCATTCACAAACATTAGAAAAGTGAGCTAGAAATTTTGTATTCTTCTAATGGTGGTGAAGAATTTTCCAGTTAAATTGTACATCAAACGGGTTTACAACTTTTTTTCAATCACTAGAGAAAAACAAACACTTCTCAAGCAAAATTCAACTAATCTTTTTTAGGTGACTTACTCTGGACAAGTCAACGTGTTCCCTAGGTCTCTAATTAGCTACATTAAGTAAATTCAGTTTCATGGCAGTAAGTAATGGCCAGGATTTGAAATGGACACTCAACATCTAAACACATCTGCTATTACATCCTTTATGCACACTATCATAGTCTAGCAGCATCCCAGTTAGCTTGAAATACAAAAGAAATTCAGGCTCTGTAAAATTCAATGACAAAAAGCCACAACCCCCACCATGCTGCTTAACAGGTTTCCACTGCTTATTCTTACATGTTGTCACAACATCAACTGGTTTATTTCTCCAGTTGTCTGCTAAGTGCCTTTAGGTTGAACAGACAAGATGACATACCTGTAGGGTAACTTCTGTCCAGCAGATTTAAATACAAACATTAGGGAAAAATATTTAATATATTTGCAACATATATTTTCTATATTTAATGATACTCTTAAAGTTCTTTTACATATTAACAGTGTAAGAAAAATGCTTAATGCAATACTAAGATGTCAAATATTCCATAAGCCTGTCACAGGGAATGTTTCAAACGTATGTAGCATTTTTCAATTAAATTCCATCTATACCTCACATTTAAAGAAGCTGATATCTATTTCTAAACTTAATTTTCATATGTGACTGCTTGAAAATTTACACTGCAAATGAAGAATGTAACTTCCTTCATATAGCTTGCAAAAGCCTTTGTGCAAACAAAGTTCCAGAGCGTAGCTGTCAGATGGCAAATAATGACCGTAATGATAATTTAAAAATGGTCTGAATGAAGTTAGACAAATAAAACTTCTATTAAAATGAAAGAGTAAAGATTGAAATTGCTTGCCTTCTTGTGTGTAATTATCCCAGACTGTATGCTGTTGGTGGACGAGATGGGAGCTCCTGCTTAAAATCAATGGAATGTTTCGACCCGCACACAAACAAGTGGAGTATATGTGCTTCCATGTCGAAGAGAAGAGGTGGTGTTGGCGTTGCAACGTACAATGGGTTTTTATATGCTGTGGGAGGTCATGATGCACCTGCTTCCAACCACTGTTCTCGACTTTCCGACTGTGTAGAAAGGTAAGGAATTTTTTTTATTTAAATTTGTTTTACATTCCAGGAAGGAAATTTAAAATAATGTATAGAAGCAAGGGAAATCTCTTCACAATTCAGAATGTTATGTCTGTAAAACATATTATGCTTTAAAAAAATTTTTTTTGAGCAGAATAACTGATTTCCAGTGCTCTTGTGATAACATAACAATTAACGGTCAGAAGCAAATTCCTCCCAGCTTCTCTTTCTATTTTTGCTGACCAGGAGCCAGGTAAAGACAACTTAATGTGTATGTTTCTCATTCTTTTCTCAAGTGCCAAACCTCAGGTTTGGGCTACTTATGTTATATATTGTTGGAACTATGTAATTTTCAATTGTTTCTTCCTCCAATAATTTGGCTGATATTGACTAAAGGGTTAAAAATATAACAAATATCACATACTCAAACAGGCAGTAGTCCCTACACAGGTATTTTCTGATGCAGAAGACTGACAGAAACAGCCTTGTTTCTGTAAGAAACTATGTTGCTATAGGAAATCAGGCTAAAACATATGGTAAAGGTCTGATTTGACAAGCAAGAAAAAAAAAGAAAACATGCACCAACGCAAACTACTTTAGCTTGAATTCACACTTGAAAACTAAAATACATTGGCCTAATGATTTTTGTAGCACTCAACTGTAAGAAGTGAAATCTTGGCTTTCTATACATTTCTCAAAGTAGTTACTTACCAAAATGAAAATACTCTTTATCTGATCCTTATTTAATCTGATTGTTACATTCTCCGCTGATGAGCATAGTTCTTAAGAAAATACAAATACTGGACATTTCCTTTCAGAAACAGAAGTATTGTGTGTCAAATGTTGCTTTGTCACTGTGGTGGCATGTGGCACAATGTAAGAGGACAAGAGAAGACTTGAGCCCTGGGTGAAAAGGGAACATAATGAGGGGGGACAACTCCTCTGGCCATGGGTATCCCTTGACAGTCTTGTGTCATTTGGGGAGAAGAAAGGAAAACTGAGCAAGCATTCAGCTCCCTGTTGTGAATAACAGTGGCTAAGTTCTGTTCTCAGTTAGATGGTATAAAGCTGGAACTACCCCGAAATTCACTTGAATTTATATTGGAAATTGACTGAGTACATACCACAAATAAAATCAACACCGATGTAAGATACTGCCATATCTTTTGTGTTACAAACTTTTATCGACTGTATAAGATATTTAACCTCTGTTACAGCAAAATTTTGTGAATACATTAGTTCAGACATGAAAGAGAAAACAAAAATCTTTATTGAGAAAGAAAAAAGAATATATTGACATTAACTTCACTGAGCCCACTAATGGCCATGCTACCATTCCCTCAGACCTCATTTATGTTCAAAATATATTGATCGTTTAATGTGATAGAAATGGAGAGTCTGTAATCAAAAAGCAAAAATAGGGGCATTTTTCATGTGCTTGAAGACCCCTCTAGTGGCTAAATTAGATATTTAACCATGTCACTCATAATTCTCTATACTGGTTCATGGTGTAAACTGAACGACAATACAGAAGAAAACAGGCAAATATCAGTAATTTAAATTTGAAATGTGTTTCTACAATGTATTTTTCTAATTTTGATCATGAAACATCCTAGGTATGATCCCAAAACAGATGCTTGGACAACAGTGGCCCCCTTGAGCGTACCTCGGGATGCTGTTGGAATTTGTCCTCTGGGGGATAGATTATATGCTGTTGGGGGCTATGATGGCCATACATACCTGGATACTGTGGAGTCCTACGATGCTCAAAATAATGAGTGGACAGAGGTAACAGGAAAAATGACCTAATAAATAATAGGAATTCTTCCTGCAGATAGGAAGACTTCTATCTGAATAATGGACATAACAAATTATTATGTTGCAAAATCATCATGGGTTTTGTGAAAAAATGATATATTAGGATGCATTAATACGTAGTTGGTCTCTTATAAAATATTGGTTACCTCTCCTGTGAAATAACTATAACATTTTTCAGACTAAAGGGCTGAAGCCGCGCACAGGCAAGGGAGCCAGGCTGCACAAAACATTTTGTGCTTGGAGTGCTTGAATTTGCCATTGTTAGTGCTGGCATGCCTTTGCCAGCAATGCCCTCTACTGGAGGCACTTTCAAGTTTTCATATTTATAGCCATCATCATTGAGAACAACGTGAAATATTTAAAACTGTCAATGGCCTTTTGCATCTTTTTGGACATGGGATACGAAGGCCTTTTACAAAAGTTAAGAGCAACAACACCAGTCTACACTCCTGTAACTCTTAACAGCTGCTAAAGCCTTTTGCCCAAAAAGCCATAACTGTGTTTTGAGAGCTCTAGTTAAATGTAATTATTTTTTTTCCAGTACCTTAGTTTAAATAAGAAACTTGCTTTCCTTTTAATCGGCAAGTAGTTTCATCTAATTCTATCCCTCAGAGTCTACCAAAAAATGTTTCCTCCTTTTTATTTTTTTTTTTTCCTTTTTTAGGAAGTTCCTGTCAATATCGGAAGGGCTGGAGCATGTGTTGTGGTTGTGAAGTTGCCCTGAGGACTATAAATATTGTGAAACTAAACTGAGTGGAGCTTCATGAAGACTGCATCAGGAAGATAAACATTTCCAGAAAGCAGTAGAGACTACACACATCTTAGCAGCCCTCAATTCTAGAGAACACTTATCTCTGAGCCATTATGATATTAGAGCACAGAAGTGTCTTCCTGAATTACAACAATCATTGAATTTTGCATAAGTGAATTATTTTATTATGCCTAATACATAAAAGTTCTATAATATGTTTAAATGATTCAGGTTCCTTACAAAAGTGTATCTGTTATTTATAAAATGCTGTAGTAAAGTGATAAATGGGTGTATGAGATTTCATAAACTTTTATTCTTTTTTATGTTGGCAGTAATGCTAATGTTTATAAAAAGAGCCCTTATATTTTAAGTAAATTAAAACGAGTAAGAGAGAAACACCTTCAAGAGATAACTGCACAGAAGAAAATATTTGCCCATCAGAATATTCTCTGAAGAAGTAACTTCATTTCTATATTCATAAATTACTAAATTAACTTTAAAATCAAGTCAGAGCAGCATAGAATCTGGTTGCTGTTCAACCTCCAGCTTTGCTAGTACCGTGACAGAATATCCATTTTTAGCAGTATATTCAATTGAATAGTGCAAGTTAAGAAATAGTAGGGATAAGGTATCTTTGTGTTATTAAGTATGTGCCAACAGAAAGAAATCTCTTTGTCAAAACACAATGCTAATATAATTTGCAATCATTTTCACAGTGCGTAGATATGTGATATTTTAATGCTGATCAGTGTGTCAGGTTATTCATGGATTTGTCTTTACCCACTAACCATCTGTCAGTACGTGTTAAACTAATTTGACTATTCTTGGGATAATCACCATGCATTAAATTTTAAAACAATCATATAATTACATTCCTTGCATATAATTTACAAAATGAAATTTTTATATCATATTGATATGACAATCTTTGACCTCAGCTGAAGATTACCAGCTTTCACTCATGTACAGTGGAAATACGGTAAGAAAAAAACCACATCCACTGTGTAGTGTTATATACCATTTATATAAGCATGTTTATGTTTTATTTGAAATTAAGGGTATGTTTAGAATCAAGAATAAACAGGAAAAGAATCATCTGAAAACAACACGTGATATTCCATTTGCATGATTATTTTTGTGTGCCAATTTCTAATGAAGGTTTTGATTTGTTTTGTATTAATTCCATTTTCTTTTATAATTTCAAATGCTGGAAGTCTATTTTAGAAAAAGAATGTAAGATACTCTATGCTGTAAAGCACAATATTTGGACAGTATCTACATTAGTGTTTGCTATGTTACTGTTTTGTCAGTATCAGAAAATTCAAGACAGAGATGAAAATTCTCTGAACATGTAGACTAACTTTCCTGATAGAATACTGTGTTTTCAGACTTCAGCAATATGTTATTTTAAAAAATTTATAGTATCAGTACTATTGAATGCTTCTAAATATGAAACCTCATAAGCATATTTATAAAAGGAATAAAAATTTAACTTTAAAAATCAATTATGTTTATATATAGCATGCTACAATGAAATAAAGTTTACTTGCTCTGCTAAGAAAATTTAGACTATATTTTAACAACTTTGTGGGGTTTATTTCACATCTTTTCAAGAACAGAAAACACAGAATTATCAATCTCATTTTTGTACTCTTAAAGAACAAAAGAACCTTAGTGTCCTTTCTGCATCTGGTCCACAGAAACTAAAATTTACCTTCCTTTTAGCACTTCTTTTTACATAAATTTAATCTTTTTTGTTTCTTTCAGTCCAAAATAGTTACCAATACTGTCATGTCAGGACGCCCTTGCTATGAAAGGGTCTCCCACACCCCACCCAATAGCAACCTGGGTAGAATGTCAGCAGAGGGCTGAAAGTACAGGACATTTTAAGATTATTTCTTTTGGGGCCATTACATAAAGCTTCCCTACAAGAGACACTTCTCAGTGCATCAGCTTAGAACTTCCTTCATTTAGTTCTGCATTTCTAGATCAATGCACAAATCTCTTGCTAGCTTGGTGGGCCAGGAAACAAACTTTATTTCATGACTATTTTCATTTTGTACCTATTTATGGAGGAAAAAATAACCCCACAAAAAGCCCCTGTCAGCCCAAAACACCACGCATAGCCAAGCAAATGGGGAACAAACCCTAAACCAGTTAGTGGGTTAGAGAATTCATGTCAGAGAAGGAAGGTATTTTTATTTCCCAACAAATGAATAATCTGAAGCAAATGCAAGGGGGCTAACCACCAAGCTTGACAATCAATCTGCGTAGTAAGACATTTGTGAATGTGAGGTAAATGTTAATTTTATCTCTCTCCCCCCCTGTCCTATAGGAAACTTGGTCTGACCATATACCTAGGACATCTTGTTGCAGCAAATATTAACTTTACAATATTAATCATGAAAATACAAACACCTTTTCACAATTCATTTTCATCCCTGCTTTGGTCATGCAACAGCCATTCACACGCTTTCACATAAACAATGTGTGGATCACAGGGAGAGGGTCACTATTGCTTATCACTCAGGCTCTAAATCTTGCTTTTCTCGTGTTCGCCTATAACGGCACATTGCTGTTTCCAGTAACCAATATAACCTCATTTATTCTACTCTTGCTTGCAAAGCATTGATATTGAATGCCCATTGTTAAAACTCTAAAATACAAATTACACAATATGCAACTAATGTAAAGATATGTGCAAGCGGCACATCTGAATAGACACTGATAAACTGCCAGTACCAACGGGTCTTTCTCATAGATTCTTCGCAGGGGAGTTGAAGTTTGCTTGGGGTAAAAGAAGGCACAGGTTCAAGCAAGAGAAAGCAGGCATGGGTCCTTAGTTCATAGAGTGGTTTATGAAATATAAAGTCATATATAAAAACCTAACCAAGTCTACAGTAGGGAAAGAAAATGAAGACTTGAGCATAGAAGAGGTCAGTTTTGAAGAATGGAAAGTGTTGGTGTACCTTAACAGAAATGCACAGGATCAGGCTGCGAAAGCCACAGGGCTTGCAAATGTTACAACTACAGAGATGACATCGAATTCCCTTGGCTTTGTACCCTCCTTCAGCTTGCTAATTTTATTAAATGCTTTATCAGTAAACAAGGCACAAGATAATCGGGAAAAACACCTAAATGGAAACAACCCCTTAAACATACCTTTAAATATGCTACCATTTCCATAGTTTAATAAAGTCTCAAAAAGACTTATTAGCAGAAAACTATACTTTCTGCATTTCTTTACTGTTCTCTAAAGAAATTGTGTCATGAGGTTTGCTTATTTAAAAAATAGCATAAGAAAGAAAAATTGTAGTACTATTTTAGCTTGCAGCACGCAGCTACATTTATCAGGTGATAAATTCAGTAGCTCTTCCTACCATGAACCACAAGCACTGAGGTCAAGTATGTGACTGCCTGTGTCAGGTAATGAGATGGTCTACTAATTTCTATGGCAAGGCTGTGATAACTAGTAGTCTTTCTAAATTTAAAGTAAAAGGCCAAGTCTTGTTATAGAAACAACATAAAGATAAATACGGATCAGGGGAAACGGGAAAAGATGGGAAGGGTATGAAGCAGAGAAAAGTCAGAGAACAATCTGAATTAAACCTTATAAATTAAAGTGGTCAGCCTGGCAAAGAATGGATTTAAAAACCACATTTGGAGAACTAATTCTTCACGTCCCTCTTCTTGAGTGAATAATCAAGCTTCAACCTCTGTTTGAAGAGGAGGTACTGAAAGATCTGCTGTTAAGGTGCCATGGAAAGCAGAAGTACTCAAGTGTATTTCATTAGACCAAGTACTTTTATGTGCAACTGTACAGCTGGGAAGCAGGTTATGCAGAGGCTGGAGACCCTGTTTGCAGCTGTTGATATGGCAGTTCATTTAAACTTTTAAGGAATAAGAGGAATATTATACACTCACATCCTGAATTAATTTCATAATAAACTATTTTAGGATGAAATGATGAAAGAATTTTCATGAGAATAAAATGTTAAGCGCTAGAAAACATCAAAATAAAATTTGAGCAGATACTTGAATTTAAGAAAAAAAATGCCACAACTGAGTTTTCTAGAGAAAGCAGTTCTTTGGTCTTTTTAGTACTGAAGTTTGATTTAGGTTTTTTTTCTTCCATATTATTTGTACAGCAGTGAAAAATCATGTGAAAGGAAACTAGCAATTTGCAAAAGGAAACTGGACACATAACAGGAAGATAGAAGAAAAGCAAACTGGAGAGAATTTGGAGATGTTTAGACATTATTAGGTGAGAGGAAATGTTAGAGATGTTCTATGACGAGGTGTCATCCCTTCACATTTCCTCTGTTTCGTCAAACATCAGTAAGTGCAATAATTATGTAGCATCTCTGCTTATTAGGTCCCCTGACAGCTGCATGCACAGCTGGCTACTTGCAAAGTGCGGGAGGGAGCCACCCTCTCTTCTCTCTGACTTGTGCTGCTCTCTGCTTTCTATCATGACTCTCATTGGCAGAATGGTTATTATTTGTGCCTTTTTTTTTTTCCACAATCATTGTGCTTTCTTTCTTTTTAAGCCCTGGCCTATAAACCACCTTTTTCCTCTTTGGACTGCGTGATAATGTCTACATGAACAGGTCTGGCAAAGATATTATACATAATGTAATGTATGGGTAGCAGGGATACAACTTATTCCATGAAATCAGTTCTGGGAAAGACTGAAAGTTCAGCTTATCCACCCTCATGTCTCTATCTACCAGCAGGAGATATTTAGGCAAAGAGCAATAGAACCAACTAGCTCAGAATTATCCCTTCCTTTCCTTTAGCAATGTTACTTTCAGTAATGTACCTCCATTACTGGAGCATTCATCTTCATAACACATCTACAGGGTAGGAAAGCAGCACTGTAGCTATTTACAACTGTCAGAGAGAAAATAAATTATTAACCTGATACCATAGTAGGAAAAAAAAAAGGGGAAGGACTAAGGCCTGAGAATTTCAACACCCTGATTGGTTAATAGGCTAGTCTGTTTTGGACAGTATGTCCACTAAGCCAACAAGGTTCACAGAACCTCAAGCTTAATTGGGCTACCTAATCCAGGCGAGGAAGGCTCAAGCTGCCTTCTGTTTTTTCTGCTTTCTTGGATGAAGAACTTACAAAACCAGTTTTTCTACACCACATGCTGAATTGGTTGAAGAGTAAAAATAAATCTTTTAACATGAAAGAAGACAATGGGTTGTGCATGCCTGCAAGGAACGTCCAAGGTAATTTCCTTGAAGGAAATGAATGAAAGGTCAAGTGAGGCTAATTCTCTCCCTTTCTACATGTACATTTCTGCATATGGTTATCACACAATGTAATATATCTGCTTCCAACCCAACCCTAGACTCATTCAGAGATGGGGTGCATGATGCTAAATACATGCTAAATACTCGGGTTTCATTATCTGACTCCTCAAAAGCAAACTCCTGCACTGAAATCAGCTCTGGACATTACAAAAACTGTGATGAATAAAGCCCAATAACTTTATTTGTATATTTCAGTGTGGGTCCTTCCTACAGGGAAAATTAATTTAATTGATTAGAATTAATTCCTGGAGAGATTAAACTCAACTTCTGTAACAGCCGCCACTGATGTAGTATTTCTAAGAGCCTATATGCTACCTACAGTTGATATTCAAGCCTCACCTCTTATTCTCTATCTCCTTTTACAAGAAAAGTGTGGAATCTCACCACAGCAGAAATCCTTTATGTTTAAGATCTCTGCTGGCGTCATCTCTTCCCAAAGAAATCTGACAAAAAATTGCTACATTCAACCATTCCTACTTTTCAATAAAGTTCCAATACATGATTTGCACATAAAGTCATTACAGGGTACACACCTTTTCTTCCTCATGCCCCCAACCCTGAGGACTTTTTTTTTTTTCTCCATCACAATTCTACTTATGCAAAAAGAATTAAAAACTCTGTTCTCTTTTACATGAATAATCATGTTTATGGAGTGTACAGAAGAGGATGGCATTGACTTCACATTATCAAGTTTTTCACAATCCAACCATATATGACTAAGAAGCAAATATATCCACCACTTATTGCTTGGACAACTCATTTGGGAAAGACTGTCCAGGAATGATCTTTTAAATATGGTATTGCAAGCATAGATTAATACTTTATACTTAATAATAGAAAAAATACATCTGAAAGCATGTTTGTCTGTTACTCCAGCAGGAAGTTTAATACAAAACACTTTCAGTTTACTTGTCATTTTTGGTGAGACAATGAATCTGTTTTAATCAAACTCAATGTCCAAAAAAGTTCTGACTTACAGGAACTATTAAGAAAATACTCTAGGGTCTAGCCCAAATTATTTCTGCATTTTGAAAGTTACAAAAAGTATTGAGAAATGGGGAGTGGATATGAAGACTAGGATAATTTTGGGCAAGACTGTGTGAGACAGTCTACAAAACCAAAATATCATCTAGGTGACTGTAAGAACTTTGGCTTTTCAAAGCAGCACTTCTGCATCTTATATTTGCTCTTTCTTATCCCTTCTTGTGTCTGTAATTTAGGTGCCATTTCCTGATCTATTGGAGAAGGAGTCTCTCACATTATTTTCCTCATTAGATGTAGACAGAAAAATACATAGAAAAGAAAAGAAAAAAAAAACAACAAACCCCAAACAAATAACTTTGGTGCATACAAGAAATAATAAATCAGAGTGCCTTTGAATTGTCAGATGGCAGACTGATGGTCTGTTAACAGATTATTGCATTATATTCTGTTCCATAGATAACTTGGTAAGAGGACACTGTCCCTTTCCCTGAATAAATTTCACAACAGAAATTGAGTAAATTCCAGCAAATTACAACAACTAGTAAAAGTCACAACAATCAACAGAACACTATCTAACTTTAACTGCAGTCATCTAAAACTGAAATTTCCTCTTTCCTTCATTTGAGAGTGAAGCATCCTTCAGAACAACTATATAATTGATATATACATATATTACCAAAAAAACAACCTTGTAAGGCTTTCCTCTCTAACTAGGTTTTCTCTTTTCTTCTGTAAATAATCCTTTTTTCCTGAACTTTACAATTTCACATGCATGTTTTTATCAATTTTTATGTACATGAGGCCACCTGAAGTAATTTCCTTGTATGCGTTTTCTGGGGTTTTTTTCTCTTTGTTTTCTATAAGCTCTTCAATCTGTGTGCATTCGTAAAACTGCTACCCTTTGGCCACATCATTTTCAACCTTTAAAGCATCATAAGCTTCTATCCATTCTATTGCAAACTATATTATTACAAAAATATTGCAATATCCCTATAATGTATCGCCAAACATATAGCCCAATAGCCAAAATAACATAGGGAAAAATAGATTATAATTTTTCATTTCTTGCATACAACAATTTCACTAACCCACAATCTCAACTGATCAGTGCTAGATGTCCTAGAATTGCAGAAACCAAGGACTGAATAGCCTACATTCAAAACTTGTAGGAACTTTGTCAGCATTTCTTCAATCTGTGCAGCAACATGAGATCTTTTTATCAGCAGGGTCACACATACTTAATTTTCTACATAGGAATTTCTTATTGTGAATTTCCTTAGACTTACTCGATATTTCTCAGTGATTTTTTCAGTCAGGGAGGACATGAACCCGTTAAACACAGACCCACTTCTTAATAATCCAAGTTGTCTTCCTCAGCAAATAGGATACAATTTTGCTCATAATTTAGTGCTTGAAAAGTCAGGTATTGTATCCTGAGGTTTTCTCCTATTGCTCAAGTGTACAGTGAGGCCATCGCAGCTCATGAATTCAGTTTAGGCTTAGCAGTTTGCAATACAGGGTTTGATCAGAAGATGGTGGTATGTGACAATTTTTAGACAAGCGTGGCTCCTACTAAGACCATATAAAGCTACTTGGTGGCAATATTTATTCTTTAAACATAAACAAACTCTTTCCTGCTTCATAATCTCAAGAGCATACTGCATTTTTTTAGTGAAACTACCTTCCATTTCTACACTTTCACCACACGCACAAACACCACACTGCTGTCCCCTTAAGAGCAATTTTGGAAGCAAGGTTACAGAGCTATAGAAAAGCATCTTTTGTAAATATTTCCAATGCAACAGTTGGTATTGCTGGCACTGTGCCTGCCCTGTGGTTTTGGCACACTGAAAAAGTTGCTTATTTTTTCTTTTTCTGAGCACAGATCATGAAAACCATACCTTTAGTTGCAAAAGCTCAACATGAAAAGCCAATGACGTATGGACAGACTGACCAACACAAGCCTGCATCTTCCAAATGGCCCATTAGCCCACATCAACTAACAGCTAGCCCACACCACCCTTCCTGATTTAACCCAGATACATTAAAAATGCAGTCCCTGACAGGCGGTTTAATGTACACGTCTCTGTCTTTTAGAAAAGGGACATGTTTTCTAACCAAGTCCACAGACATTAAGAGCATAATCATAACCTAAAATATTTTTTCTTCTGTTCTCCCATTTTCCACATTAGACATATTAACATATTTCACATAATCCATAATTCCATAATATTTCTTTTTATGGAGAACAAAGCAGGGCATCATCCCTCCTCTGTAGCAGTGATCAGAGAGACTCTTCCCAGATACTGGATGCAACTTTTCCAGGATTCTACAACGGTCTTGTCTCATCTCACCACTCTGGAAAGCTACTGAGCTGCAACTTGCTTTTATATATACAAATTATTTCTTTCTATCACCTAGAAGTAATACACAATTCAAATATATTACTTCTGGAATTCAGAAAGAGTTTCTAAAGTACATTAAAAATTATATAGCTTATTAATTATTTCTTTCAGAAAACAAAGATCAGTTTACAATCAGCTTTATGTTGTTTATAAGACAGTTCTAAACAAAAATAATAACAAAAAAATTATGTTGGGGAAAGTGAAGTATAACACCACTTGTAACCTACCCTTTACTCTGGCATACCTTAATCGAAAGGATAACTATTCCTTGCAGACTGACTTGCCCTGTCAACCCAAGATAAGTCTGAGCTCAAAGATTTTGGACTATGCTTGAAGTAAGTTAAAACACCATAAATGTGTTAATCTTCCATCATGAACCACCAGTGCTATATGGCAAAGTTTGCCTTTGCTTTTTTAGGACACTACCACCACATACCAAGACAACGCCCCAGTAATTACAACTGTAAGGCAAAAGGAACCCCACATGTTTATTTCTGGGCTACAAGCAGTAGAGATGGAAAGAGATCCAAAAATCCAAATGGATTCAATGCATCAGTCTCCCAGACTGCTCAGTCTCCAACTGGTCCCTTTTAAAAACTAGAGCTAATATTTCTATGTAACTGTTTACGTTAACAATCTCTGTCACCGTCTTTCCCTCCCTCCTTCTTCCTTCCTCCCTCTCATCACCAACCAGGAGCTTTCTTCCAAAATTTGGAAGCATCATTTCCCAAGAGAATGGCTAGGTTCTTCTACCCATTTCCTGTTTTTCTATTCTCACAGACTCCTTAGAAACAAATCCCCTGCCCTCAAATTCCCCAAATCTCTACTGGCCAGTTGCCTGCCTTTCCTACCTTTGAGTTTTATTACTTCTAAAGATTTAGCTCAATAGTTATGTGACAGTGCTACATGTAAAATCAGGCAAGATGAAATAATGCCAGTAGTCAAGAAAGCAGTCCAAGTAGGAACAGTTTTAATTTCAAGCATTTGAACGTAAATTAATCTTTCTGAAAATAAAGATAAAATCAGCACTTCCAGATGAAAAAACCAGCCTATGTGTACAGCTACTGAACAACTGATGGTAATTGAAAGCCCATGTTCTGCCCAAGACATTTCTGATAGGAATTGATTATCAAAGACCTCATTAGTTTCTTTCACTCTATACTGTTTGCATTGAACAATAGTAAATAAAAAGTCTTGTGATGATTATGTCTTCACAACTTGAAGTATTACACTGATACTCGGAAAAACATGTGCTTGTCAGATTCACAGTTGGGAAAAACAGTTTGCCATATAAAGAAAAAAATAATTTTAATCACACTTAGTAATCACATTCTTTTGTGTAAAAAGGGGCATGCAGCTGCTAGATGGAATCAAACACACTTTCAAAATAAAGAAAAATCACTGTGGCATGTTTTTCCCAAGCAACATTGTACACACTTCATTAACAATATTCTATAAAAATGAGAAAGATTGGAAAGAATAGGTCAGGAGCCAAAACAGACACTAAAGAATAGGAAAAAAAAAAAAACCCAAGAAGAAAATTAGAGGGAATAGATACTCTGAGGAACCTCTCAAACTCCGTTACGTCTTTTAAATACAATAAAATACAATATAAAATTTCATTTGATGATTTACTACACTGAAGTAAAAGAACCATGAAGTAAAGCAGAAGCTATGAAGCTATAAGAATATTCAAGAGTATTTATTACAGACTTTTCCTGTTTCCTTCCTGCCAACTAAATAATTTGGTCTGATCAGAAAGCAATGGGGTGTTTGGAATCTCTTTCACTCTATACTTAAGTGTCTTAGAGATGAAAATCGTGTATATATTCATATTTCAATTATCTAGCATACAGAGATAGCAATGTAGTCAAAATCCATAGGGATTAAATAAATGACAACAGGTTATTATTTCAAATAGCAATAGAAGATTTAAAGGCCTTAACTGAATCTTTGTTAAAAAACAACAAAACCCAAAGTGTGATAGGATTTTCTTGAATTTTAAACCTCAGCCTCTGTGAATTTCACTTTACATATCCTTTATTTGTCTGCTAGCTCCTTGTATTTGTTCTCTTTTGTTCACAGTCAAGCCCTTCTTTTTTTTTTTCCCCTTCTCTAGCTTGTCATCATGAAGCCCTTGTAATTCTCTCAGGACTGTCAAGTTTGTTCAGCCCTCAAGAGATAGATATAATGCAAGTTCCACTACATTTGTTGGCATCTTGTCATAAACATACTGTAGCTAGAGATGAAAGTAAACTTTTGCTGCAGTTATTTCAGGAATATTGTTTGGAAACTGATTCAATAATTGTCACTATCTTGAAAGGTTTATAGTCCCATAATTTATTTATGTAACTTTTTTTTTATATTATTATTAAAAAAAACCACTTTCCAGAGGAAATCTTGAAATGTCTATGTAGTCTGATCACTTATTTTTCCTCACAGTAACTACTGAGGCATCCCACTTTTTTTCACATAGTACACGTTCATGTAATCTCAAAATGGTTGGCAAAACGGCATTA
Organism: Limnodromus scolopaceus; assembly: GCA_028565335.1. Classification (NCBI taxonomy): domain Eukaryota; kingdom Metazoa; phylum Chordata; class Aves; order Charadriiformes; family Scolopacidae; genus Limnodromus; species Limnodromus scolopaceus. Next base: position 16,031,685 of record JAOXNO010000063.1, read on the forward strand.
TAAGAAACAGACATACAAGAGAAGTATTTGTTATGAGCCCCACAATATCTTACATCCAGCCTTGACCAATGGAGCATATTTTAAAGAAAGATAAAAAGTTAACTAGGAATCAAACTATTCTCTATTTGTTTCTAAATGTACTGCAGTTACACATTTTATTCTCAAATTTAAGGGTGTAAACACACGAGTTTGTAGAACTGTGCTTGGATATTGATTGGTAATTACAAGTAATAATATATTGATTTGAGCGTGCAAGTAACTTCTTGTTTTTCAGATGCTAGAGTTGTAGGCTTCCAGTGAAAACTGTTGACTACATCAGAATTAAAAAAAACAACAACCAAACACCAACACCACCACCCCACCCCCCACCCCCAACCAGTTTCTAATAAAATACTGCATTCAAAATCTTTCCTTATTATTTCCCAGGTGCACATTCTGGAGATGCAACATCAGCTACATCAAATCCTGCACTTGAGCACAATGTATGAGCAATAGCACAACATGATAGATGTAATGCCTCCAAAGGGAAAAAAGAAAATAACTTCTTAAAAGCAACAGATAAAAGGACTTTTTTATACCTTATGTACTGCTAGAATCAGGACTTAAAGGGTCATTGCAACAATCTAAAAGTGACTTGCAAATGAAAACATACTTTCTGTGCACTGTACTGAAAGTTTCTTTTTTCCACTGTTAAAAGTTTCTTTGCTCTTCCTTTATAAACTGCTGTTAAGTAAAAAAAAAATTCAAGCTCTACGGTTCACAAAGAAATATATCTCTATTATAGGCATCATACTGTACCTTACCCTTTTGGTAAGCAGATTTTATTTTCTAAGTTTCATGACCTACGAATAGTACAGATGCACTTCATAAAACAAGAACTTACTTTTAAAATAAAGTACCTTGCAGACATGTTTTCTAATGTGGTGATATTTTTATTTTTTTGCAGTCTGCTGCCAGTCACATCACTAGACATTGCAGTAGTAAAATACGGAATTTGTTTACGTATATATTTATTTTATTTCTTAGTTTTTCAAAACCTAACCCACTAAGAAGATAAACTTGTAACAACTACTGGAACTGATTACAGACCAAAACTCGGCTCCCGTATCTAAGTAGACAGGTGGCTCGTGTTTCCAGGTTTGAGATATGGGTGGACTGCAGGTGTTAATTACAACCAATGCTAACACGCGTCATCTTACTTCTGTAAAAAAAAGTTATCTACCCATTTTTGTACAGATTACCTGATAAGAATAGCAGAGGGTTGCTTGGTTTCTGTGGTTGTGAAACGAGGTCATGGGGACTTTATACTGCCCTTCCGTGGAATGCAGGCTAATTGTTTTGTTTAAGAGCTGGAATCGCTGTTATTACACAATGAAAATACGTAATTTTAGTATCTTACTGAAATTCAACATTAACTTAGGAATACTTGAGATACTTACTAGTTTCATATTGGTGCTTGTGAACCATAAACTGAAACAAGCAGAGTTCAACCTCCATGGAAGTTTCTAACTGAAATGAAACCAAACACTAAAGAACAGCATCTTTCTTTAAAATGGTGATGTATCAAGTACATTCCCAAATGGCATGTATTTGCTGGCACCTACTAGAGTTTGCTCCACGGAAATAGAGCGTATGTTAACACAATGAGCTTTTCCACCCCTAGCCAGCCTCTCTTGCCAAACGTGAGAAACTAAGTCAACAAAAACACCTAAAGACCTACTATTTTTATTAGAGCCCATACCAGTGATGATATTGTTGACAATAATGATGTGTATGTGAGATGATGCTGAATGGAAGAAAAAGGGAGGAACCAGTAAAGCAAAATTAACGAACTGAAACAAATGTCCTCCAGGTGATAAATTACCTGTATAGTGTATATAGAGATACCTATACATACTACAGTATATATATCAGTGACTACATGGCACATTTTACACTCTACCATGAATGTTCTTTGTTCTATTTACTACTCCAGCATTTCTCTACTATAATTTCCTCTTCCTCTATTGAAGTTTAAACACTCTTTTGAGCGAAACATATAGGGTCGTAGTTTCCATACAGATAGGGAAAAGAAATACAAATATATTTTCGAATCTTGAAAAACTGATAATTAGATGCTATAGCTCAGCTCCCTGATTTTTTTTAAAGTCAGTTTCTTTATATTCTGATTAAGATTTTTTTTTTTTTAATTTCAGGAATTTATCCCCTTCTGCAGTTTTGATAGGAAGTGAGCAAACATTACAAGACTTTAAAAGAAGTTTATTACTTCTCACAGTCAGTCTTCAGCTTTTGTAACAAATATCAACAGCCAAAAAACAGTGGGGAGAATAAAACCTGTTTTAAAAAACTTTAAACTCCTAAATCAGGATTATAGGCCTCTGAAACTTTGACTGCAAAAGGAACAGAAAAGTGAAACCCAGTCTCTCACTGTGGAGAACTAAGAAAGATCAAACAAGAACAAACAAGCAAACAAATTATTTGGAAAAGATCAACAAACACAAAAATATTATATGCCTTTTGATTTCTGTTCTTTTACTAAACAATACTAGAATAATCGATCATTCAACCTGAGATGATGAACTCTATGACTGAAGCCATTTAAAAAAAGCAAGAAAACACTCATTATATGCGCTAACCCTGCTGAATGAATGACCTTAGGATTTGCTTCCATTTCAATCTTAGGAAAATTGTGAATTGCATTAAACATTGTATCTTTAAAACTCCCTACAACTTGAAACTCCTAGCATTTCATCTCTGCCTAGTGGCATGCACAATAGTCTTGTAATTCAGTACAATTTTATTTTTAGTCTCCCGCAGGTGATATCTCAGAACGTCACACAGTCTAGCCAGTATATCTATAATGGCACTCCAACCTATTTTTACAAAGGAAATCAATTTTTAAATAAGGTATTGAATTACAATATCAGTAATTTAATTTTGACTTGAAAAAACAATATACCACAAACAGCAGACTGTTTGGCTGATAGCACAAAGGAAGAGAGAGGAAAAACCTGCATTTGAACACAAGAGGAACTGAGGTTTGGATTATACAGAAAATTCAAAGTTAGTCTGAAGCAGCATTCTAAATGAAAGAAAGAAAGATACACCATATCCCTGGCTGCATATCCATTACTTTTGTCTTTTTTAAAGTTTAAAAGCTTGTTATGTGTCTCAATAGTAACAGGTTTAACAGTAGGAAATTATATTACTGGGAAAAAATAGATGCATACAGCTCTTACAAAAGGGAACTACTGTCTGTGTACGGTAATTTTTAAGTGGACTTCTGTTTCTTTGGGGGAGGGAAGAGGTGACCATTGACTCAAAATGCTAACGAGGAAAGGGATTTTGTTAGAAAGAGAACCTTGATTTCCTAATTAGGGTACTGAAATACCAAACCATGTTAAGAAAAGTGCTTCTTTCTACTCCATATTTATTTTTTGTGACCGACTTACAGTAACTTGATAACTGAATTTCACTGAATTTTTAGAGTTGGAAGGGACCATAGAGATCATCTAGTCCAACTCCCCTGCTGAAGCAGGA
>JAOXNO010000063.1:16043954-16078510 GCA_028565335.1 Limnodromus scolopaceus
GGAGGTGTCCCTGCCCATGGCAGGGGGGTTGGAACTAGATGATCTTTAAGGTCCCTTCCAACCCAAACCATCCTATGATTCTATGAAAACAAGTTTTGTAACCAATACAAAATGAGCTTTCTTTTTTGTGACCATTTCCATGGCACCATGCACATTTGCACTTCCATGTTCATGACAGCCTCACTAGCATGGTATGTAAGGATCCCTCAAGGTATCCAATATATATAAAAGCATGTAGAGGAGAGAAAGGACATCCCTCAAAACAAAAATGTCAACATTTATGATCTCATCTTTGAACTTTGTATGATACTAAGAGCAATTCAGTACGATAATGTTACTAGAAAAATATACCCATGTATTTCTGAAGTAAAAGAGAGGGGAAAAAAAAAACCCAAAGCAAACCCACCTTCTTAGAACCTGGATATGTTAAGCAAACCACGCACTGGAAGTAGTAATCAAAGACCTCCTAGAAGACAGGGGACGGGCCTGACTCCTTCCTGAGATGGAGACTGGGAGGAAGCTTTTGTAGTTGGGAAGTAAGAGAGACTGGAGCATTCCAGATCAGGGCAGCTTAAAAGAAGGGTCATTACTTTTGCTACTTACACCTCTCTGCTTTTCTGTGGAAGAAGGAAGCAGCAGCCACTTTGAACACTAGAAATGTGAAAAGGGATTTAAGTCTAACCTGCAGATAAGGGCTGCAGTCAGTGCAAATAAACTGAGAGCTGAAAGCAGCCACAGAGAGTCTTTAAGTCTAGCCTGTTAATGCAATTCATCTTCTCTAATGCTGTTTCATTACTGCAAACCCCCATTTTAAATAAATCAATACCTTCAATCTTAAAACTTGTCAGGTGATAGACAGGAGCATGAACTATTTTAGCATGCAACAGGGCACTCAATTCTTACAGAAAGGGGCATCCTTAAACCCTGGCTATAGGACTGCCTAACAGGTTTCTAGGCTTACGTTTTAAAAACCCACATACCGGGTAAAACAAGGCACGCTTCCAGGAGATTTGCAAAGGCCATTTGGGTAACATGTATCAAAAAGCTTCAAAGAATAATAACCATCTCCAGCAAACACCCTGTCACCTTTTGGCATGTTGCAACAGAGCTGGGGAGGCAGGCCCGAACTCTGAGGCTCCCAACAGAGGGATGACATATGACAACAACTGAACAAATCCTGTTTCTGCTCCACTAAGCAATCTATTTCTACATGCTGTGAGTCTCTCTGAGGATTCCAAGGGTTTTGTGCTTTTCTTCTGCCTAGAGTTTCCCCAGGAGCAAAAATGCAGTATAAAAGACAAAACAAAATCTTCCTGGAATGTTATAACACTTTTTTGATCACATTCTTTATGCATTTAGAAATTCATTACCAGCATTTCAAATTTGTTTGCCTGACTTGCTTGGTAAATCACTTCATCTCAGTAACAGCCCATGAAAGAAAACAAAATAAAAAAGCCAGCTGTGGACACCAAAAAATTAGTATTTGCTAATTTTATCTTCAAGAATCATTCTGAATTTTAATCACTCTCAGTAAAAGATACTAGTCCACATGTAAAACCATATTCTGACATGTAACATTTTTAATTCACAGCCTATACTGTGATCTGAGAACGGAAAAAGAAATAGATAAGGACAGGAGTTTTTTGCAAGCAGTTAAACTCGCTGCCTGTGTTGATGTCCAGCCCTGCAAGAAGTGACAATCAGTGAATTTCCGCTTCGTTTCCTTTTCCATGAATAAGCAGGATCAGATGATGCTTCTACAAAGGATGTAAATAATGGCTTCTGTTAGATCCATATCATATAACTGCAGGATGCCCTGACTGTCTTCCCTGGGGGCTGAAGATCAACTACTGAAGTTTTAGGAGAGCCATATATATTTACACAAGGCTTCATTGGGATTAAGGCCGAGATGAGAGCAAGGGAAGGTATGATGTAAACAAAACCGGTGTGACTGGTCACCGGGCAGTCTTAGAGGCATGGCAATGTTTGAAGAGTATCTATCAGCTTTTAAAACTCTCTTACCTTTCATTGCTTGTTATAACTGCAAATTTCAGTCAACTGTGCTGTCATTCCAAATGGTCCAACTAATAATGTGATGAAAGACTTGATTCTTCAAATTTGATCCTTTTAAACAGAAGCGCTTTGCGGACTGATCCTACTTAATCAACTGCATACTTAAAACTTTAATTGTGTGAATACTACCGATTTTATTCCAAAATTACTAGTGAACAATTATCATATTATTGTCTGTCACTTCTATGCAAATCACTCACCCATCCTGATCAACTTTACAGTGAGTTTCCTGTCAAGGGTCATTAACGCTATTTCCAGGTACTCTGTGATATGTCTAGTTTTATTGTAGCCATCATGAATGCTTCAATTCGTAGTAATGAAGCAAGATTCTTTTTCAGTATACCTTGATGACTTTTTCAGAGAATATCCTTGGACTTAGCCTAGTTATTACAAAAACCCACAACCCTCTATATTCTACTTCATTTTCTTAGAAAGAAATTATTTTCAAGTCATGAATCAGTGAATAGTCCTTTTTTTTTTTTCTTAAAAAACCTGCTGAACGTGGGGCTAGCAGCTTTGTGCCTGTGAAAATGCCTTATCATAATCCACACCAGTAGATCAATGAACTGTTGGACAGAACCGCTCAAAATCACCTCCCTTCCCATTATCATGCTTTCTGGTCTTCCAAGCACAAATTACCCATCAACCTCCCTGACCTAGTTCCAGAAACGCAGCCGTAAAGAGCACCTGTCAGAGTGATACATGTGCAAGCCCGGTGCAATGACAAATAGGAAGCAATAGCAGTTATCACAAGGAATAACAATTCAGCTACAAATCTGGCTCAGCATCAGACTGGTTTGATTTCCCACTGCAAAACTGGAGAAAACTGCTACTGGATAAGACATTATCATGCCAAATCTTCGTGATTCACCACAGGACAAATTGCTAGCGAGGTGTGTGACTGCAGGAATATCCTCCAGTCCTTTAAACACCTGACACCATATTACTTTCTCCCCCAGTAAAGCCTGCAAAAGACAGCACGGAAGAAATACTCTCCCCCTTCGTATCAGATCAACTTCTGCAACGACTTCACAGCCTGACATCCTAAGGGTACTCACCACTGCAGTCCTTATTATTTTCTGTCTGTTAAAAAATAGTGCTTAATTAAAAGCATATGTGCTTCCAAATTGTAATTAGTCATATGTGAAACCTCCAGAGATGTAATGTTTGGCTTAGATTTTATGCTTATCTACTGTTTCTAGGCTAAAGGGACAAACCAGAAGATTTTCCTACTTGACATTTAGTTTTGGCGTTAGTAAAGCTATGCAAGGAGAAAAGACAGACAGGAAATTAATTGGTTGTGCCCATTACCATGGAGCCCTCAAGTTATCACTATAGAAACTATTATGGGGAGTCTGCCACAGTGATAACAGGCTTGTGCATTGCCGTCACTTTATAAATTGCCAGGGCACAGGCCATGGGATGGAGCTGCGAGAGGCGAACGAGCTACTCATGCATAGTACTGAATGGACTCACATACTCATTTGTGGTTTTAGTAATATGGAAATTAAAGTCTGTAATAAAGGCTTCCATTTCCTTTAATGAATTACTGACTTAAGTTCAAGGGGGTCTTCTGAAGCCAGAGTGGTTCTGGCTATGGTGACAATTTAACCCGCTCTTGAACTCAAATGAGTGCTGTAAAGTGGCTTGCGTCCTCCCATGCAAAAGGAAGGATTTGTTTCAAACTCAAGCCTAGGGCTTAAACTCTGAGCCTTTGGGAACACCAGAGCCTACAGGAGAAGTGTCCCAGGCTGCGCACAGAGAGGAATAGTATCCAAGACTGGTGCCTGGCAAAGAACATCCCCTGATCATGCTGAATCCATGAAAAGGTAGATCAGGATGGCAGTTTTTACAGAGAAATTCCTGCCACGATTCCTCTTATTCTGGCTAACATTGTAAAGCGACAAACTATTTTGCTGGTGGAGACTTTCCAGAAGGTTGATTACTGGTTCCATTCTGCTTCTCCTTCTGGAAAGGAAGATTTGTTTCTGGAAGTGGGAGGAAAAGGAAAAGCAGTAACAGCCAGAGGCGGAGAAGTCTCTCTGGGTAACTGGTCAAAAGGATGGAGTGACATCACATCACAGGCACTTAGATTTGCTTTGGGGGGTGTGTGTCAGTGTGGGTGTGCCTCTGTAAGCTTCAGAGCTCACAAGAAATACATCCATACATCAGTAGAATTACCTAATTCCTTCCCCAGTCATGCAGAACTCAGTACAGTGTCATCCAGTTTCTCATAGGCAGTAGGTTAAAATGCTTGCCAAAACCACATTTTCATAGTAAGTGCTTGTAAATTCTGCAAAAATTTTTCTAAAGGCTTGATATTTTAAGATAGACATTTTGCCACTCTCTATTTATTGAAAAAATAGAAAGTAAGGGTAAATCAGATTGTTAACACATCTTTAGATGTGGCACATGCAGTATGTGAATTCATGCCAACGAATAATAATTCTATGAATTATCAAACAATGAAATGCCACAGTGAACCTGCAATACACAGTCAGGACATTAATATTTTTAACATTTCCATCAAAGTATCTAGCAATGACTGCCAGCTTCCACCGTGCAAACAAAAATGTTATTCGCTGAAGTTTTCAAAAGCCTGATCGAGATTTTTACCATGATATCCAATTTTAACTTTTATGCCTATGCAAAATGACATTTAAAAAATCTATTCCTAAAGCTCAAGTCAAGAGCAGAATGCTGTGTGAAAACCTTACAGACATTTTAGCATTTCTTAAAAGATTTTTAAGTTTTAGTAGTGAATCTGCAGGACAGTGAGCTGAACACTTTCATCTGCTGTCCAGTAGATGGTGGCATAAGCTAAAATACTAACATATTTGGTAAAAAGACTGATAAAATGACAGCTTTTGTTTTTACCAAAACTTAAGATGCTTTACCTGGTACTGGGACTCTTTCAATTGCTGCCTTTGTTTAATTCTTTCAAAGTTGGAGAGAAAGGTGTATTTTATTGTCTTCATTCAAAACACATTTCATATTCTTTGATATCGTGTTTTATGTTGCAATTCTACCAAATCAAAAGGCTTTCACTTTTGCAACTCCTGATGATTCTGTTTGTTACTTGTTTTAAGTATTTAATGCAGAAATAACAATAAAAAAAAAGAGCAATACCACTGTTATCCTGATTCACCCAGAGTTACGCACTAGTGGGATGGGGAATGACAGACCCCAGCATCGCCACTGCCTTAGCACAGGCCAAAGACACAACAACAAAAAGACTTTTCTGCAAGAATTTGCTCCATAGTGTTATACACTGCAGTTCATATATCATTCCTGTTCCAATATCAAGAAATGGGGAGAGAAACAAAATCAATTTACTGTTCTTCGTTTCAGACTATTAGCAACTGGGAAGCAACTGATAGATTTGGTGAGACTGGAGCAACAGCAATGCTCAGTCAACACCCAGCCCAGCAGCTCTCTATTAGACAAAGAACACATACAATCATTTAAGTTTTTCCTCAATACTAAGCTAAAATTGGCTCTTGAATTAAATAATTGCTGCCTAGGTGGATCAAGGCGAGACGAAAGTAAAGATAAAATGAGCTTTCAGAACTTACCACTGTTACTCAGAGCACCTATCAGAAAGCAACAGAATGATCTAATAACTGGAGGGCCCCTTTGCACTCTCTCCTATTACTTGGTGGCCAAATAGGAACATAACAAAACCCATCCATTTTCTCTGTCACTCAGTGAAGATTGTACTAAAGCTTAACCATAGAGAGCATTGCAGCAAAAAGGTAATACGAACAAGCACTGAAAAACTTGGCCCTTAACAAGGTGAGGCACCATGCAACTACTCAAGAAGTGCTTACTCTAACAGTATTTAGTTTAAGATTTCTTAATACCCAGTATGTCCAAAGTTTCAAGCAGCTCCAGTTCCTCTTTCCACAGAATTACCTGCAAAAATTAGTTCCAAACATGAGAGAAAGAAGTTTCACAGTCACAGTTACAGTACAGAATTCAATTCCATGAGAAAGGTGATGACTGCAGAACTATTCAAATTCTGATTAAAAAGTCTTTACTCAATTATGTGTATATACACAAATTAAGATAGACGACACACACGCTCCCGAACAAAAGTAAGTATCCCTAAATGCAACTCTGTTTTACAGTTCCACAAAATAATCTCACTGGAGTATTTACAATGATTTTCAGGATATAAAATCTGAACACGAACCATCATTGGGATTGCTCTCAGATGGTTCACGCTCTGAACTTGATGCACACACGTATGTTTCAAGTTTGCCCATGTTATTGTCCCATTTCATTATCTGTAGAAAGATACTTGTATAACCAGAGAATCTGGCTTTGAACGTTGTGGTCTTCATTAAGAAACTAAGTTTCATAGTGTCTGTCATCAGGATCTAAGAGGCAGCAAACACATACCTACAATGCATTTAAGTCAGGAAGAAGGGTTAACGGAAATGAGGAAACTAAGATCTCATATGGGTAACAATTCACCTAAACACATTTAAAGAGAGGCTGTTCTCAAAGGAATAATACAGGTAAAGAAGATACAGGCAAAATAGCAAGACATGAGTTAAGTGAAGAATCAAAACCCACTGAAATGAAATCAGATTGGTTTCAATGGTACTATGCAGAACACCATTCCTACTAGTACCAAACCACAGTTACCACTGAGGTAATATGACAGACAACTGGCAACTAAGTAGAAATATGACTATTAGTTTTTATTTGTGAAACTAACAATGGAAACCTTTTCCCCAAATTGCCTCTATTTTCAGGGGTGAGCTGTAAGCATTGCTACAATAGAAATACGTAATAAAACATGAAAGGAAAGGTATGTCCGTTTAGAAGGGACCAAATCAGTGATGTTTAATTAGTTTCTTAAATTTCTTCCAAACACCCCCATTTATCAATATATACATGGAAATGAACAGAAGTCTGCATTGCTATTCTGATTAACAGACTTGAGAGAAGTAATTACAATGTTGCTATTATAGAGAACGATGATGGTGAATCTTTTTTCAGTAGATTTAAGGGAAACTTGTATCATGTATTTAAATAACTAAGGGAAATAATAACAGGAAAAAATGCACTGGGAAGAACTGCAAAAAAAAAAGAGGGATCAGGAAAGATCATCACAAAAGAGGATACTGAACTCATTTAAAATGCTCAGCTAACAATGAATGAAGAGTGGAATAACAACAGTGGAAGCGTTTTAAAATCTTTAAAGCTGGAAATATTTATAGCCCCTAGTTCATACATTCAATGACATTAGACAAAAAGAGGATGTTAGACATTCTACAGTGTGGAATTCTTCCTCAAAAGTACACGAAAGAAAATGGCCCATTGAGTTATTTAAAGTTAGACCTAACAAAACTCTAGCAAGTTTCTGATGAAATACTAAAGTGTTGACAGGGAACTAGACATGGTTATTATCAGTTATCATCTTTTCCCATTCCCAAAGTTAGACTACTTTTTTGACTCTAATAAAAAATCACAGATATTCACCCTGTATAACTTTAGGGAAAAAGATTTCCTCAAAGCAAGTTACTGAATAATGGCGTAATTAAAGGATTTAATCTCTGTTTATTTTTAAATGATTTAAGAAATGGAGATGGAATAGGTTAGTTTAGGCCATTCTTCCAAGAGTTCAAAACTGCAACTTTTTTTTTCCTATAATAGTAATAGGTTTGCAAAGAAAGGTTTACCTTCAACTCCCATCCTCAGCTCTTATTTGGATATTTCAACTGTTAATGCACTTCAGCACTTACATGTTTCCATGCAGTTTTGACTCCAGCAACATTTTGTTGCTTAATACAAAGACATACTGCATCTGCCATAGGACAGAAGCTATTTTCCTAAGACTGAAAAAGAAACGTATCTTTATCTGTGCCAGATTGGCTTAATGCATCTTCCACATTAGAAGTGAAAAGGTCCCATCCCACAGCATCACCTCCAGCAGGGACGGCCATTCAGGAGGGAAGGTCGACAGACAGAAAGGTAGGGAAGGAAAAGGGATGCTGAGAAGACCAGCACTGGACACTCAGCACATCAAGCTGCAGGAACTAAAGCCCACGCTGCGGGGGTGTGGACACACAGACGCCCAAAAATACAGACGTGGAAGCCAGCAGGGTGGTGAGAAGACCAAATCTGCTCTTGTTTCTCTGACAAAACAATGCTGGAGAGGCTAATTTAAAACAAGCACATTACTACTAACTGCAAGTCCTTGTAACAAAGAGAGTAATGGAATTTCTTCAGTAGCAACATCCGCTGCATAACAGAAACGTTACAAAATTATTTTTAATTGGGATGTGCGTGTTTGTGTGTTAACGCATGCACAGACACACACAAACGTATATATTTCATTTCATTACTTTGCCACTAGAAAATACGGCTTGCCTTTTTTTTATTTTTTTTTATTTTATTTATCTGGAATAGTTCTGCATTACAGAAATCTGTCTCCCAAAATGAAATGGTGTGAATATTTGTTAGCTATAAGACCTTCCCAAGTAAGTCCCAAACCACTGAAGTTATCAAAAAGATCTGAAAAATGCAGTATTATTTGTCAGTCTTTTTCTTTGTCAGTCAGTTATTTATCAGTCTTAAAGCTCCATAGTACCTGGATTTACTTCCTGTCCTGAAATCAGAAGCTTTTGCCTAGTTATATTTTGAGCAAGCAAGCCTTGCTATTTTACTCTTAAAACAACTAGATTCCTAACTTCAGTAAATGACCAATCTCATGCTTCTATTTTGACATCTAATATTTCTCCAAGTTGAAGAAATATCATCTTTGTCTTTTCTGATGCTGCAGCTATTAAACTTTGACATTCCCATTTAATTTTGCACAGAATACTCTTTACACACACACACACACACACACACACACACACACTGGATGATGTTCTTTTCCCAGGTCAATCTGCGTGCTCTGCAGCATCTGTATGAGTGCCAACAAAAGTGCATGATCTACTGAATTTTCTTAAATACTGATAGTTTATTATCCCTTAATGTTTTGACACAAGGGCCACAGTAAAATAAAAGGTGCCTACATGTCCCTGTATATTCCAATGATCCTTTCCCTCCTAACTGCTGCAATTTTCTTTCCCTCTTTTTTTCTTTTGTTAGCCATAGGATAATCATTTGAAATGGCAATATTTCCATTTGACTACATTAGAGCGAAAAAAAGTTTCTAATTTTTTGAAGCTACCTACTGGAAAGGATGACAAAAATTGCTAATATAGAGGAATAGAGAAATAAGAGGTGATGACTATTGGAAATGAGGTAGCATGAAGCTAGTGTCCCAGTGTCCCAGTCATCCAGTGAACTCTTTAATACACGTCTGAATTTTATACTACACATAAACCACAAAATATAGTGAATATATAGAAAGAGTTGTGTTAAAATTTGAAATTTGAAACCACTAAAGCAAGAAAGAACTGCAAACGAGACAAAAGGCAACTAGAAGAACTGGTTATTCTAAATGGAATAGATAGTTTGTCATCTCTTTTCTTAATCAGAATAAAATTGATTATTAAAATGCTATTTGAGTTTTCACTTGAGTTTCCATTTCAATCTTGAATATGCTTTATGCTCATCTAATGTTTATTTAGGGCATAATTATACATTTTACTGAGTCCTCGACAACAAAGCCTGCAAAGGAAGTATGAATTATCTTCACTTAAGACCCAGGAACTAATTGTTGTATGCTACCAGAAAGGAGGCGGCAGCGGTGGCTGGAACCTTTGTGGATTTTTGACTCACCAGAACAGATGGTGAGGGTGTAGAGATGATTAATCCTTGGGACTAGACAGACAATTCTTGGGACAGAAAGGGGATCATCACCATCTGAGAATGAAGCCACTGCATTTTGGGTACAATAATGCACCACACAATCCGGTTAGGCTAAATGCCTCCATGATGCAAGTCAAAGATGGCCTTTGACTACATCTGCAGTCTGGATCACCACCAAAACTCCATCTGTTTCTGCTTGTATTACAATAGTCTTGATCAGAATGAAAAAGCAATTCAGGATGGTATAGAAGCTACAAAATAATTAAAACCTGCTTACTAAATAGTATTTGCTTGTTTTTTGAAAGGAGGTACTTTTTTCTGAGACCCATTTTATCCCATAGCAGAATGTTTTTAACAAGCTTAAACATAACCAGCGTGAATTTAGGTGCTGGCCTTTAACTTTGCAGCCATTGCCCAGAGTACCATTTGTGCAGCTGTAGTATGCTAATCAGGACTAGTAACCAGAATAAAAAAGCAGGTCCAGAGTCACTGCCACGATGCACATGGTCACATGGGACTCCATGATCAAACATGAGCAGGAAAACCACGTAAGAGCAGAGTGTGCTTTTCTTGAACAGCAGGGAGCTAGGGCAAGCAGCCAGCGCTTCATCCCTACACGGTACAACTCAGTCTGCTTTGCTGATCCTTGTGGTTATTGTGGCAGCAGGTAAGAACACGTCTGTGCTAATGCAACCTGCAGCTGCAGAACGGAAACAAGCATCTGCAGGCAATGTTGTCAAATTTCACAGACTCACCAGCTGGCCTCCTCCTTGTAGGAATCTTGCACATTCCAGTGCTGGCAGTAAATTTCATTAAATCATTATGAAATGTCAGAGACCTATCAAAAATAATGTAGATATAGGCTGGGTATGAATTGTTTTTCTGTGGTTGTCTAACTCCACATCTCATCGAGCTTCTGCATTGCAGATGTACTATAGATAGAGAAAAGGAACAGAGCACGGATTACACTACAAGCCAGCAGCCACCATACTTGAGCCCAGTAAAACACTGCAAGAAGCCAGAGAACAGTGCTGTTTAGGATAATTGAAGTAAATTATTCTAAATTCAGTCTTGTTTTTCGTTGTTCTTACATACATTTCTTTCATGTGACAAAATTAGCATACAAAGAGAGAATGAGTTAAAATGGTGATGTATATTGACCTACCCTTAAGTTTGAACATGAAGGTAGCTGATATCTCAACTAAATGAAAATATTTCATCGCATAGTAAGATGTTTTAGTGATAATTCTTGCATCTCAGAAATATCATGGAGGTCTACATGAGCTGCCATAGTTGCAGTTTTCACAGAGAATATCTATACATTTGTACATATTGCATGAAAAGCTCTAGAAGGCATGATTTAGAGATTTAGATATTCACACAAAGTAAAACACATTATAAATGGAAACCTCCACAATCAAATAAAGAAAATCCACAAAAACAGGTGTTCTGTCGGGTTCTCACATATGTTTATAAATAAATTATTAAAAAAAAAAATCAGAGAAACTAATCACTATTTCTGATCTGCATTATAATTTCCTTTTGTTATTTAAGCCTTCTTGTACAGCTAAACAATCGTAAGTATTTCTGGTATTTAGTAGTTTTTCATTAGCATACTTCAGGAGCTGAGATTTGAACATTAACAGAATTTAACTGTTACATCTTACATTCATATGGTACCAAAGTAGACACGTTTAAGACAGAAGGTCTTTTAGTTTCTCTTAGTCATTGGGATTAGTTAATTTGTTTTTATAGTACCTTTCTCATTAGAACCTTTTTTAAAACTCCTATTCAAGTCACAGAATCCAGCTAATAGTGCTCATCAAAAGGTACTATGCTGTACTTTGTATTACAGGTATTTTTAAAAATAACTCTAATCTTACGTAAATCTAAGTTCTAGTTGATTATAAGCCCTTCACAAAGATGAATTATTGTAAACCAATCTTCTGCAAGTGAAAATGATTGCAAAGCAAATTTTATGCATACTACATATTCTTCCACTAACTCTCTTACAGTCTAAAAGAAAATAACTTGTTCTTTTCCATTAAAATATAATTGAAAACATACGGCATTCTTTCCCAGTTAATTTACATAGACCAACTAATGAAAGTACTGCAGTGAGACTGGGCTTCACTTGGAAGTAATATCAGAACAGTAATGTCATCGCAGCATGGGTCTAATTACTCAATTTTTAAACTAATTCTGGGGGCTTTTTAGTAAATGCCTGATTTAATAGTTTTAACATGCTTTGGTTAATATACGACTCAGATGAAAAAGAGCAATTGTTTTTAAACATTATAACAAAGACTCCCTCCAGAAACGCACCCACCCAGTCATTTTGAGATGATTTTCAAATGCAGCTCTCTCTTTTCTAAAAGATCAACATACAGGTCAGCTGCAGCATAACCTGCAAGAGGTTTTAAAAAGAGGTTGGGCAAATATTGAGGTCTATATGATATTCTGAGAGTTTTGGCATAAATGCTGAGATTTCTCTCTGCCTTACGTTTCTGTGGCTATACAACCCATACATTTCCACTTTCATTTTCAGAAAAGAATGTATCATAAACTGGATTTAATACAGCAGGTCCACAATAGTTACATGCTAAATAAGGTTACTTGTTAATTACGCTGAAAGTGTGCCTTCTTAGGAGATGACTCTTCTAAAATACATTAAAAAAGAATTACGTAAGGAAATGACATTTCACTTTGTGAATCTGTTTTTATAGAAGCAAGACTGCTATAAAGTAATGGAAGTTGCAGCTTTTTGGAAGTGCTCTTATGGGGTTTACTGCTTGCCCTTACTCCGTGAAGAACTGTAATGTGCTTTAGCTTATACAGTGACTTCATGCCTTTAGCTGAAATCCCCTGGTTATAGCATAACTCACTCTCACTTGGAGATAACAACCATATTTAGAAGAGGATACTTTTTATTTCCTGGTCACTTGCTCCCATATGCAGATTTGCACATGGTTTCAAGTGACAAGTAAGCACTGGAATCAAGCTTTGTTTCAGTGTAGTAAGTTTTCTGATGTACACATTTACCATGTATACAAACTCTTCAGCTCATTACAACTTTTTTCTGGTAACAAGGATGTAAGTTTTCTGAAATTCTAGCCATAGGAATAACTACAAAATGAAATATTTACTATTGTCTCCGAATGTATAATTTCTCGCCATTCCATCAACAAATTTAGCTAATATCTGATGTCTGGTTTGATTTTTCCTTGAGACAGGGTGTTCTCTAATTATTTAAATGTGCATTTTATTAGCAAGTGATACACAGAGAATGGCTTATTGCAGACAATTTTTGCTAGAATGCTGTGTGGTAACAATACTAGCTACATTTAATGGCAGGAAAGTGATACTATAATTTTCAATAATCTTGAATAGTCACAATCTCAAATGCCTACCCACATTACTGCTCCTGTTCCATTCCTCATGCCTCTTCACCTAGGCAGTTGCTTCCCCTGAATGCCTTCTTGTACATGAATCTTTCCCTGTTTTCCTCTATCATATCTAATTATCTTGCAATATTGTATAGAGGATAGGATTTCCCTCCTTTCTGTTTTACCATTCTGAGGGGAAAAGCTCAGGTAAAAGGTCTTTAAAACATCTTAAGACCTGTTTTGCACAACTGTATAAAAATCACTGCAGGATCAGTGCTGTTGGCACCATGACAAGCAGTAAAAGCTCTTTGGGATCTACCTACAAGAACGATAGTTCAGTGAATTGAGATGATCACATACTCAGGGAGTAGATAACCTCATCATTCATATTTACTTTTAGTATATTCAGATCATCTCCATGGTGATCATAAATTGCTGAAGCTGCACTGAACAATGGATCAAACGATAAACTTTATATGCAGAACTTGCATAGGAGACACGGTTGACATGCGGGCACCTTCCTGGGAGTCAGCTTTCCTCTTGCACTGAATGTGTCAGAATTTGATGTTAATTCCAGTTAAATTTAACAAATAACTAACTTAACCAAACATGCAGTCAGTTAATAAGACCTGTAATCATGGTGACATTAGTGACATGAAATGCTTAAAATAAGCCTATTTCACACTCAGTAGGCAACCCAGAAGATAATTTCTCATTTGCTTAAGTCTGAAACCAGTTATCTTTAGGAAGTAGTATGAAGAAATCATTATACCACTTTCTAAACTATTGTGGTTTCTCTTTGAATACACAGTGATTCTCTACATAGAGAGTGAAAACTGAAGACAATTAAAAATTGTTGAACTTTTAAAGTGCTTCTGGTAATTGTATAACAACTACAAAATCAAAAAATAATTCACAAATTAAAATCAAAGCAAAAAAATAATCTCTGGGAATTCTGGATATTATTCGTTGGTTCTAGCAATACCTTCTCTTCCCACTCTGCCAGCACTAAAACACACAACAGCAATCCCTTTTCAGATTATTCCCTTGACTATTTTTCTTTTCTCTTTATTGGAAACCAATCCTTGAAGCACAGCACAGGGACTATGTACCATAATCCTTTCAACAACCCTTTCTGGGAGATTTAGCGAAGACAGACAGCTGCAGAGTGCTACATCCAGGGTGGAGGAAAAAAAAAACCTCAGCCTCAACTGTAAGTTTAAGCTGAAGTCCAAGACTGTAGAAGCACCAAGTGAAGCGAATGGGGAAAGTCAGGAATCTCAGACAGTGAAAGCACTGGATGACAGATTATTCTCTGAGCGTGTTTTCAATGTTGTCTGTGTAACCATACAGAATCAATGCCTCTCAGAAACCATAAGCTTAGGGGGTAAAGAAAAAAAAAAACATATTGAACCACAGTTTTGCTAGAGGTAGGAACAGCCGTATCTGGTGTATACGGAAGTTTCTTGTACCTATAGCTATCTTTTGTGCGATGTCTTTGAAAAATTACTATAAATAGACACTTCCTCTCACCCCCAAATGTATTTTCCCTGATGTTTAGTCAGTGAATCTTCCCATTATCAAGCAATTTACTTCCTGACTAAAACATGCTTTTCCTCCACATTCTATAATATTTGCATTTATATGCACAGGGCTTCTGCCTATGAGTCGAGTCCACTGTTAAAGATTCTTCTGACCTTTTAAAATCGCTATAGAAATACTGGCTTGTCCTCTTTTCTCTTCATTTACTATAATACATTACTAATTCCTAGTACCTTTTACTGTCAATTATGTGATGGAATTAGAAAAATAAAACCCTAATTGTGGAGTAAAAGTTGATGCAGCTACAGCACTCCACAAATAATCACAGCTACTTGGAGTCTATTCACGCTGCAGAACACATTATGCTGTGCTCTGAGCATGCTGGAGCGTACTACAATGCTTGCTGATTATGGTATAATTGACACGAGCCTTCCCCACACTCCACAGTCTCCAGTTAACATTTGAGTTTTATATCTCATAAAATAGAACATGAGTACATTATGCATATATAAAAGCAACTCAAATAATAGTAGTTGTTACAATTGTA
The DNA here is from genome assembly GCA_028565335.1 of Limnodromus scolopaceus. NCBI lineage: Eukaryota > Metazoa > Chordata > Aves > Charadriiformes > Scolopacidae > Limnodromus > Limnodromus scolopaceus. The sequence continues at coordinate 16,059,279 of JAOXNO010000063.1, forward strand.
TATCCCTCAGCTCATTAAAACATTCCCTACCAAGAAATGTGCTGTGCAGAAAGGCTTCTGTAACGTTCATTTCCTCCTCCTTCCTCAACTGTCTTAATTGTTGTAGAATCAGAATTGGAGGAAATATACTTGCATACTATCTACTTCACCAAATATTATTACTATCAAAAATAGAAAGCAAAGGCTGAACTTGAGCAGCATAATGTAAGAATATGGGTAAGCCAGAGAATTTTTTTAAAAATTATTTTTTACAAATTTGGATTTCTATGAACTGTAGATTTCTTAAATTTAAAAGCTCAAATAAATAGCTAATATTCTCAGTAAATAATAAAGTTTTGTATGACTCATCATAAACCCTTCAACACAAGGTGCTTTGATTGCATTGTGCTTAAAAGAAAGGCCTTGTTCCATGGATATGAATAAGATTGTTGGCAAGCAAAATCTCTTAAAATACTTCAAGAAATAAAGCATAAAAAATTATATTATAAATCATAGAAGGGGATCAGTGTGTTCTACGACCTTCTCAAAACAGGAGGAAATTGCAAGTCCTTATGTGTACCAATTTACACATGAAACTTCATGCCAAAGCCTATCAGTGACAAGGCGGATCTAACCGTGTAAGTGTATAAGCTCAAATAAAAATACAGGTTTTTTTTCCCTCCCATTCAGTAAACAAAGAACACTTACAAAGGGCAGCATTAACACAGAGGTAGAAGAACGTCTTCCTTTAAGGGTGCTGTCATAAAAAGGGCGAGGGGACTGATAAAAATCTAAACGCCAGGAATCCCCACATTTCAATGACATGCAACAATTTAAAACAACTAGAAGAAAAGAATATTGAAGGAGAAAATAACCAGACCTGTCAGATAAAGTCAGTGAGTTCGTGATTCAGCAATGGTTCATTGTTATCCCAAAGGTCAAATATGTAAGAAAAGATACTGCAACACTGTATTCTAGCAAAATGTTAAATACACATCCACAAAACCACTAAACTTAATAGCCATAAATTAAAGCAAGATATCACAACCTCCTTACAGTTTGTTGCCTGACGGCACTGTGACCAAAGGCAGCAGGCTTTTTCTTTCCACCCCCCCCCCCCCCCCTTTTTTTTTTTAGCTAGATTGACTACGAAAACCAGCCTGTAGCTCTCAGAGGCATCTGGTATCCAAATACCAATTCCCACTGCATCTTGACTTCTGTATGAGATTATCGTAATTTGAAGATTCTCCCTGCTCACCACACCTCTCCAAGAATATAAAATTACTTTTTCATTTTCTCTCAGGCTTTTGAAGTTATGTCTGAATTATGAAAAGTTAAGGGTTTTATCCTCAAATTGCTCTTTGCAGAAGCAATCACCTTGATAAGAACCTAATAGTCAATACTAGTTTATACTGAGGCTCTCATAATCATTCCATTAAGAAAACCCAGTAAGCAAGATCCTGGGTTTGACCTGGTAACTTTATTGGAACATTACATCTTGTCATTCTGATGTAGACCCAGCTGATCGATGACTACCATAAGCAGAAGACAGCATTTGGCCCTCTGTCGAATACATATGCGCATCTTACCTTATAGACACTGTGATGTTTACAAATGAAGTGAGACACACAACAATCTGGGGGCTCTGGACATAGGAGATTCTAAATTATAAAAGTAATTGGGCAATCATCTACTCATTTAAATATAATAACTATTTATTACTAGCAATAGATAAACTAACTCAATCTAACTACTCAAAGCAATTTTTCTTCTGTAATCTTGAACAGACACACAGTTCACATCACTAATAAAGGGCAGTTATCTAACTATGAATTATTTTATTGTGACTGGAAAAAAGATAGAAAAGGAAACCAGATGACAACCTAACAAAGCCTGCTTCTCAATGTTTGTAAAGCAAAATCAATCATGACCTACCATGAGGTAGTTAAGATCTTTGCTACATAGTAATCCAAATGTTAAGCATTTTAATGTTGTTAAGAGCAATAAAAATATAAATCGGCTAGTATATTATTTTAAAAATTAAATTAATCATCGTGAGAGAATGTAATTTGTGCATGACAAACCAGACAGGAATAATTATAAGTACAGTTACAATCAGGAAGTGGCTGCAGACTTTTTTTTTTTTTTTTGTTTTGCTTTAAACTAAATCATCCTGGTGTAGCCTTCTCACTCGAATCACGAGTGATTAAAAGCAGCAGCCATTCAGAACTGCCATTTGAAATTCTCAAGTTGCTATAGACTAATAGTATACATCAACGTAGATGTAACATAACACTAACAGTGTATTTCAGTTTCATTTGGTGACAGCAGGTCTTTTCAGGGATCCTATTAAGGTTGTAAATAATGTTCGAGTCAAACCAAGTTTATTGAGCTGGATTCATATGGAAGAATTTTATTTTTTTTTTAATTTTACACTAAATAAAGTACGTATTTAAGACAGTAGTGTCAACCATTTTTAAAACCTAGACACCTAAAACACCTTTCAAATAACTCCAGGAGTAATTTAGGTCATAAAAAATGGTATTTAGTGGCTGGGCAGCATAGATGATAGTAGTTAAAAATAACTTTGCATTGAAGTAAACAACACTTTTGATGCATATTAGCACCTGTCCACCAACTTAATGGGAATTCATTTGATTTTATTTACTTATAAAAATGGAGAATACTTTAGGCTAGAAAGGGTCCTCTACTCAAAGCATTTTGAGCCAACGCTAGACTATGATTTTGCAGGGTCACATCCAGCTGAGTTTTGAGTATCTCCAAGGATGTTGATTCTAACCTTAACTTCAATGATGAGTATTTTGGTAATTGCTCCAGATATTACATTTTACTTTATGAGTGACATAGGACTAGTTACAACAGAATGTAATTCATATAGTGAAAGTATTTTATCTAGTGCCAAACGATTGGTATTTGTAAACCTGACAGCTAAATGAAGAGGCTGCCTATAGGCAGTCCCACTGCTTACTTGTGAACCCATGCAGGGACTATGCAACTACCATATGTACAAAGTCTTCACCAAATTACATAAAAATTTTTAATCTTCTGCTGTGATCACAGCTAATAATGTCATTCATTTTTGTTTCATCATATAATCAGGTGACATCCAGATGAGGCATGATCAAAAGCAAAGTAACATTAGTTTAATTGGGAGACAGACTCAGTTGAGTAGCCTCAGAACAGTAAAAATAACATGTTCTAAAAGACTTGACTAATATTTGGTTGTAGAATTTAGCTCTAGGCTATGGTCTCAAAGATAATTATTCATAATAGAACCCTTATAAAAATTCTGTGTAGTTCTGCTCTTTTTGTTCATTTTAAAATTTAAAATGTACTGCAAATAAATTAGTACATTTAGGCAAACCTGGGAAAAGTTGCACATTTTTTCCCTCATGTGGAATGTTAAGTCCTTTCTCGTGGACCAAAAGCAGAGTCCAGATTTACGGAAATAAAGACAAACAGTTCCTCAAGTACTACTCTCAAACTACTTATCATACATTTAAGTCTACTTCAGAATTATGAATAACAATTATGCCATCATCTGTTGCAAGAAAAGTTTAAACAAAACCTCATTTATTTCTGTAATTTTCAAAATATCTCCTTGTGAAGATCTGAATTCAGTTCCTATTTGCTGAAAAAGCTTTAAGATAGGGCAGCTTCAAAGATAAATTTGTTTATCTAAAAATAGAAGTTGTTGAAATCTCCAATTTTGCAAAGCATGTAATGAAGCCCATATTTTGTGCATGTATACTTAGTATCTAATATAGAATGGGTTCTATTCCTAGATTTTTCATTAAAAACAAATATCCACCCCAACCACAGACACAGCTCAGCTCAAACTGCTTTGTAGCTGGATACACACAATCTGAAGCTGAAATTGACCTAAATCACATTTTATTTTTCACTTGTTTAATTAAAATGTGTTAAAATATTTTTTACTCTAAACCGAGAAGTGCTATGTTTATGTTGGTCATTAATAGAGGTTTTTCTCTAAGTGACTATACTAAAAAAGTGCAAGGATCTCTTACCACATTATTCCAGTTCAGTGGTAGAGCACAAATAAATTAGGCCTCTGGAAAGAGGCAAGAGCTAAAGCAAAAGAAGCAGATGCATTCAGGGCTGAAACACAAAAACTAAGCTGTTGTCGTTTTTTTTCTTTTGTAGATAGACATTTGGAGTGTATTTTCTCCAGGGTCAGGTAAACAGACATTGTGTCTTTGAATTCCATGAAGGAAAAGGAGCATCTGTAGGACACTGGAGCAAGCTGGTAGCTGTCACAGGGAGGGCACCAAGATGATATTTTTACTTAGTTTAGGCCAAATATAAGTTACCATTCAGTTATTCCTGACTTAAAATAGCGCTTCCAATGGTCTGACACATTTTTAACTACATCATCATGAATAGCAACACTGTAATTACATAGAAGAATTCACTGAAGTAAACATCTAATTTCTGAAGTGTCAGACAACAGGCACTATCATACAGACTACAGCTCCACATTTTAGTAGTAATCAATTCAACTGACAATAGAGCTGATTGACAGGAAGCTCTATGCTATTAAAAGCCAAACATAACAAAACCCAGATTTTGTCTAAACAATGGAAAATGAAAAAATGTATGGACCGTTTACACTTTCTCTTCATGTTGTCTTCCTACAGGAAAATATAGTAACACAGCTGAGAGCTGAAGCAGGCTTATTGCACCATCTTTAATTAACCTCCAAGTCCGAACTGTTGCACAAAAAAGATTTACCATCAGACAGTTTCTATACTCCATTTTTTATGAGCCAATATTCCTGGGTCCAGGAGAAACTGCAAAGGAATCTCCACATACAGATTTTCTTACTTGGTTAATACTGGCTAATAATTACTACTAGTTTGATTTCTGGAGTTAAGAAGCTAGCTTTACTGATCACCTAGGATGTGTAACTGTGAGAACAGTAGCAGAAACAGACACTAATTGTTACTATCACCATAAATGCTATTCTTTAAAAAAAGGCCTGATGTGGTTCTGGTACACAAGGGCCAGAAAACAGTAAATAGACAAACTGTTATGGAAACCCAGTTAAAACACAAACTCCTTTTCAAACGAGTTCTGAGGTGTGGTTTTCCCTACTCACTATGTATTTGCACACTGAGAAGTAAACCAAACAAAATCTGCTATGGCAGCGTGAGGATCAGCTATAGAAAAACAATTGTAATAACCTGTAACTATTGTCCTCTCCTCTTGACCTTAAAGGTTCACTGCCATTTCTCCATGCGGCAAGAATAACCTGAAACATTCCATCTTTCTATGACATGATGAATGAGCTTCGATTAAAAGTAGCTAAAAGAAGAAAAGCTACTAATGTGTTTTATACAGTCACTGATCAGTTCCTGACATGTAATATTTCATTTGCTTTAGGACATTAAGAAATGTTGTGTACCTAAAAACAACAGCTTGTATGATAGTACATCTATCATTACATGCATCATAAAAACAAGAAGGATATAAATTTTTTTCTGGCTCTTAAAGTCTAATTACCTGTAAAATCATTACTTGGCACTTTAACAAATTGACACAATCAACTTAATGATCCTTTACATATTAAAATTTGCAATGTGTTTCTCCTTGCTGCCTGTCCGAGCAGCAGTAAATGTTTGCTGGTTCAGGTGACATCATAGCAAGGGTCAGATCTTAAATTTTTCTGCTAAGTACCAGTAATTGCAATATTGTCACTTATTATAGTACCTGTATTATCTCATCAGTCCTACAGCTTGGGATGACGCTACAGAAGAACTTTGTAGCATTTTCTCTTTACAATTACACTAAACTACTACACTTACACTAAACTACTGTCCTATGTAGTGTTCTTCCTTAACAGTTGGAATGACAGGTAATAATAATCATGTTCAAAATATGACCTTCAGGTAATGCTGTATGTGACAGTAGCATCCGTAACAGTTTACTATCACTTTTTTTTAATACTTAAGTAAAGATATCCATGTTATAAAAGTCATGTGATGAGCTGCAGGATTATTCCTTCTGACCACCCACCTTTAGCTCCGTACACTGATTTATTTTCTTCACAGCATCTTCTAGCAGACCAAGAAACACGACTAGAAATAAAGTTTATTTTTTTCTGAATGAAAATAAAATTCTCTCCTCTGTGAAAATTACAATAGCCAGATACACAGGAGAAACCCAAACCACCTTAGAACAAAAACCTAAGTTGAATATCTTGTGAGTCACCAAACACTATTGCACCTAGGAGATAATTACTTTCCACAGCTGTTGATTTTAACTCTCAAAAGTCCTATGTTCAATGCTGGGATATTTTCAGGCATGGAAGATTACTTAAGAGTCACGAAGTGACTTCAAATAAAGTTTTCTACTTCACAGCCATGTAGAGATAAAGTCATTAGATACTGGAGGAATGTAACTGCAGGTGCTCTGCTGCTATTAAATACGTGTACCATCACTTCTGAATTCCCAAAACTGTGCAGAGCCTTTAAGTATTGACTAGGGAAAAAAAGAATACAAATCCAAGAATAGCTAGACTGTTTCTGTGAGAGATAATTATATAATTATGAGATGCTAATTCCTTGAAAAATAAGGCTTTTTTAAAGAATAGCCCTATCAGGAATGTGTCCTACGAATGACTATTCAGAGTTGGTATTACAAAATTTGACAAAAGGTGGTATTTGTTGGTATTACAAGTATGCTACAGTATATCCTTGCAAGCCTGCCCCTTGACATTATTAAGTTACAGTTCCCACAGACGGTCAGTTTTCCATAAATACCTTTACAGAACATTATAGTGCATAATTTGTGAAATTACAGAGAGATAGTCTGTAGACAGAATAAACATCAAGAAGAGATTATGTGTAAATTGGCACATACGAAGCAGTCATTCTCTCTTATTTTTCTATTAACTTTGTTTGAATAGGGGGAATTACCCTGTAAGAAGAAAAAAGAACTAGGAAATGGAGGTTCACCACACACGTGTGTGCTCTCACCCAATGAATTCACTAACTAACAGATGGCAGTTGCGTAAAAATGTTAGTATAAAAAATACAATGTGTTACCATACACGAAAAGGGATGTGAAAACGTGACCTGAAAGAGTCATATATTAATATAAACAATATCGAAACTGTAAAGTTAAAAAATGTTAGTAAATCTGTCTTGTTAATTTCTACATATCCTTCTGTCAAATCTTAGATAAACAGATACTGTATGCATCCTTCTCATTCCTGTTCAGAAGGAACATTTACATTTATAGTTCTGAGGATTATATCATTCAAATCCATGCTTTCTGTCAGAAGAACTTAAGTCTCTGATTTAGGCCGGGCACAGACTCTCAAAGAAATAACAGAAAAAGCTAGAAGAATTTTTGTTAATTCCTACTTTTTCCAGAAATAACATGCCTCATGAGAGACCAGAACTGCCTTACTAGATACATGCAATTACATAGAGTAAACAATAGATTTCCAGTGAAATAAGCTCACTCTCACCAACTTCAATCTGTGTGTTGAAAAGCTTCCAGGGAAGTGACAGCTTCTAAAAGGAGTACATACGTTCACTGTGCTAAAGTGTTTAATCAGCATTGGTAATATCTATTCAGGACTAACATTGAAAATACCTTCCGAAAAACGAACTTCAGGCTGATACTCCCCTTGTGTGTCTGCATTTCTTATCCCACCATAAATTTCTAATTAACCTGGAAAGACATAACTTAAGAAGCACCAGCATTTTTTGGTATTACAGTGTGGAATTACAGCTCTCTCTCAAATGTTACATTTCAAATGCACAACATGAAACTTGCAGGCAAAGCACATCCTTAGTCCCATGCAAGTGTCTTCTCAAAGGAAAAGGGATAAAGAAAGAAAATTAAGGAGAATCTGCTAAAATATACAGATAGCAAGCATTCCAAGACATCAATCCTCCCTTGTGCACTACTACAGTTTAAAAGAGGAGTAGGAATAACACTATGAACACGAGTGCATGGACTTTTGTTTACTGGTTTCTGGCTAGCAAAAAAGCTTACAAAAGCTTACAAAAAATTACTGACTAGTAGCAGAATGATGGTACTCTGAAATTCTCTTTATTCAGTTTTCACGTTCCTTTCCAAGTGGCAGTGATTACACCTTTAAAAACAAGATTTAGATCCCCACAGCAGAGACCTTGATTCTGCTCCCAATTCTATCTTAGATGAGATACTGCACTGAGTCACAGTTTTGGAAAAGGAAGCTGCTTTCTAAATTAGGATAGTGTAATTATTGCTGATAAACAAACATGTCTTTAGGAAAAAACCCTTTGAATGAATTAGAAGATACATGCAAAAAACCAGTACTTCACTCCAGGGAGATTCTCTCTAATAGTAAGTGATTACCAGCGTAAGGATTATACAATTTAGCTATCCGTATTTAGCCTCCTTTCAAGAGTTCTAAAGCTACCTTCCCAGTATTTTTATTCCACTCACATAGGTTTAAAATTTTTATTTTTAGGTTACTTTAATAGTCTTTATGCTCATATTTAGAAAGTACAACAAAATGCAAAACGTTTTCATTTTCTTTTTCTTGTCTCTTTATAGTACTTCCTTGATTTCTCCCCAGAGAATTTTCTTTCCATTTTCATGACCACTTTCCAAATCCCATCTATTTCTAATATATATTCATATCAAAAGACATAATTAAAAACAAAATCAATGGAAGACAATGAAGATCAAATAGCTGATTAATGAAGGCACCAGAGAAACCCCTTAACATTGCAAAAAATAAAAGCTGACAATACAGCACATAACATTCTAAGGTTTCTGTGCTCTTTCTTTAGTCATCTACAAATGAAAGGGAGAGAAAGATGCCACTGTATTATCTTGAATAATGCATTTCTTTCTGATTTATTTTTAAGCTATCATACTACAATTGTAATATTCAAATTAGAAAAAGAAAAGTGAAATATTTTGAAAGATTGAGTTTAAGATAGTAGTTCTGGTATTTAATCAATCCTTACACTGACATATTACCAACTAATCTTCTAATTAAAACAAGACAGTATCTTGATCAACAATTAATCACAGGCAGAAACATCAATATAAGAGGGTCATTATGTGATTGGATTTGTAACCTTAATAATTTTTCATTTCTTCTTTATCTTCTCTATAATAAAAGTCATCTAATAGATTATACAATTTGACTAAAATATTAAAATATTTTTACCCATTCCATAATAAGGATGTTCTTCCTACCTCTGCAATACTGGAAATAGCTCTACAAAATTCTATAGGTAAGAAAATTAACTCTTTACCAAGCTCATTCTTAAAAATACATCCCAGGTAACAAAAAAAGGGTGTGTTTGCACGTTTCCCACACCACAGATTCTTCTGGAAGACGCACTAACTGAAAGATGCACTTGTACAACTAACTACATTATTCAGACTGGACTAGAGACAGACCAAAGCCCCCTGAAACATATGTAAGGACAATAGCACTACCTGTTTTTCTCTACAGACCTGCTCCTCATAGGAAGTGCTACTTGCTAATGTAAACATAAAAGTTCAATCTGCTAATATGTGAGCCAAAAACGCTGTAGAACCCCTTTCATGAAGGTCAGCTATAACTCAAGGTAGCTTCCCTCCTCTGTTCTGTCAGCCAGCCAAACTAAATTTATTACTAGCCAGTTTACAGCCAATTGTTCTTAAGCTAACATGATGCTTCATAAATCTCTTTCCTCCATTTCTACTAATTATCTTCAATGTATTTAAATAGATATTTGGAGGGAATTTTTTTTTTTTGAAGAACAGCTTTTTCACATTTTGCTTTTTGTTCCGTATGTCTAGCAGTTTGTATTGTGCTTAGGAACCATGATTTTTCACCAAATATATTTCTAGACACGGTGGAGCACTTGTTCCTGCAGCTGTATACATTCATCTTAGAATTAGGACAAAATAATTTAAATTCAGTGAAGAGGTTGACATTTTTCTTGGAGCATTCTGCTTTAATCCTATTTGCACTTTCATAGGAAGCCAGTTCCTGCTGAACAACGAGATGAGACTGGTACAGGGTCTCCTAAGGGGCTCTTTCTGTATCCACTCACAGAAAATCTCACTCATGGGAAAAGGAAAACATTATAATGGATTTAAAATGTTCAAAATATGAAAGCAACAAACGTACATGTAATGCTTAATGAAATACTATACTATATGAAAATCTCAGAAAGGGAAGTAATTTGTCCTTGTTCTTGCCTGAACTGTAAAAAACTGTATTGGAGGTAAATCCCCAGGAGTAGTGCAAATTCTGGCAGTATTTCTTAAAATGCTGGGGAAAAGGGAAGGAGGGAGGAACCTGGACTCTGGAAGACTCAAATGTGAGAGCAAGGAAGATATTTTCTGACTTTGAATTATCTTGCCATTGAGAGAAGCTGTATCCTCGCTTATGCATAGACACATCTTAATACAAGTACCCAAAAGAAATTAATTAGTTGTTTATTAGTAAGAGTTTAGTCATTACTGATTAATTTAGAAATTACTAGATTGCAAAAATCAAAATGTCCTCACCTATTTCTAAGAGGAAGCATGCTAAAGGAACAATCATGACATTAATTAGAGGTCTTTTCTCTAGATAAGTGCATGTGCTTCATTAACATTTGTAAGAAACAGCCTTTCATAGTGATGGGAGAATAAATATATCCCATATGCAAGTAGGCAGAAATGGCTCAGAGAAAAAAAAAACAAAAACCAACAAACACCCAGAAGGTTGTTGCCTCAGTTAGGGTCAGTGATAGTTACAAGAAATAGGTTCCCACAAAAATGTAGAGCAGGTAAAACTGCTGTCCAAGCACACAGGTACAGTTCCTTCCTATTTCATTTGTATTTTGCTGTAACAATGAGTTCAGGTCTGCAGGCTTTAAAAAATGTAATAAAGAAGCTGAAATTTGGAAGTCACGTTGCTTTTAAATGGGGAGTCTGACACAGAAGACCATGAAGCAGCAAAAACAGAGGCTGAGGATGAAGCCATACTAATAGTGTGCTAACAGCTAGAGGCAGACTATTTCCACTTGGATTTTGAGTCAGAAAGGTCTCGTTGCTATAATTTCTGTGATTACCCATGTTCTTCTCTAGCAATTTAGAGCTAACATGATAGATTGATAACTGGGTATTTTTCCTTCATTTCTTTTGGTTCCCTTACTGTCTAATGCGTTTGATCTCTCTCTGCTTCCCTTGTCATTCAATTTTTTTTTTTCCCATGTTCAGAATTATTCTCTACAGAGCATTTCACTAGATATTAATCCAGTCATTGCTTCTCATACCAATAGTCATAATCTTAAAAACAAAAGAGCAAGCATGTTACACTGAAAAAGTTGATCATAGGTATCTGCGTTAATTCAGATTGGTAATACGTTGTCAGCAATTGTGTATTTGAACTTGCTTTCAGCTAGCTACAATTTAAGACTAGAGATTCAAGAGGAACTTTCACAATCAAGTGAGGCTGTGGCTCCTGAAACCAGAAACGCAAGCTGTAGGCTGCTTCTAGAAAAATATAAAATGAATGTATTAGGAAAAATATTTAACTTCAATAACTGATTTTCCTAACGCATCAATATTGCCATGCTACTGACTTTAGGACTGTTACCAATGAAGAAGAACATAAAACAACAGCTCTGACCTTCAGTGCATCACAAACGTATGCTGTTTTGCATTATGACTCTCTTCTGCCATTCTTCAAAAGAAAAAATAGAAACCATATGTAAAAGGAAAGAGGAAAGAGCTGTGTCATTACAACCACTTCTAGTAGTTTGGAAGAATAATCTAAAGATCAGGAACTATCACAATGAAGGAGAAAAAAGAAGCCAAGAGGAATTTCACTTCCAAAAGCAACAGCAAGACTGCACATGTCACTAAAGAAAGGAGTACAATCCCTATTTTATAGAAGTACTTCAGCACATGTCTTTTTTAGATACTACTGCAGTGATTATCATAACCTGCATCCCTCTCATAAGAGTTCCATATGTGACATTTCTAAATTTGCACAAATTTACATTGAGGTTTTAGCTCATATGTTTCCTCACAATTGGTTCAGTGTAGATCACCGAGATGCAGTGTTACAGAAGCTGATTTACATGTAATAACTTTCATATTTATCTGTATTTCATTCACATCAAATACTTGGGTTCTTTGCCACATGTGAACTATCAGGCTTTTGGGTTTGTCACTGAACTTTAATTACATGCCTGAAGAAAAGCTCAAGTAGTATAAATGGTGTTGGATTTAATTTAACACCATTCTTGTTCACCACTATTACCTGTTAGTAAAATAAAGGCATTTTATAGTTCTAGAACTGAGGAAGTTGCTCCGATTTGAACACATGAACAGGACAAGCAGTAATAAAGTCCTTTAACCACTATTGATCTGAATTAGTTAAACTTAGTCATTTTTATTTACTATGTTTTCCCTCTGTTATACACATATCTTAGAAAAAAATATTCATTGGAACATGATGTATCCATATTAATTAAAAGTAGTAATATTATGTATGTATACGAATACGTATGTATATTGTAATTGTATCCTGACTACAAATCTCTATCTGTGTGTGAAATACTATCTTCTTCCATGCTAGCTTCTCTGGCCTTCTTCCCTGAACTGACTGCCCCAGGGCGCCATAATTCTGTATACTGCCAGGTTTGGAATGGCAACAGGTAAAACAACATATTGGCAATAGCCATATTGTTGTAAAGGACAACAATGCGGTTGTCTCCTGACCCAAATAAAGTTACATTTGATTTTACATGTTTAGAAGTGTATACTCAAAAAGACTCGTTATTTCTCCTTAATTTGTTGTCTGTGTAGATATGATGACCTCCTGCACCCCACAGGTTTTAGATACCTCATTTTCACAGCGAGAAACCAAGGAAAAGTTGCATTCCTTTTGCTCTTCTTACCTTTGCCTGGGTGTATAGAAAGACATGGAAAATATGTGCAGCTCTACTAGAATTTATAGATCAAGAAAAGAAAAAAAAAATCCATGCCTTCAACCAGTCAGATGTACTATAGGTTTCATAATCACTAAAACAGTCATTACAGACTAGAAAAATCAATGTGATGCCTTTTCCAAAAGGAAGACCACCTCAGAGAACACTCCTCTAGAATTCAGATATGTATACACTAAGCAAATTATATATGATCAGATCTTTTTGTTTAAATGTTCTTTTAAAGAAAGACTGTATGTAAAACAATTCATACTATCAGATACAATATATAACATCATTTTATCAGGAAAAGATGGACCTCTAAGAGTAAATTTCCTGGATTGTACCACAGAAATTACACCAGATTTCTTTCAGAATTTGATTAGTTGAAGAGATAAATCATAATCAGCGCTTGCTATCACTGTACTCTATTTTTATTAACAATAACCTTCCCAACATGAGCAGTAAGCCAGAGACCTGAATTTAAATTCAGTTATTTTTAATCTAATGAAAATACTGTCTTTTAAAACATCAAGATTCAACACAGGAATTTTTCTATTTCATTTTGCTTTACGCTGAACTCATTACTTCTCAGAGGACTAAGTCTTGTAACAATGCTTTATTCTGCATTCTACTCCAGATGATGACAATCATCCCTACAAGATATATTATTGCTTCCCTACAAATAAACCCCACAGATTGGAGTTTTGAATCCTGATGTTTAGTGTTACTCATAAACCACAAAGGCCACAGTACATCTAATATCTCAAACGTTCCAGTTCAGTGTAGTCATTTTGTTGCCTATCACATATTACAACAAACAAGATTTTGTTTAGACCAATTTCCTTTATATACATTAATAATAATGAATGAATAGGAATGAATAAAATAATAAAAATTCCAACTCCTTTAGCTGTTAAAATGAATCAGATTTGGAACACTGGAATTTGCTGAAAGTCTGTCTTTTCTACAAATACAGAATTGCAAACTACTAACAAAAGAAAAATCATACCCATTAAATTATGAAGGATTACCTAGCTAATGTAAGTTTAATTAAGCATACACTCCTGACACAATATTTTAATGTTCCACATTGTTTATTCCGGTGTAGAGAGACTTTGTTTTAATAAATTGATAGAGATTTCTCTTGTCATGAGTTCTGCTAGTCCTTAATTGGAAATCATTTATTATACTTACCAGAAGTTGCAGTTATAAAGGGGAGAACCACCAAGTAGCCCACTAATCATAATAATTAAGTAAACACTGGAGCACAGGGTTGTGGCGTTGGCTTTTTGGTTGGTTTTGTGGCGTTTGGTTTTTTTTAAGTGCCATTTGTACATGAATTTCTTTCTTTGAAATAAAAGCTTCTGATATTGGCTTAAAAGAAGCAATGGTGAAATAAAATATTGGAACAAAGATTCTACTCTATTACAATTTTGAGTACATGTCTCTACAGCTGATTTTGCAAAGAGAAAATAAAGCATTTTAAGCAAGAGAAGCCAAATACCAGATGAACTTCAGATTTGTATTTATCTAATAGATACAGATCATTCATACAGAAACAGATCATTCCAGACAACACAACAAAGATAATACTCTAGATGACTGAGTATTCCTGTGGCCCTGCTCTGCGAGCATTTCCTTCCAGTTCTACCACCTTGAGACACACGTGGTACTACAACTTTGTGTACTTTTAAGGATACCGGCAAACCAGAACTCCTACAGGGACACAATATCTTTGGTTACACTCTCAACTGATGTTGGGTATCTTTTTGTAGTTTGCTTTTGTGACTGCTGTGCAGGTTTGAGCTTATGTACTTATTGTCACAACCCTAGACTGTTCTCTGCTAAGTTTGTAAGTATTTTCATTTACCTACACCATGCTCTTCTGCCATTGTTTTGCTTTGCCACTGGGAAACTTGTAAAAGTCCTTTTGCAGTTCCTCTCATTTGGCCCAGGCATAAGAGCATGGAAAAGCTCTTAATTGCATCTGGCTGTCACAAACATGTTTGCCTGTAGACACTATTCTAGAGGTGAATTTGAATTGGATGCTCTATCTGTTTATGAAAACATTTCCTGTCTCCTTTTGTAAGCCAGGCTGTCCAGCCACTGATTCAGGCACAGAGATATTAGATAGTATTTTTAAATTTTTTTTGGATGTTGTCTCAAATTCCATAATCTGCTAAATCATGACTTTATGAGATTTAGAGATTTTATTACTGAGTTCTGTTAAAGCCATGTATGATACTAATCAGAAAACAGAATAAAGTTAAATTAAGAAAAATAGGAAAAAGTTGATCTAGAATTTTAATGTAGTTTTTTTGAATCTTTACCCACTTTAAAAAAAGCTCTTAAGAGGTTGAAGATACCCTCCACTAACATTGAATATAGAAACTAAAATAATACAAAGAACAAAAAGCATGCTATTAATTGCTATGTGCAGTATCTGCAACATTAGCTATGACAGCTGCCACTGTTATTTAAGGTTGCCTGTACACTGCATATTCAAAGCCCACAGCTTGGTAGGCAGGAGACAGATCTAGAGAACACATCACCAGACATACAAGACACAAAGAAGACAGATAGTAATACATTCCTGGTGGTTCCTACCAAGTTGATCGTGCCACCACCTCACCTCCCTGCGAAGGGATACATTGAAAAACAAACCCAGAAGTTCCTTTTTACTCATCTTAAGGTGAAAGCAATTTGGATATATACACATACACTTATAGCATACCTGTACTTCAATATTTCTGCTCCAGCCTACTTTGCTGGTCATTAGCATTTCAATTTATTTGTATATCCTAATATAACACACTAGTTTTGTTTCACATGGAAAATTCTACTCTGGAAAAGCAATGATAAAAATCACTAGACACACTATTTGGGTAGTCAGTGCTATTTTAATTTTTAAAGCAACAGCTCTTGGTGACCTATTCAAATATTTTTAATGTCTATTTCTAACTTCAAATGAAAGATCAAATCGTGAGTGTGAGTCTCCAGTTAGCCTATGGATGCGAACTCTTCAAAGACCTGCCCAGCCCTCAGGCAGTGAACAGCAAGTTCACATTCAAGTCTTTGCAAGAGTTCAACCAACACTCATTTTGCACAAAGAGAGAAACCAGCACCCAAGAGATCCACTATTCAAGGCACAACTCTTAAATCTGCCTGATTCATAAACTGATCCCATTACATAACTGCCTCTTAATTTTAAAAAAATGAAATTATCAGTTTGATTAATCACGCAGAATCTAATCTAAGCTTTGTAATGAAAAGATACCTGGAGCTGAACTTGTATATGAAATACAAAATACTTTCCTTCATTGCTCACACTTAGCCCATGCCACAAAACATAGATCACTGAACCAAGCCATAAATTATTTGAAATTTCAGAACACAATTCCAATTGTAAAGAACTATAGCTGACATAATTCTTGCACTGATTCACTTCTATGGTACTTATATGAAATTCAGTAAACGTTCATTCAGCAGTACTCCACTTAATACATTTGAAAGCCATATTTTTTTTTTATGAATTCAAGTGCATGGACTCAATATCTTGGAAAGGTTTTCAAAGAAGTCTCCAGAAAAGCATTAACTGCCTAGATTTAATAGAGAACATGATTTATGTTAAGTCCTTTTGATAATTGTTCGGTCTGAATTAAAAGCTCAATTTCCTACTTTGAGACTAGCTGGAGTGTTTTATGTCGTATCGTTACACCATGTTTTGGCTGAAATTAGAAAAGATGACTGGACCATACCTTTGTTTCTTGTGTATGCTTCATTATATCATGACTGTAGTCCAATTTTAATTTAAATTTAAGGATATATTGCATTTTTCTTCAATATTACAAACAAAGTTAAGCATTTTAGCATGAAGTACTTGTCTTGCACATAGAGACTGAATCCAGCATACTGGGGTTAAAGCATGGGTCTGAGAAGATGGGGTCAGAAAAAGAGCTGAAGCCCAAAATATGTAAATGAAGTACTTCAGGTGAATTAACATAAAGTTGTTTAGTGGAAAAGGCAGAAAAGCAGAAGCGCCATTCAGTTTTCCTCTTCTGTTCATTTATTTGCGTTTCATTATTACCTTTCTGTCTTGAGTACCTTTTAGTCACAGACATGTCTCTGTAGCTTTAATTACTAGTTTCTATGGCAATATATGGCACAGGGCAAAATGCTGCCTTTGCTTGTGAACACTGAAAGCAATAGAAATACACTAATTTTGCTTGTAAAGATGTCAGTCTTTGAACTCTGTGAAAATCAAAGTGAACTAAACAGTTAATCCAACCAAGTTTCCCAAGTGCGAGATGCTTAAATTTAGCAGAGGAGGCACACAAAGAACTAGCATCTTCTCATGAACTTAAAACAAAAAGTTGGTAATTTGGTTTATTTGCATGTGTGAGAGATGTAAGAACTTAATCTTTGCTTTAAGGGAAAATATTCAACAATCCACTACCTGTGGAGCTGCTGGGTCCTTTGTAGATTGGGTCAAGCTAACCTTGAAATACTGATTAGATAAAATTAATAATGTATTTGCTCCTGTAATCCTAGTTTTTCATACTTTAATGTAGGAAAGGCCATTTTCAGTGTTTTTATAGACTTACTAAGAACACGTATTAGCACAGCAGTATGTCTGGTCGCAGCAGAAATACAATTATGTAAATTAGATATGTGTTCCCCAAAGACTGCTAATAGAATGATTGACCTATATACCACTTAATTTGTTCCCATGCTTTCTCTTTATTGTCTTCCAGCTGCACCAGAAATTAAAACTTGTTAAACTGCATCGCTCCCCAATTATGTATCAAAGGTGCTTGTGTCACTTTGTGTCAAAAGCAAGTAATAGTTTGCATGCTCCTTATCGCCAGCAATACATTGAGGTTTGGTTGGTTTGGGTGTTTTTTGGTTTATCTTTAAAAAACAACCAACCGGTGCCTGCCTCTATAGGCTCTGTATATTAAATCTCAATTTATAGTTGCTGCTGGTGCTGTTAATAATAACCCTACAAACCTGCTTTTAGAAATAAGCTAAGGAACAGCTAATAAGCTAAAAAATGGAATTTTTCTTTAAAAAAAAAAAAAAGGAAAGATGTTTGCACCTATTTCATAAACTGAGTTGGAAGCTGGACAGTTGTTTTTATTTAAGAACTAGATTTCAATAAATATTCTCTGTTGATGCATTGAAGGTACTCTTACATTATCTGTTCAGTATGTCATCACTAGACCATTGGTTAAGCTCTCACTATTTGTGAGCAAGTCTTATTTTGCTGCAATTTAGCATTTTGTTAAAACTAAGTTTTTTTGGGATGATCCCAATCAACATTTGCAGCCACGTAAAATGCAAGTGTTAAATGAAATACTAAATTGAACACATATTTAACTCTAGTTTCTAGCCAGAAAATGGATGTGCCTTTAAAAGAGGTCAAATTATCTCCTCAGTAGTGGGGGTATGCATACCCCAGGAAGTGGCGAGGTTGTTTAGGGATGCATTGGTATATGTTTCAACTGGAGTTTCTGTCATTCTTATGCGATAGAGTAAAGCTTCTTCTAAAGGACAGAATGCTTTTAGTCTGCCTCAGAAAAATACAGCAAAAAACATTTACACAAAGCCAGCAGCACTATGAAGATTGTACTACTAAGCACAATCAGCATTTGACAACTTTTAGATGTGCTTTGCATCACCTCCCAGAAGACTGGGGACAGCGAAGGCTTACTTACTGAAATAAACTCAGTGCTAAGTGCGCGCTAGATAGGGTTGTGAGTAATCAGACACATTTATGCTGCTTGCAACCCTAGATTCACAAAGAAGAGACAACAGAGAAAACAGAAATGCTATGCAAAGGTATTGTAATTTTTCCAGTAACTTTCCTTAGCATTAAATAACAAATTCTGGATAACAAGGAACAGAACAACTTGACTGTGCAAAGTTGATAAGGTATATGATAGGGTATATGCCAACGTAAGGAGAGCAAAAGTGTATTTCTTCTACTTCATCATTTCCTGTGTCTATAGCAGCAATATTTAAAACCACCACTCTCTCACATTCAGCCCTCCAGAATCCTAAATAAACCTTCAAAAAGTTGCATAAATTACACCTATCTTTTGAGGTTGAATAGGTCAAGAAGTCACAGCAGCAAAGTAGGTGTAAAACTCTCTTGTCTGGGGAGCTACAACAGGTACCCAATTAGTTTTCCAAAGGTGTGTGAACTGAAAGGGTTATCAGACATTGGAATGGGCTGCCCAGGGAGGTGGTTGAGGCACCATCCCTGGAGGTGTTCAAAAG
>JAOXNO010000063.1:16078610-16094527 GCA_028565335.1 Limnodromus scolopaceus
TGTCAGTTAGGTTGACGGTTGGACAAGATGATCTTTAAGGTCCCTTCCAACCTAGAAGATTCTGTGATTCTGTGAACTCCGACATTTTAAATCTGCTGTCACTGAAACTGGTGCCTAAGATCGATTGTCAGTTTCTGGACTACACTTTGTGGGATTACTTGCTGAAAGCATTTTTTTAACCATCTTTATTTTTGTGTGTTTGTTTATAGTAAATTTGCTTTTCTTAAGCTGTAAATATTTGATGGGGAACAAAGCAAAAAGTGAAAAGGGGCATGTAAACTCTTATACTAAGCTACAACATTCATCATACATCAAAAGGTGAAGAAACATGTCACTGAGGTCTGACAGCAATGCAAACTGGTACTCTACAATGACAATATTCAAGTCAGATAATTATAGAAGTTTTCCAAAAACATCTATGTGGCTTTGGGGTTTTTTTTCAAAGCTGTATTTTTTATTGCAACTCGGAGAGTCTTTTCTCTGCATCAGGAAACATAATAAAGACAGCAGAGCCTCTGGAGCCTATAGGGAAACTCAATGTGCATGTAATAAGAAATGGAAGTGTTTCACCTTGATTGAGTTATGTTTTGCTGTAGATAATCTTTAATTGAGTATGACAAGTTTCTCCCCAATTGCAAGTGCTCTGATTTTTGTTTCAAAGCTGTTGTGCCAGGTGAGCATTGTGATCTCTCACTGAAGCTTATTTAGAGTCTTAACTGAGGTCTTTTCTTTATTTGAATCACATCAGTCTCTTCCTAAAACCAATTACGTTTAGAAGCAAAGATGGTAAAGAAGGCTTGTACCAGGGCAGGGCTGGTGCAGAAAAGATTACTCTTCTGAGATCATGAAATGCATTAAGTGAGATGCCGGTTCTGAAAGAAATACTATTTTTGGGAGTGCTTTTTATTGTTTCCATGTTCATATTTTGACTTGACTTGTGCTCTATTATACATCTATGACACTGATTGTTAAAACTTAGTAAGTATGAGTAATATGAGATTAGGCTTATGACCTGACACATGTTGCGTTTCATTCTGTTGTTTCTTAGCAGTTTAAAAACTAGACATCAGGTTGAACACCAAGACTCAACCTCTGTATTTCTATGAAAGAAAACACTTTTAACTTTGTAGATTAAATCAACTGCTTGGATTCAGCCATAATTGTGTACTTCCAGGAAGAAATAAATACAATCAAGGAGAAAATAGCAAGGTTGCCTCTCCCAACCCCACATTCCATGGGCATATCTGGTATTATCCAGTCAGCTTCCTGTCACTCATTTTTCATAAGGTAAATAGAAAGTGTCGCCAATTTCTTTCAGATGCAAGGACAGACATTCCTTCAATTAAAATTTTACTTTTAAATGCAGACATTTTAAATTTTTGTTCAAACTGTAGATGGTATATACCGATACTTACTTGTTAGATAAGGTATCTTCCTATTCAGCCTGTGCTCTATGATCTGTCCCAATTATCTAACAGATTCTGCAGATTTAATAGACTGATTTAAATTATAAACATTTCCCAACAGCTACTGGCCATTCGGTATGTTGCACAATCAGGAAAAAAAACTAAAGTAATTTCAAAAGTTAATCACATTTGACACTGCAAGAGAAACTTTATAAAAATTATGAAGCATTGTATCACAACTATAAAGAAAGTAAAACATCATATATTGAGCAAACTGTTTGATGTATCTTCAGTATGCGTAGCAAAGAATCTGTTCTGAAGCAGTATTTTTCATCCATTTGAAATTCTAGTTTTTTTATCCTGATTGCACTTTTTTTCTGTGTTCTTACTACAACAAAACAATGACCAGTTCAAACATAGAACATAGTTGATCCAGAGGTATATTTCCTCTTACTGTGAAATATGTCACGAAATGCAGCAGGTCCACAAAAAACCCTAGAACTATGCAAAAAAAAAAAAAAAAAAAAGTAAAGGAGATTTATCTTCAGAGGTCCTGATAGCCATGTGGATATCTGTTCTCGTGAATATCTTAAACTAGTAACTTTAGGTACTTCAGAAGGAACCCAGTGTACTAACCTTGTAGCCTTGTCAGTGGAGAGATGAGCTCCTCTGCTGGGTACTCACTTCAATGTACCCTCTACAAGAGGCTACTGCTTTCTCTCTTCTGAATCCCCCCCCTGCACTATGACATTGAATTCTCTCTCCCATATGTATTGGAAAAACATTCTTGATATGAACTCCTAGCTCAGACTAAAAAGTATTCGTATTGGGAGAAAAACATTTCAGATATTGAAATTGTAAGTGAAGATAAACAGGAAAATGTCAAATGTATCTGAAAGAAAAATCATTTGACAAGATAGATTCATTAACTCTCATTCTTCTTCAATAAAATGATTTTCTGTCCTGTTTTTCAGGCATTTACACCTCTCAATGTGGCAGAGATGTAGTTTTCAAACATTGGCAGTTATTAAGGTTCCCGCTCCCCCACCCCGGCAACAGCACTGACAGAAATGCAGCTGTTAAATCATAAGCTGTGTCTCAGGCATCCCGAGACACCTTGCAGAAAAAGCTCGTTCATATTAACATGTTCTGAAGAGGTTAATGACAGGTTACCAATGTGCCGACAGAAGTAAATACTGTAGGCATTTCTGCAAACAGTGATCTATGTGCAGAAGTTTGTAACAGAAATATCAGAGCTGGTGTGAATGAAGTACCAGTGGAAATTCATGTTTAAACACCAGAAGAAACCAAGCGAATAAGGAGTTATAAGAACAGCTAATACTAATAATGAAGGACACCGCTCTTAGGACACCACTTCCATGACACCATTCTCAGAAATAACACTAAAGATGCTTCTATATCACAGCCTCCATTTTGACACCACCACCAGAACGGAAGGTGCAGAAGGATGTCAAAAAGGCTACTCAACAGGAAAAGAGGTAATAGATGTATCATTCAAACACCTATTCAAACAACGGAAAAGCAGACAGTGCATAGCAACCTGCCTTAAGATTCATGGAAGATGAGGTAAGCAAGCTTCAGAGGCAAAAGACCATACATCACAACTGATGACTTGAATGACGTATAAATGATCTGTCTGAACATTAGTTTGTTGTTGCAAGCGAAGAAGAACTGAAAAGAACAGGCAATGCTTCTGAGATGGTACCCCTTGTCCACTGTGTTGTGAATAAATAATCCTCGCCGGACCATACGCATATGCACACACCACCCTGGCACTTGTGAGTTTGTACATGTAGGTATGGAGTGGATAAATCAACTTAACCTAAACATTTGTATACTAAGATCACCTTCCCCTGTCATAAGATCCTGCATTTAATTACAGTAATTCCCCTGCAGAGAAATGCAAAATATGTGGGGTTTTTGCTGTATTTTCTCACTTCCTAAACACACTATAGCAATTGAGAGTTATTAGTGGCAATAGTTGTAAAAAGTGAAATTTAGGACGAATAGTTTATTAACTACAATTCATATAGTGCAGCTATATAATTATGTGAATTGTCAACGTGTAATTCAAGCCATATTCTTTGTAAAAGTCTTCTTAAGGAAAAGACTTCATCCCACATAATTTATGCAACTCAAAGTTCTAAATATTCATAACAATCCCAACAATCTGCAGGCAAAATATATCCATAATAATTCACAAATCATTTAAAATAATTAGTACATTGGAGAGTTTTCATTCTGTGATCAATAATTGAACAGTTAAAGGGGTAAAATCTGTCAAATTAATTATTCATGGTAAATGTCTCACCCAGTCCAATCACAAACTTCAAAGAATACAGTCACGTTCTGTTCCTTCAAAAAGTAAAATTGAATTAACAGCACCAGTGTTTCAGACCCCACAAGAAAGAGCTCATAGGGTAGATGGTTGGACTTGATGATCCCAAGGGTCTCTTCCAACCTGGACAATTCTATGATTCTATGATTCTATGTTGTGGGAATCATACGGGAAGTAATAAATGGTTCAGTATAAGCCATATAAGCCAGGGTTAAATCAACCATACCAACTTTACTGATAAAGTTGATGACTTCACTACTAATATTCAACATTTCCACTGATATAATCAGAGTCAAATCTAATAGTCACACTTAACAGCAGACATGGATAATACTACACAAACACTCAAACACACAACATGCAAAGAGTCCACAAGATACAGAGCAGCTTCAGCTCACTTCAATAAAAAAAAAAGTATTCATTAGTTCTTTGGCAAGCAGTGTAAAGTGTGATGGCTTCAGACAACAGAACTAAGGCTATTCTCATTGACAACCTCTCTTTTTTTCAAAGGATCTTTTTGCTATAGAGATGTAGCAGTTTTTGAAGCATTGCTTTTAAATCATCGAACTGTTTTATTATCTTTTTTTCTTCTTTTTTCACAGAATCACAGAATGGTAGGAGTTGAAAGGGACCTCTACAGATCATCTAGTCCAACACCCCTGAAAAAGCAGGTTCACCCAGAGCAGGTTGTAGTAGATCACATGCAGGTGGGTTTTTAATATCTCCAGAGAAGGAGATTCCACAAGCTCTCTGAGCAGCCTGTTCCAGTGTTCTGCCACCCTCAAAGTAAAGAAGTTCCTCCTTGTGTTTAGATGGAACTTCCAGTGTTCCAGTTTGAGCCCATTGCCCCTTGTCCTGCTGCTGGGAACCACTGAAAACAGCCTGGCCTCACCCTCTTGATATGTGCCCTTTAGATCTTTATAAGCATTGATGAAATCCCATATCAATTTTCTCCAGGCTAAACAGACCCAGGTCTCTCAGCCTTCCCTTGTAAGAGAGGTGCTCCAGTCCCTTAATCATCTTTGTAGCCCCCTGCTGGACTCTGTCCAGTAGTTCCTTGTCTTTCTTGAAGTGGGGAGCCCAGAACTGCACACAATACTCCACACGTGGCCTCACCAGGGCCAACTACAGGGGAAGGATAACCTCCCCCAACCTGCTGGCCACATACTTTTTAATTTACTCCAGGAGACCATTGGCTTGGAGAAGTGCTGCTTGAGTGTTAACCAACTCTCTCGGACTCTCCTACCTTCTACAGCCTTAACCCATGGGATTCTTCCAAGTATGTCTTTGAAGAGGCCAAAGTTAGCTCTCCTGAAGACCAGGGTTATAATAATACATTTTGCCCAGCTTCTTCCATGCAGGATCCTGAACTCCAACAGCTCATGGTCACTGTAGCCAAGCTTACACACAACCTTCACATCCCCAACTAGTCCTTCTTTGTTTGTTAGTACAAGATCCAGCTGGACACCTCTCCTTGTTGGCATCTCCACCACCTGTGTCAAAAAGTTCTCACCAGTGCTCTACAGAAACCTCCTGGACTGTGCATGCCTGGCTGTGTCGGCCTTTCCAGCAAATTTCAGGGTGGTCGAAGTCCCCCATGAGGACTTGGGCCTGTGATCATGAGGCTACTTTCAGCTGTCTGTAGAAGGCATCATCAACTTCCTTTTCCTGATTCAGTGGTCTGTAAGCACCCACAACAGCATCACCCATATTAGCCTGCCTCTTTATTCTTACCCATAATACCTCAACCCATTCTTCACCCACCCCTAGGCAGAGCTCAATACATTCCAGTTGCTCTCTCACATAAAGAGCAACTCCACCACCTTGCCTTGCTGGCCTGTCTTTCCTAAAAAGTTTATAGCCACCCCTGACAGCATTCCAGTCATGTGAGCTATCCCACCATGTCTCTGTAATTGCAATGAGATCACAGCCCTGTGACCACACACAGATCTCTAGTTCTTCCTGCTTATTCCTGCTGCAGCCCGTGTTGGTGTATGGGCATTTCAGAGAGGTAATCCAGCATGCAGGTTTCCCTGGAGGAGTGCAAGAGGATCCACCATAGCCATACACACCCTTGAGGTAGGTGGCCTTCTGGTTGTCATCTTGGGAGTCAACTAAGGAACATTTGTCACTGCTCTGACTGGCCTGGCTTATTGGATGTGATGGAAGAAAAGATAACTTGGGCACCAATATTTTTCACTTGCACCCCCAGGGTGTTATAGTCATCCTTAATTCTGCCCAGATTCCAGCCTGCAGTGTCATTTGTGCCCACATGAAAAAGTGGGTATGAATTTGTGCTTTTGATAAGTTGTGGCACCCTCTCAGCAAAGTCTTGGATCTTAGCTCCTGGAAGGCAGCATACCTCTCACGAGTCTGTCAGGTCGACAGATGGGGACCTCAGTGGACTCTCACAGAGAGTCACCCACTACTAACACTCGTTGTTTCCTCCATGAAGTGCTATTAAGTCTCATTATCTATTGACTAGATAAAGAATACAGAAGTCTAGAACCCTATGCCAGGGAGGGGGGGAAGAGGGAGGGCAGAATTTTTTTTTTAAGTGATCTCCACAATAGTTGCAAATATTACCATGTATCAACTTAAAATTACATTTCAAGTAATATTATTAATTTAAAAAATAACTTGTTGATGAAGATTAATAGAATACCATTAGAAGACACAGATATTCTAGCTTTGTTAAATCAGTTTCCCAGGAGCAAATTGCATTAGAAGAATATCATCTCACAGAATACTCCTGTGCATGTGTTGAAGATATTTTTTTACTTGCTCAATATATTAAGGCTACAGTAATATGCAAGAATTACTATACTGATTTCTTATTGCAAGTGGTACAGAGCACTCAAGCACTACTCTTTAATGAGTGGCTAAGAAATATCTTATTCATGATTTAGAGAAGAGGAAAGATTATTACAATTTCTAAGTTGCTAAATTCATTTTAGAAAAGAAACAACACAGAACAGGAAGCAGAACTGAAAAATATAGAAGACCTGTATGGTATAGCATAAACTACAAACAAATCTCTACACCTCTGAAAGCAGAGAATTTTTCCCCCACCTGACCTCCATCTAGTCACTCTGATGAGTAGGACATAGAAGAGAAGGATGGATCTTCTCTCACCCTTACTATTTTCTATTTCATAGTCTGGAACTAAAAGATGAAAATCTCATATGATGAGATTTTGATGTCATGAAATATGAAAGACAGTTAAGATAGGAACCCTGATCTTCTGAGTACTTAAAAACAGTAAAGTACAGCACTATTCTCCAACGCTTACTGTAATCTAAGATTTTAAAATGCTTGTACGTAACTTGCGCCTATATTTCCAATTTTGAGGAAATAAGGTTTACTCTTAGCTAAATAAATTCATTTACAGGGTAAAAGGAAGCACTGGGAACAGAAGTTTTAAAGGAGTATTGGGAATAGCTGCTTACAACAGAGCTAAAATAAAAACACTGTGAGCTGCTGAAATGCAGACTATTTTCTCAGGGCTTAACCAATACTTAAGAGTTGGCATCTGTGACAAATTGGTTCTGGATTATTAGTCAGACTCCAGGCTATCATTGAGGCATCAATCTCTCATTCCATGGCATCTGCTCATTCACTAACCTGTGTAGCTTTGTGTCAGATAGTCAATTTTTGTCCACGGATGTGATAGATGTTAATGCGACTGTTTCGGCTACCATCCTTTTGTTCTAGTGATGGTGGTTCAAGCTTCACTTACTGAATCTTTTAAGACTGAATCTTGACTGGATAATAAGACAGAAGTTTTGAATTCATCTCCTCCTTTCTCATGCCAGAGAATAGAATTCCCTGCTTAAGATATATTCAGTTACTTTCCTCCCACAGACTGTAATATTTCCCTTGCCAAGCTGGAACATTCCAGTGTTGACAGATGTTGCTCCAGACCATAGAAAGAAAGCATCTCAATTCCCTAACATTAATACAGTGTCTGTAACATGATCAGAAGTAGGCTTTCCTTAATTTTGAGAAATTAGTAAAAAACAGATTTATTTTTATCTTAATGTTTCTAGAAAGGTAGGTTCCAAACACACAGCCTTAATAACAGGTTGGCGAAAAAGAGGTAGGCAAAGCGCCTCTACTAAGCAACTAACAATCGGGGGGGAATAGAGGGGAGGGGAGGGGGAGAGGGAGGAAAGGAGGAGTGGCAAGAAGAGAAATACATAAAATCTCAAATAAAAACAATGCAATTCTTGACAGGTTGGTAGCTCTGTGAAATAGGAGTATGCTTGACAGTCAGTCCATATTTCACACTTCCCTTTGTTAAAGACTTTAAAGGACTATTCAAAGCTAGCTGCACCCTTCATGTGATCCAGTATAACCATACTTAAACAACCTCTCCATATCTTTGAAAAACTATTTTCCCAGTAGCTAATTATGGATTACTAATAAATGTAATTCTCTGTATTCAGTACCTGATGGCTGGATTGCTTGTTTGATTCTTAAGCGACTGAAAGTAGATGCTAACCCAACTTGCTTACCCTAAAGCTCTGGATAAAATCTTAGCAAATATTTAAACAGAACTATTCTTTACTTAAGCAGATAGTATGAGAAAGTGTTCTTAGTGGTCTTTTAAAGTATCTGATTTTCAATAACCATATAAAACCTACAAATACCACAGCTGAACAAACTCTAATCATTTCCATAATGACATTTATTCATTTGGGCCTATAAAATTCAGCATCCCTAAAATTAAGATACCCTAGCCAACCCAAAATAAAAACAACCCAAAAAAGCTTCTGTATGGCAGTTCTAAGTGAGCACTTGGTAACAGATAGGCACAAGGACAGCTGTATGGCAGACCTTCTGTACCATGAACTCCAGGGAATTTTCCAAGCTTATAATCCTTGGGGTCAAAGCTATTTTCATTCTAAAAGATGACAGGTATCCAAGGTTACAAAAGTTGATTGGTATTAGCATTGACTCCTTGCCAGCCCTGGCTGCTTGCTTCCCAAATCTGTTGTGCTATAGACACAGACTGTGTTTTGTAACCACAGTCCACCAGTGCAACAATGTAACACAAAAAAACTGTTAAAGTTTGGATATTTGTTTTCAAGATATGTGTATTGTATCATTGGTCTCAAAAAACCCCACCAAACTAACTCCTGAAAGAGATGTTTCTCCTACACATTATACCTAGCATTATGGTTTGGTGCCATGGAATTTTTAGTGTCGCTGAAATTGCACAAAATACTCTGCAGAATACTACAGTACACAGAAGTCAGCTGTCCCTCCAACACAAGAGGTTTAGAAGTTAAAGTATCTGCAAATAGAAGCATCCAAGAAAAAATACCTTTGGGTAGATGATACAATTCCCAACTATGCCCAATTTCTCCTTCCAGAGTCAGAAAACAGATAGATTGTTTTATTGACTTAATATTCCAGTTTTCTTTTGACAACAGACACATAATTGTTTTGAATTTTTGTTTGTAGAAAACTGCTGCGACACCATTTTCCTCTTCCTTGAGATCACATTGGGAAGCTTTAAGCTACCATGCCCAGTTAAGCTACTAGAGCTACTGCCCAGTTCTGCACTGAACAGAGAGAGCCTCCCAAAATGCAGAGGGACAGGGATGGCATCCCTACACACAGTGTTACCAAAGAGGTACCAGCTCAAGGTAGAACCTTAATGTACAGGCATTAAGGATGAGTTGAGAGGGAAGCAGTAAATATATGGATTTACTATCATACACTGAAAGGGAAGTATCAGAACCTTACTTCATTTGGGTCCCTAGCAAATAAATGAAAATAATAAAAGAAATTGTGGATTCACGTTAAAAGTTGTTGTTGCAGTATAGGAATTCGTACAAATGTCAGTCAGTTCATAACTTTTCTTTTATCTCAAGAAGAGTGCAGAGATTCACAAATCATTTATTCTCAAGTAGATGGAAATGACTGACCCTGACACGAGTCTGGGTATTAAAAAACAAAACAAAACCCTAAACTCCCCACCCATGCTTAATAACCAATTAAAAGCTGTGTAAAACATTAGAAGAGCAGGGTGAAGGCAACTGTCTTCAGAAGCTGAGAGCAAGACTATCTATATGGAATTTAATCAACACTTTAACTATTGCATGTGTGTTTGGTGATGGAGTTTAAGGCTTATGGATCTCACCATAATGTCTCCTGGTCTGAAATGGGCCTGTGATCCATGACACTGCCTGTTGACAGTGCTTCTGAATTTAGATGTATTTTATTAAATGTTGTGTTTTCTGAACTTGGACAATTCTAGTAAGAGGGATAGTACAAGTTTTGGAAATGTTTTATTTAAAATGGGATAGATTTTACATGTTTTTACTTGGGTTACTGTAACATAATTTTTCTTTATAAATGATATTCTTATACTTCCCATTCTTTTCCATTATCATCCAGTGATTAAATTCAACTATAAATACCAGTTGACAGCTATTTAATTGAAGACTAACCAAGTATTAATGCCAATTTGTGTTACTATCAACAGTTTGCATTATCACATCAGATAAATTATATAAGATTAATCATACCTGACTCCCTTTTTAGAACACAGAATCTGATCACATTTTTTAAATCAGTATCATAAATAACAACTAATTCTAATGATCATATTCAGCATTGTAAAATCAAAATAAAAAAATACGTAGTGGAAAAAGAAACTTCACCTAAAACAAGGATCAGATTTGAACAGTTAGGTAAACTATGTGTCTGATGGAATTCTTTTCTTAAACCTAAGAACTGATCTTATTTTTAAGGAGCCATATTTCCTATAAAATGATACTCACTGTGAAACGATAAAACATGGACTTAGTTTTCAAAATATCTGAAACAGGGTTACGCGCCTCCCGTGGATGTGTGCGATGCAAAACTGTAGTTCCACAATAAAACTAGTATCTGTTTGGTACTATGGTTTCTCTAATTAGTATTGCTGCTATTACATATCTGTCAAACATAGGATGGACGAACAAAACCTAATTAGCTGCTTAAACTCATTTATGTGCCACATTTAATCTTGTGCTTGTCACATTTAAATTTGTTTAAACCTTAATCATATTCAAGATCATGCACTTGTATTAAAGGCAACGTGTTTGAGACATAATGAATTGCTGATATTAAAATATTCATCATGGCTCAGACAACTTTTTTTTTTTATTTATCTAGGTGAGCCATTTATCTTTACTGTAAGATTTACGAGGTGGTTTTACTAAAAACAGTGAAAACCAAAATGTAGTAATTTGTTTTGGATTTCTTATGTTATTAATTCAGCCATATTGCTGATCGCTAAGCCTCTATAATTTTAATATAGAGCATGAATTCAGCTGAAAACAACTGCTTAACATAATACAAATACTTAATTTGTCTTTCACATAAAGCATATATACTAGCTTTATTCCATTTAACGATTCTAAAATATCTAAAAAACAACTTATTGGAGTTTCTTAATTTCTTTATTAATCTTTTGCTAAGGATCTGTAAAAGATATGAAGCTACTTCATCTGTCAATATCAAGATGTAGTAACTTCCTGTGATAAAAACAGATGTTAAGAAATGCCATTATTTAACCTATGCATCTTTGAATTCACATTCTGAAAAGCATCAGCATATGTTCACTATTCCAAGATGTCCTACCAGTACATTTTAAGCATTGATAATTTAATAAGTACATGTTATTAGGAAGCAATAGAAAGTTATACCAAAAAATAGAGTAGCGGTTACTACATAATACTTGCATTGACGTTTTATACATGAAGAGGATGTAAGACTTCCTATAGGAGGGCAATTAAGCAATTAATTTTTAAGGCCTGACTATGCAGCCAATAATGAAAAAGAAAAGACTAAGTAAATGACTAAGTATCTCACCTGGAAATCTTCCGTTGCCAATCCCTTACTGTAAGGACTGCTATAGTATTTTAAAATCAAAATATTAGTTAGTTAAAATACAATATTCTCAACAAAAGTGTTTTTTAAAAAGACACAGTGGATCTGATCTATTCAGCTTGGATAAGCCTATACTGACCCAACAATTATCAATGCCCAGAATCAAAATACAGTCAATATATTTTCCATACATTAATATGAGGGGGTAAAAATTACCCTTATCTTGCAGTTTTCAAGTGCAATAGATTAAATGTGTACCCTGTAATAATCGTATATACTAGTGCTAATAACAGGAAATAGCAATAACATACTGTAAAAAGGCTATTTCCTGTTTTCGTAGACAGTTCCTAAATAAATATACAGCTGCAAAAATTTCAAGATCCAAAAAATAAACACCATTAGCACCTTGTGGTGACCTGTGCAAACACAAACAAGTTGTCAGCAAATACTTTTGCTTATCCACCAGCCTTACACAGCTTCTGTCATATATCACATAAACCCACTAGAAGACATGTATCAGTGGCTATCTAAAAGAGGATTTTTTTTTTCATTTTTAACTAAGCAATATTATTGTACATCATTCTAGATGATATCTACAGGAAGGAAGTCAATATTTATGTCCTACACAGGGGCATGCATATAAATATATGAGTACATGCATTAACAAGGGATGGTGAGAAAGTAGTTGTATTATATTCACTGAAATCAATTGGTAGAGATTTTTGCCCTAATGAAATGACTTCACGTATCCTGCTGCAAAATCTTCAAGGAAAGAAAAATATTATGAAACTCGAAGATAGGCAGGGAATATCTACTCACAGGAAATGAGACGCATGCAAAAAGATTTCTACCAATAAGCTAAGAATACGTATTCAAAATGAAAAATCAGAGAATATATCTATCTTGGCATGATATTATTAACAATTCGTTTTTATTGATAGCAAGCCCAGGGTTTTTTCATGTTTAATAGATCTTTTTAGATAAGAAAGCTAGGGCAACTGTTGGAACTTTTTTACCCTCTTCAGTTCTCTCTGACCTGAATAGGAATTTTCCACTCAAAGTATCACCACAAATCCTCTAAAATGCTAGGCTAAGTATTCCTGATATTTCTAATATTGTGAATTTAAACAACAGAAATATGCACTCCATGTTCTTCACCTTCATGTAATGACAGAAGCCTAGTTTTTGCCTTAGGCAACACTAAACTTCTATCAGGGAGTAAGACACTCCCTTCCATTTCCGTGTTAACTATTTTGTTTGGGTTTTTCCCCTCATTTCATTATCAGCCCTTCTTAAAGAGATTGATTCTTACTCTATGTTTGATGTACAGAAAAATAATTCATAATTGGCCTTGTCAATACAATTCTTGGTAAATGGCAAGTTACAAGTCCTTTTGCACTGCTTTACTGTCTAAACTAAAGTAGGCTGATTTATTCAAGTTATGACATTTTCTAAGCTGTCATCCCCTGGCAGCTATCACTCTCCATCTGAATCATAGGCCTAAACAAGCATCTTATTATTTCTGTATCTTTAGACAACTATCCTGGTGATATGGTTGCAAATACGATTCATTCCTTGCAGGACAAACCACTCTTGATTCTTTCAACTTTATGGTCCTATAACAAGCAGGAAACAGCTATCAGGTAGTCCCCATTTTATTTGAACTGGACTGACTAGCTCAGCTCATGCCTCTTCAATGAATACACTGAAAACTTGAGGTGAATAGCTGTCCTAGGTTTGTGCCTCATTTAGATGCTTAGATGCAGATAAGATGAAGTCTTTAAGTACGGTTTAAATACAGTATATACTAAGCATATGAAGAAACTTCTCCAGTTTGCTTTTAAGATTGTTACAAAGACTGTTTAAAAATATGATTATAATACAAAGTAAAGTTACTGGAAAGTTTATATTACGTCACATGCTGTCAAGTCTCCTTCTAGTAAAGAACAAGCTATGTAATAATCATAAACAACGTTTTCATAAATGTTTTTCTGAGATTAAGTCCATTCACACATTTGTCTGCTGTCAGTTAAACTGTAAAATGCCAGAGTTCTGCTATATTTATAGCATAAAATGCTATAGAATAGTCTGTTCCCCATAAATGTAGTGAGCTCACATGCACTGATGCTGAGCTGGATGCTGGATTTGGCTTCCCCTATAGAAATATACTGGAGAAAACAACTACAATGGTACCACATGACTTGTGTTCACAGTTAGTGTAGCTCCTTCCAGGACAATGCAGTTTTTTCAGCTTATGTGTGGTGCAATGGCTAAACAGGTCAAAGAAGTGTTCCAGAAATATGAAAAATTGGAAAATGAAGCAGAAACTGGAGAAAAAAAAATAATAAAAAAAAAAAAAGCAGGTAGTCACAAATATGGCAAAAAGAAGCAAATAATGCTACATAATTTCTTTGTGCCCAGACTAGCCACGACACTGTATAAGTCCCCTGTCTTAAATCAGGTAAAACAAGCTTTTAGTGCACTCCCTCTATATAATAGCTTGCCGCATTTTTTTATAAATTATATATTCTTTCTAAAGTATTACTTATAAATCAAGTAGCAGAAACTTAATCGGAAGAGTTGTTATGATCACATGTCATTTGTCTTGTCATCTATGCCTTCTTGTACAGAGGACTGGAAATACTAACCCATCTCTGAAAACACGCTATTGCAGTAATGCAGTTTTGAAAGTCATATGAATATTGCATCTTACATTTATCTTATCTATGCAGAGCAATGCCATGACGATGCGCTGCATATGGAACAAAGCAACAGCATAGTAAATCTGCATAGCAATGTTCAATTCCCACATTTAGGCTTCTAAAATTGTCACAAAATAAAATAGCACGATCATTAGAATACACCATGCTTCTTGGACAATTTCATCATAATTTGTCATTCATTCTGAGATATTCATTTGTCTAAAAGCAATTAAAGCTTAATTGCTGCATAACCTGAATAATTTAGAAATGCAAATTAGGATAGCAGGCAAGCAAGTATGTGTTCATTAATTTCTTTGTTATCACCATCTGTTTAATTAAAAAAATGAGTTTTACTGAATGACAGCTTGCTAACTATATAAACGTTTTCCTTAATTGAAAATGTCTTTTGCAATTGAGGTCAGCATCTGACAAAAATTGTTTGAGCTTGTGCAAAAACATTTTATCTAAACAAATTGTGGTATTTTTAAATTCACATTAAAAAACATTGCCAACATATGCAATGTAATTCAAGAAACGGTATCTTCACTTCTTAATGCAAAGTCATAATTTAAAAAAAAAATCATTGCTTTGTAGAAGTGATGGTTATTACAGTTGATTTGTCTTTTCTCGTGATAAGTATATGCAATTTATCATCTTTATTACAGATGTTTTGAAAACTTTTATAAAATCCAGACTCAAAATGTGAGTACCTCTGGCAAAAAAAAGAATCTTAAGAAAGAAGAAATGCCTGAAAATATAGATTATATGACGTGGTCTCTATCAGGAAACTAATATAGTTTTTCAAGTAGAATTTTCTTTATAAAGAAGCTAATTATTTACATAAATACACAACTATTCATATATATCAGAGTCTATTTATTCAAGAAAAAAAAAATACTCATTCTACTACGTTAACACACTTTCCAATGTCTATGAATAATGAATCTTACATTTACTTTGTCTGTTTAGACCAACTCAAAACTGTGTACTTGAGAGACAGATCTATAAATAAATAATTAACATGCCCGCAAGCCCATTATATTTCAAGTAAGATTAAAGCTAACAGTACCATACTTTCTGAGAGATCAGTAAACTAATTATCTAGGACTGAAATACCAGAGTAGTGAAGGGCAATGTTATACCGCTGTACTACAAAATTAACAAATATTCACCTTATGTTATTTACACAATTAATTATATTACTTTGTTATAATTTAAGATTTACTTGGCTTTTACTTTCTTTTTCTGCATTTAAGAGAAACTGTGTTATGGCCTCTGCATCAATACAAACATATTTACAAAGTGCAGCAAAAAGTCTTTCTCTATGGAAGGCAACAGTGGTTACTGCTGTAGGCAGTGATAAAGATGACAAAGCTTCAGTGATTTGCACAGAAAAAAAAGAAAAAAGAAAAAAAAAAAAGAAAAAAAAGAAAAAAAGAAAAAAAAGAAAAAAAAGAAAAAAAAAAAAAAGAAAAAAAGAAAAAAAGAAAAAAAAAGAAAAAAAAGAAAAAAAGAAAAAAAGAAAAAAATAAAAAAAGAAAAAAAGAAAAAAGAAAAAAAAGA
>JAOXNO010000063.1:16094627-16111237 GCA_028565335.1 Limnodromus scolopaceus
AAAAAAGAAAAAAGAAAAAAGAAAAAAGAAAAAAAAGAAAAAAAGAAAAAAAAGAAAAAAAGAAAAAAAAGAAAAAAGTTAACTGACAAACTTAAGTAGCAAGATAAGAAAACAAAGTTCAGGCTAGACTGCATGCTCAGTCCTGTTACCTGGCAATTCCCTTGCATGTAGTCTATCTATACTCAATTAAATGATCTTTTGATTTCCTAAGTGTCGTATAAACATCATCTGACATTTGCTCCTCCTAACATTTCGAAACATGCATTATGATTCTGACTGAACACTTTGGGTAACACACAAAGATTAGGCAACTTTTCCACAACAGAAGAATCCAGTGGGAATGCACATTAAGAATCCCAAACCTGTACATGGGCCGTGTCTAGCAGAGAGACAAACTTTCGTGATCACTCCATTGTATACTGTTGTTGTGGGCAGATACATAATTTTATCAAACAAGCAAATTCCTCATTAACAAAATAAATATCCTGGTAAAAAGCTGCAAGGCATTTTTAATGTCTTATGATTTGGCGCCCTTGTCTAATATGAGTGTGGAAATCTTTATGAACATGTTCTTATAGAATTACAGTGAAACCACATGGAAAATTTAACAGGTAGCACAATACAAACACTTATGCAGGAAATACAGGTGGGTGAAAAATAGTGGAGAAAGGCAGCAAATACACCCACTGAATAAGATTTGGGGAAAATTAATACTTTTTCCCTGGTTCTATACAAGAGCATCACTGAGCACCTGATATCTAATTGGAAAACTAAGATCCACTCACCTGTCACAATGGTATATTAAAGACAGGTAAGTAAGGATGATGAAAAACTTTAGTGTTATGATTATGTTACAAAAATAACTTGCATAGAAACAGATAATAAAACATAAGAAAGCATAGCTTGAAAATATAAGCCACAGATGCTGGTTTGATTCTAAACCAGACATTTCACTTCGCAATGAAAGATTGTAACTCAACAGCCGTTATAAATCTGTTAGATCACAGTATGTGACAGTATTAAAGCTGCAGTAAATATTTGTAAGTAACCACAGGGAACAGAATATGGCTTTACAGAAGAACATGTTTTAAATCACCAAGATTTGTTGGTCCAGCGTACCTGACCATTAGTTAGCATTATTTAAGTTTTTCACTCCTCCTGTACTAGCCAGTACCAGGAATATGTTCATGGGTCATGACACAAAATCATCAGATATCCTAGCAGTTATTACAAGAGGCTACGTAAACATCATAGTTTCCTCTTGACCCAAGCCCCGACTTTCATGTCCACCGATCCATGCCACAGCAGGATCTGTGGCAATATACACAGTAAATACCTCTAAAAAGCAAACAAACAAAGAACAAAACCAAATCAGAAGTTACGAGTTCTTATCAGCATTGGTTTCTCAGTTGCACTACCAATGTTTAGAACTGTTCATTTGTAAGTACCATGTTCATGGCTTTATGTATCAAAAGATCAGTTTGGCAAGACATTTTTCATCCTTTCACTAGATGGCAATATTGCATTACGTTCCAGTAGTAAGTAACATGCTTAAATAAATAAGGCACCAAAAAGCCAAATAAACTACATCAATGCATTGAAAAAAATTAAGGGATAATTTGATTAAAAATTAACTTCAATATCTTGTATTTCCACCGATTCTGTCACTAAGAATATCGCTTCATTTTTCTCTTTGATAAACCATGCCCGAGTTCTTTGACTGCACAGTGAGATACTGCTTTTTTCTTCCCCTGAAAATGATATCAACACTACTTTTACTAGTTAATCATCGAGAAGGATCGTCAATTTCTATTTCTATATAAATGAAAAGTAAAGGAAAACCAAAGTTTAAGTTAAAAAACACTTAACGCTATTATTCAAAATCATTAGCACATTTTCTTCATGACTCCTGCTCGTGTGGTGGCATTGTTTGGGATCCCTATCATGTGACCTTTACAACCCATACAGCTTGCTGAATTTTCCTCTACCCTCAACCATAAATCACATGGAATTAATTCTCTTGTTCCTCAGTTTAAAAATGTGTTTGTTTGCACTCTTTTCTGTGTCTTTACAGCAAGAAATAAGTGAAGCAGGAAATATTAGATGAGGTAGAACAATGATTTAATGGTTAAAGGGAAGGAACACGTACATAGAGAAGAACGAGAAAGTTACAGTGACAGCACCTGCTTCTGAGGTGTGTTCTAAACATTAATTGGACCAAGACACGGAATCTCAGTCAAGCTTGCATGCTCAGGTCATTAGGCAAAAGATTTATTTTTCATTTTTCAGATTCACAAGCTGTATAACCTCAACAGGAAAGACAGAAAGAGTCTGATTTCAGATGACTGAACACCGGCATGCTTCAGGCGTATTTCCGGTTAGTAGGAAACGAGGTATTTAAGATTCAGTTTTGAGAGCTGAGAGGAACTAGTGCTAGCACACACAGATCCTGCAGAGCCTAGAAAAATTCTTTTTATGATGAAAGATGATTAAGAACCAGTCCTGATGACAGTAAACTTATTTTCCTGACACAAATCTACTCTCTTCCACTGGAAAACTTTTACGGGTTGTCAAATCAAAGAAGTCTGAAAAACAGTTTCCTACCTACTGGGCCACCAGCTATCAAAAAGATTTGATAATTCTCTCCTTGGCTTTTAAAAAGTCATCTTGTGTGATCCAGATAGCATTGACTGCTGCCTGCTCCAGCTGTAGCATTTACTATAATAAGATACCTAACCTTTTTCCAGGGAGGGGAGCACTTCCTCAAAATTAGCAGAAGGTTATTCAAAACAACAACCGAAGATACACAGATCTCCCTTGGGCATATTGAAAAGATAGCCAAACAGTTAATTCCAGTAGGCATCCAAGAACTTACAGTCCAGCATTGACTTACTAATGACTATGCATGTAACAGCTGTAAACCAAGGCAATAAACCTTGTATTAGAGCTTATTATAAGCTATTCATTTCCTGACTGAACTAGAAGATCATTATGCTCTAAGAGAGATGATAATTTCAGATGTTAATCTTTTAGGACTCTAAGTAGCTCCTTCTAGATACATATCATTGAAAGCAATCTGTCGTTAAAGCAGGCCATATAATCCATTTCCTATCTTTTATTGACCTTTCCTCCTATTTCAGTCTTTACTTAGATCACCACTGCTTTCAAGATATTTACTGTAATTAATTTTAAAATTCTGATTTACAAGCTGAAAGTTGTTTTCTTTTTATAAAAGTTCTTCAGCAACACAGACCCATTAGTTCTTTTTCTTCTCCAGTGTTTGATTTCTGAATATATTTTCAACAACTTTATATTTTGAATCTACTTTAATTTAAGTTCTTTCTCTCCCTCTGTTGCTTTGGTGGATTTTTGGGGTATGGGCAGTAGCAGTAACCAAGTAGTTTACAAAGAAAACTTCCCCCCAACCATCCATCAGCTGCTAGCTGATGGTGGAAATAACAAGGAATTTATCAGCATGACTTCTGGTCATGTTGCTTAGGAATGATTTCTGTATGGAAGAAGTGAGGAAACACGAAGAATTATTACCTAGTTTTACATATATCTTGTATGCAAGATACAAAAAAAATTCTTCACCAGAACTGGAAAGAGAAAATTTAGTAGTCATGACCCCTCCAAATACCCTTAATCATGGGGTGGCTTTGTTTGTTTTTGGAAAACTAGTCTGGCCAATTTCAAAGATAAGAACCTGGAATTTTTTTCTAATCTATGAACAACTACACCTGCCTTGATTATAACATCCAACATAGACCACCAAAATTATAACATATAGTCAAGCTCTTTCTTTGAGGAAAAATCTGTTATGTCAATAAGTTAAAGATGTTTATACAATAACTACATTCCTCTAGGAGAACAGAGGACAATTCTGAAAGACTCATAATGCAATTTCATTTCACCCAAAAAAGAAAATTCACATTAGTTAACATTCTTGATTTCCACATAGCCTGGAACTTGCATAGATCAATACAGAAAAAAAATATCATTGAATATTTAATAGAAGTTTATACTTTCAAAGAAATCTTCTCTGAGACATCCTTTCTAGTTTTCAAAAATTCCATCAAACGTACATTTATCCCTTTTCCCCCTGTAACCAATATAATTTCCTTTGGTTCACCTGCTTTTGCTAATTTCAAGTGTGGCATAACAAGTAGTCTCAACTTAAAAACATTATAGTCCAATGCTAAATGTAACTCCATTTAAAATCCAACAGAGCCATTTATGCCAGAGATGTCTGCATCTGTTTTTAGCATTTCTCTTTTCCCCCCTCCAATTATATCAGTTGGTAAAATAAAAGTCATTATCTCTGCTTACAAACCTTGTCCTGCTAAAGATCCTTTGTAACAGCAAAATACCACTGACATCTTTCCCTGGAAAATGATATAGTGAAAATTCATGGAAATAGAATGTATCTAATCTAGTTTCTTACTGCCTTGTGCAATAGCATCATCCATTTGACCACAGATCAACAGAAAGACAATTGGATTTTTGTTCTCACTAATTCCAGTGAAAAGTTGTAGAACCCTGCTACTAATCAACTGGAAACATCCTTTGGCTTATAGTGAGAATTTGTACATGGACAATCCACTTATTTTCCTTATTTCATCAGTAACATTTATTCTGAGTTTATGTGTTATTCAGGAAAAGCAAAGATATCTTACAAGGCTACAGAAATCGTTGGTTTCTCAACTGTTTGCATAAGATTGCTCCATTCCATTTTATGTATGTTCCTGTTTGCATTCATCTGTACTGAGCACGGGAGACAAGTTATAAACTGTGTTCAAGGTCCTCTGTGCACTTACTGTGCAATGAAATACATTCTTCCATATGTCTGGTAGGAATACTTTAACTAATACAGCTTTATATCCCAATACTACACTGAAGAAACAATGCTGAAATAAAGATTTTTTTTTTTTTAGGAACAACTTCATTGCCACAGTGACCTTGAGCATATTATCTACTATTGGATTGCACCTCTGTGACAAGCACCAAGAAAAATCATACCAAATAGTTGCACCATTCAAGAAATAGTTCAATGACTGTATTGCAGTTCTGCGTTCTAATGTATTATCATATCAGTTTTGGTCATGGAGAGTTATTTCATTCTAGCACATTCATTTTCCTCACTGCTTCCTATCTTCTTATGGGAGGGAGAGAGAAGAGAAAGAAAAAGTCTCATGAATTTAAAGGCTAAGGGTATATTTAGCTCTTTTGGAGAGGTTAGAAGAAGCTGAGGTTAAGGAATAAGCTTAATGTATTAATTTTATTATTCTATTTGAATAAAATTTAAATTAGGTAAGATGTATACTAGAGTATTTTTGAAGTTCAAGATGCAGGAATACTATTGAAACTCTCCCTTTGCTTACTAACTTGGTAACAGAATAACAAAGGACAAGTGAATCCTCATTTAAAACCATACTTAGTATGCAAATCACTAATAAGGAGGGTCCATAAAAGCTCTGATGCAAATTGTGTATCAACCTAAAGGGTAAAGTAGTCAGAGGAAAAATGGTTTGGGTTTTAAGTACTTTAAAGCCTTTTACCAGAGTTAGACATCTATTTATTATAGCTATATAACATTATCTTTACACCTACAAGTGCTTTAAGGGAATACTGAAAATGTTTTCTGCATATCAAACATTTACACATCAAAACCAAATGGTGAATGGGCATTCCACTCGCAATATACATCAAGAGAGGACCGCAAAACTCCAATGGCAGCATCATTATTTCAGAATCCTGACTTGTGGCTCAGAAAACTAAAGGAACTGAGAATGCACCCGATAACTTACATTGTTATATATGGATATTTGGGTTTAGAAAGTTAATTCAAAGCAGGCTTTAAGCAGAATACTCAAACATGTCTTGTTAGCTGTAAATAAATAGAAGGTAATAGATGAAACAACATGCATCTTGCTGATGTAAAAGAAGTATGCTAATATTCTCTGAAGAGACTGTAGTGACCAGACGGCTAAGGTATAATCTGATAGCAATTCTCTTTGGTCTGCTCCAGGAGGTAAGGGACAACCCACCGTCTTCTTGATAGCACCACCACCAATTACACTGCAAAGTACAGTTCTGTGCACGCTCTAACAGGCAAATTGAAAAGGGAAATCTGAAAACTTCACATTTCAAAGAATAGTCAAACTACCATCTGAAGACTTAAATTTAAATTTAACGATTACCTGTGTGTTTTTCTGGCAACTGAGGAGGATCTGAGCATTTAAGAAGAAGAAGAACTTAACAACTCTGAGGCCATCTGAGAATTATGTACTTATTGAAAACAAAAAACCAACAACAATGAAAAAAACCCAACCAAAAAACACGCCCCCCCCCCTCCCCCCCCCATTACACAATCCTTATCTTTTTGTTAAGGTAATAATCCTTCTGGTGCAGGCAGCTTATATTTGCATTCTTTCCCATAAAGAAATACAAATTTCTGCAAGAGGGTGATGAATATAATGTATCTGCTGATTTTTTAAAGCCTTTATTGACAAAGAGTATTTAAATAATGCTTTAAGCAGCAACTTCTTTTGTTTGCCAAGAATGACTTCTCCAGCCTACGTATTCAGTGAACATACTAATGGCAAAGGAATTATTCAAG
Organism: Limnodromus scolopaceus; assembly: GCA_028565335.1. Classification (NCBI taxonomy): domain Eukaryota; kingdom Metazoa; phylum Chordata; class Aves; order Charadriiformes; family Scolopacidae; genus Limnodromus; species Limnodromus scolopaceus. The sequence continues at coordinate 16,101,247 of JAOXNO010000063.1, forward strand.
AAACCATCACCTACTCTAAACAGCAACTCAAAGTCCCCACTGTTCCTTCACTCAGTCTTTGGCTGATGATGTCCCCCCAGTCCATGCCATTCCTGCATATTGCCAAGCCTCATAAAAAGGCTTCAGACAATCACAATGTTCCTGATCTCCTTGGGAAGAAATGGTACAGGAGAGCAGATGGATACAAATTAAATTAGCAGGTATTTTAAAGGAGAAATGTAATTATATATTATCGAACTTCAAAGCTCAATACTCATGTAATCTTTCCCATACTTCAATAAAATATATTTAACCTTAAAAAAAGTCAGGGAGATCTAATCCCAAATCTGCTATATCTATTCATGTAGGATTACTAAAGCATTTCAATGTCTGTAGCTAAGTAGTGCAGAAGGAGGTTATATCAGCATCATCTGACCAAACACACACTCTTTCCTCATGCTCAGTTACCCATTCATGCCTGGTTCAACTTCAGCAGCTTTTATCATTGTTGAGGGAAAATTCTGCACACTCAAAGCTGCACTCCTCCTCTGTCTGCCCCTTCCAAATCATAACACTTCTGTTACCTCTGCCAACTGTAACTCCTTCTGTATTAGAAATTAACAGGGGCCAAGTTAATATGAAAATCAAAGTTTTAACTATGTTTTTAAGTGAGAACTCTTGACATGAGGAGTTTGGGGCATGGGTTTTTATTTTTAGTATTTCTAGCAGTAGCTAGGTTTTCCAGATGGAAAGATCATGCTACAAAGCATAGCACATATTTGTCTTCATGAATTTCTGTTGTTATGTCTCTGGCTGAATATTCATTATGAATTGAGCAGCGTATTTTATTGGTATGTCTCACACAGATTGGCTCTGGCTCTTACTGCCTATCAACACATTCATTCACCAACTGGTAGATCATTTTATTTATCAGCTTTTGTTAGGGCTAATATTTAGGAAAAAAAGGTTAAATTAAAATATTAAAATAACTTTAAGATTTGAAAACAGGAAAATAAATGAAGCCCTTATCAAATATGGGATACCATCCTATTCTACTCAGTAACTGTAAAGCAGTGCATCATTGTCCAAGCTTGGCCCAACCAGTGTCCTGCAGTATTGGTGTTTTCACATCACTGCAAACAGCTTCAACTGACCCAGGCAAAAGCCTATTCAGGCAGCACCTCCTATCTTCCTTCCCCAGACATCCATAATGGGAGAAATGCTTACTTGTTTTCTAAAAAGTTGATTAATTTATAATCTGAAGTGTCCTGCACTATACTTGGAAGCCGCTGCCATATGTCAGAACATACACTGGGCCAGTGTGATGAGGCTCAGGTCACTGAGGTTCAAGCACTACTGATGGCATTTTTGAATATAAATGTATATAAAAAAATATGTCTCAAAGTCTTTTTTGAACCATTTTGGTTTCATTTTGGCCTTATTATTTTTACCTTGTTTCCTGCAAAGACAGGATAATACCATCAAGCAAAAATACCACCGTATGTTACACTACTTTTTAGTCAGCGATCTGTGACCCTTTACTATTTTCAGTGTCAAATTACAGTCAGACTACAAGGAGGTCTTGATATTTTGTTACATTTGTCTCCTATTCATAGTAACACTTCCGAACCAATTCTTCAACATAGTCAGACCGTTTGACACTGAAGGCCCCAAATGAACCTTGGATGGAAACCTGCAATTTCAGCAGACTTCTGACGTATTACCCTTCCCCAGAGTCAGACAGCAGATGGACAGGAATGAGTATGTCACACCACTTGTCCAAGTAAAGCTCTTACAAGTCTGGTCAGAACTACAAAGTTCCATACAAATCTTCAAATTAATCTTCAGCAGCCAGCCCCAAACACATTTTCTTGGGCACAATGAGACATAAAGAAGTGCTACACAGAACAACTAATCACATTTTTTGAACACAGACAGTTCTCATTTTCATAGAATACAGTGAAAAAAACGTACAGAGAATATAGGTGATAGCTACCCTCATAGTACCAGTTAAATACTATGGGCCGAACGCTATTTTACCTAAGGATTAATTATTGAGGTATTTAATTCATAATGAAGTCTCTTTTCTAATTTGAAGGAAGAGGGTAGAGGCCTTGCATAAATGAGAATGAGATACCTAAAAAGAGTTGTGACGTGTCATTAAAGAACTTAAATTCTAGGCACCGTTTTTAGTGATGTACACTAAAATTGATATGCATAACCTTCCAGGAAAACAACGTGAAACTGTCAAAGGGAAGATAAGGACCACTGTAAAAAATACGCCAGTCTTACACAGATGAACTTGGTACTGCAGGATGCATAAATAAAATTATACAGAGAGAGTCAGTACGCCTTCATGACGATGAAAGAAAGTTAGAATGATAACTCAGAAGAACTGCAAAACCACTTCCATGAGAAAATGAGCGGCTCCTTATTTTAAGTTTTACTAGTTTCCTGTGGTTCTCACACCACAGCCCATCAAGCACACCCTTAAAAGACAGGTCATTTTCAGTACTGAAATTACTATGTCATTGTTCCAGACTAATAAATAAATAATACTTAAGATTAGATTCTCAAACATGTTACTTTAATGACTCCTTAAAGAGTAGATATTTTCAATCTTGGTAGTAATATTTTGAAATTTAGTTTATTTTTTTTTCAGCTTAGATTCACATTTCCTGGAGAACTCTTAACTGCTTTGTTGAAATATATATAGAAAAACAGTTTCATGGAACAATAGCCAAGATTTTTTAAAAATAAATGCTATGATTTGACATTTTATGAATGAGACAGTTAAAAGCAAGAGCAGTAGAAGTTTATGCCCAGAGTACTAAAATTGTGTGCATGTCCTGCATATAATTCAGGTTTAAGAATTGATTACTATAGTAAACCATGAAAATCCAATATTTAATTTACTTACAAGGAATAAGTCACAAAACCTGATACATTCTGAAAGGACATGTCTGTCGCACTCACAGACAAATCAACATTCTTGTATGGAAATAAGAACATTTATTCATCACAATAGAGAATTAAATCCTCAAAATATCAGATGGTATAGTTGTCAAACATTTCACTGCTCCTACATCTATATATTATCTTGTAATCAAACTGAACACACTATGCATTTTGCTACCTGTCATACACGTTCAGATCCAAATTGTTGTATACCCTTGTAGTCATTCTAAATTGTATATGCAATTCAGCATATGTTTGCAACTGTTTAGTCCTAGTTTTTTTAATTACTAAACCAGTAAAATCTGAAATAATAAAATATGTCTGATCATTTTTATTTCATACAGAATTGTGTCCATATTAAATGGGCAAAGGGGATGGAAAGATTTTGCTTTTTCTTGAAGAAAGGCTAAAGGACAGAAGGGAATACAAAGACTCAAGAATGCTGGCACAGCAAATAACCCACATCCTAGAAACTGTGCTTTAGCAATGCAGGAATAACAGTCCAGCCATTCACTTTCTAATAACTGAAATTTTATGAAGATCAGATTGCACACAGTGCAGTGACATTGTGGCATCAGCAATACTTCTGCCAGCAATTTTTTATCCTTCTGTTAAAGCAACACATTTTAGAAGTATATTTCATTAAGTGTCAAGATTATGAGGACTACTTCATGTCCCCACTGGGCATATTATTTCATCAGAGTAGAGCTGTGAAATTAACTTCATACTGAAATGTTTGACTAGAGAACCTGCACAAATAGTGTGCTCAAAGACTGGTTTTGGCTTAAAATCTTGGAATCTGATCCTGAAGATGCTGCTTTCATCAACAGTGCTCAATAGTATAAAAATATACAGAGCAACTCAAACATTGAAAGGAAATTCAGTGATTTTCCTAAAGTGAGTCTTGCAAATATTTTTAAGCTGTACAACACTCTCATCCAACATTATTATTTTATCTAATTCAGTAGGTCACAGAGTTAGGATTTCTCAGTAGTAGAATGAACTGAACATCTTAGCATATAATATACTTCGTACTCTACCAGTAGTGTCTATCTGATTTAACACAACATATGTATCAAGTCAGTGAGTCAAATGTTTCTAACATATTTGCTTCTAATGAGATAAACATAAAAAAATAAAAATAGTAAAGCTTCATATATATGTGTTTTATTTCATTTTTTAAAACAGCAAATGTGTTTTTCTTCAATTCTAACGGAAGTTCACAACAGCTGAGTTGATTTTATTAAAAATAAAAAAACTATCCCCAAGACCTCTTAAAAGAAATTGGCTAGATATTATTTAATAAGCGTGATAATACCAAAGTAATAAATTAAGTAGTTTTGTACCTTTTAAGCAACAAAATAATAATATGGTATAGTGGCCTCACCTAGGAAGTGGTGATGACATTTTAATTTATATCAGTTAATAACTTGGGTTTGCTTCCTGAAGTACCGACATACCATCCTTTCAGCACAACTATGAATGCCTTTAGATTTATTTTTTTATAAATTTCATTTATTCTAACAGTTAAGGGGCTATTTCCTTACTAGACAGCAGCTGATTTCATATTTTTCATGTAATGCAATAAGAAATGGGTTACTATGCCTCCCCATCCACATTCTCTCTTTACAAGAGACAGAAAGACATTCTTATCCCCAGCTACGTGAATTGACTAGTTCAAGATGTACTTTTAACTCCTAATTTGTATAGTTCAATCCCAGATTAGTCACTAAAGATATTGGCTATTACACTAAAGCAAAATAAAACATTAAAGGCACAAATCTATAGCAGAAGAGTTCACCTAATGTTAATACCATTAATATACCAGCTCAGCCTTAGAAAGGTCTTCTGCATGATCCAAGAGTGTGATGAGCCTCTTGTATCTTAATAATTTTAGATTTTACTAAGGAAAAATGCAATCTGTCAAACAATTTTTTTTCTCTTGTGCCAAAAAAAAGCCTTCTTTTCTACTAATTTAGTATTGCAGTTATATTTACTGTAACCGCAAGTTGCCAGTAAAGCTATCCCGATGACTTAATTAAATTTATGAATAGAAAAGTAAAATTTGAGAAGAATGCATAAATATTCCATTTGGCATCATTTACAGTTAGGAAGAACTAAGAGTTACAGAATAAATTTTCCTAGATGAGTTAGATATATGATAGAGTTCTAGTTTTCCTCTTTAAAAAAAATAATAGAGGAAGCAAACTTATTAGGAGGTTTCTTTTTTGTTGTGGTTTTTTTTTTTTTGATTAACAATAATGCTGAAAAATCTGCGTTACTAGTTGGAAGATTATTTCCTCAGTAGAACTGAAGAGTAGCATAAATCACTTGCTCACAGTTTTCCCATTCTAAAAGCACTTTGTGGGCTAATCAAATATGTTCTTGGGATACTTTGTAAAATGGGAAATAAATAAACATAGCTAATTTTATGTGTCAGTATCTATATAAAAAAAATATTAAAAGCATCTCTGAGACTTCAATTTGAGCCAAATTTATCCAAAGGACCTCAGGCACTATCTTCCCCCCAGCTTATTTGTTCCAAAGATTACATCAGCACGGCAAATAATAATACATTATGTCTCTGCACTAAAATGCAGGTATGGGTAATACTTTGTAGACATGCTATCTGCTCTGGAGGACAACATACGGAATTACTATCAGAACCCTGACTTGTTGCTTCAACATAAGTTCCAAGCAATGTTCACCAGACAACGAGAGACATGTATACCTGGTGTCAATTCAATTAAACATATGACAAACATTGAACAGTGCTATGGAAAAACAGTTTTGACTGCTTTATTCATTGTTTGATTGGCAGAAATATTCAAAATGCCAGATGCACAAGTTACATTTTACTAATACTCCCATTATGCATCTGAAAATAAAATAAATTGTGCACAGCAATGTTTCAAAACTGGATGAACCCAATCACATCACTCTGGGAACATAATGTCCGGATAGTAGAGACAATTCTCAACAGACAAGTAGATATAAAAATTTAATACCTTGCAGCACTTGTTTCTGCACAGAAAAAACAGGATCTGCTGCAGCTAAATATGGGATAAATCTATAATAATACAACCACTATACCATTGCTTTAAATGTCAGTATTGATATTCAGCATGATTTCCTATGTATGATGGCTCAAGTCAATTATAATGACAGATAGCATCCTACTGGCTTATCTGATTACCTCTGACCTTTTAACAGATACAGAAAGCCAAAACAGCCTGAAAGAAGAACTCATGCATATATGACACAAAGCTGGAATTTCATATCTGAGCCACAGTCAAGAACACATCGAATGTCAGCAGATTTCTGACAAAGCCTATAGCAAATAATTTCTTGGATGGTTTGGCACCACAACAGCCTGTCATTTATTATAGCTGAGTACTGACAGGAGACATAAACTTGATTAATTTTATATCAATACATGATACAAAAGTCATTACAACACATAGTTCATTTTAAAAACTTGGAATCCACTATCCAAAGTAACCATTCATTTTGATCATTATTTCTTTTAGCAGAAGCTTGGGTAGATGATTTAAGGCTGCACAGGCTTCACAGGGAAACAAAAATCAATATTAAGTGCAATTGTGTATATTCAAAAATAAAGCACATATTTTTTGAGCAACAGTTTACTAACCAACTATTCAGAGAAGACTCTCACTGCTCAGGTGCCCTTGCTCATTCCTCAGTCAAGTGTTAGTCTGATAACGAAGCAAAAGCTTACCTTTGTGTTGATAAAAAAACACCATAACCACCCAACACAAACCTTGTTACTTATAGGAATTAACAAACTAGATCTCAAATATTTTCCTTTGTTTTAACCAAGAGTAGTAAAAACGTAGAAGTAGAATGAAATAAAGCACCTTTTATTTTGTATTTCCAGTGTAATATTATCTTCAGTATCTTAGCTCTTGGAAGTAGCAGCAGTATGTTGATGTGTATACTTATAACAGACCTTATCTTTACACTAAAGCACTGTATGACAAATTAAGAGAACATACTCGTTTCCTTAAGTAAGGAAGCTTTACAGCTCCAACATATCCCCATCACCCAGTCATTATTCTGAAAAAGCCATCCAAAATGAAGCTGCATCTGCTTCTGATAATAAGAGGGTATTAATTTAAATTATCTTCTTAACCTTCTATTAGTTTTCATGGAAATCTTCAACCTGGTAATATTGGTTAGAAACTGCTTTAAGTCCTCTCTACAAAAAAAGCTCTTAACTCACCACCAGTAATATAATGATAGAATAGCACTTCCACAGTTCTACAACTAAGATGAAATCTCAGCCATACTTGAGCAAACACTACAATTGCCATTATCTTTATGTGGACCACAGTTTCACCCTCAGCAATCAGTGACACTGTAAGTTACCTCTATTGGAAGTAAACTGAGAGAATGAAGAGTACAATACAACTCAATAGTTACATTTCTTGACAAGTAAACTTTCAAGAAGAAAAACAGAAATTAGAATAAATTAATTTCTAAAATGTATAAACAGCTACATTTGCACTATCTGGCTAACGGGGAACATTAAAGAGAAAAGTAAAATATCTACAGATTTTAGAAGGAGAACATGTGTTTTCGTCTATACAGGAACTATTACAAAAGAAATTTAATGCAGACAGTTGCAAAGGTCAGACTTAGATGGCAGAAATCTTTTTGGGCCTGTCAACACTTTTGACAAATTTAATTATCCCAAAAAAAGAGAAGGTTGTGCTATGGAAGAGCTAAGGAAAAGCACAAGGCTTATGTTGAATTTATGAGTGACAGAAGAGGGTAAAGGACAGAGGCTGTGCTTCCCCATCATCTGTGGTAACAACCTGCAAGTGTAATGGACAACATGTTTGATGTCTTTTGTCCAATGTGTATGTCTGTTCTAGGAGCAGAAAGTAAGAGCAAGAAAGTGGGGTCACCTACAGCTTGAGGTGAAAGACTGTTGAACGGAGGGAGCCTCAAAAGGTAAGAGGAAAAAAGGCCTCTTCCTTAGGCTCAGAGGGGGCTGTGCAACACGAGCCAGAAAGCCACTGAACAGAGTGACTGAGAGAACCTGAGCTGAGGGCAAGGGTGTTTTCAAGGATGGGGATAAGTTAGGAATCAAAACCTTTTAGCTTATATTTTGTCTTACCTATTGACTTCTAGTTATCACTAAAAACTATGTAGTTCCTACTCTAAAATGAAAGCTGGTTTTCCTCGGTTGGTTGAATTTAAAAACCTTTCCTATCTCTTTTGGACCTTATTTTAAAAAAGGGTCTGCCCAGGTCCTCTTAAAGGTCCCATCACACCCACACATCATGATCCCACCCGCAGTAGCACCAGTTGCACATTTCCTAGGGCTCTGGCAACACAAGTGCAATATCATTCCCTTACCTCAAGGACTCTGCTCTGGCCTACAGTGTTCCCACAGTGAAAATAATGACACCTGATTCAATTGAATAGGGACTTTCTCTCCAATGAGTTTCAGAAAACTAAATATTTAAGAGATGAAAGAATGCAATTAGGACAGTAATACATATCAAACAATGTTAATAACCTTTATAAGCAGAGAGAATACCCAGTTTATTCAGCTATCACAAAACAAATATTAAGCATACTCTGGGAAAAAGAAAAGACATGTTATTTCTGTTCGGAGAAGTAATTAGAAAGTGAAGAGAATGGCTTGGCAACTGCATGATAATCCCCTCCAATATCTCAAACAGCCCATACTGGTGCAAGATTCTCCACCCAGCATCATCAGGTAAGATTATTGCTACAACCAATGGCATACATCCAATCTACTGGAAGTGTTTCTTCTACAGAGGAATCCAAACAGTAATAACACAAGTTTCTAGTGAAAATTTGAAATATTTGCATCTAAAAGCACTGAGAGGAATATGCCAGAACCTATTCTCGTGTTCCTTCCACAAGCAGCACAAGAACTTACTGATTCTGAGACCCAGTGCAGTCAATACATGTCTGCAAGCATGCAGCAGTTTCTCCTCTGAAATATGCTACTGGAAACGACTGCTATTTGTAAAGCTCTGTATATGTGCTGTAACATCTATTACAACAGAAAAGTCAATTAATGTGCAATCCAAACCTTGCTTTGGAGTATTATCTGCATGCAGAAAAAAGTCAGTAGCAGTAAAAGCATGCTATTTCCTTGAACAGTGGAGAAAATGAGGATGGTTTAATCAATACTATGACAATTTAAGTTTTGCTATGCTACTAGTCAACTCAGTAAACATTTATTGTGCAGGAAAGCAATGTATAGGAAACAGGGTAATCAGAGAAGAAAAGACCAGCGAGTGGTTTCCTAGGAAGGCAATCCTATTGCATATTACAAGAGATGCTTTACAAAAGAAATGCTCCCTGAAAGCTTGGCTATCAGATATCCTATATATATATATATATATCATAATTTTTATGCTTGTATTTATCTTAGAGCTTTCATTTTAAACCCTCAAGTTTTCAAGACCAAAGAGCCTTTCCCCTCCATTCTGTATGTGCTAACCCTCTCTTCAAGTAAATGCCTAACCACTGGGTGTTTTTCCACTCTTTCACAGAAACAGAAGGTGGGGAGAAGAAGGAGGTCACAGCAGTATCACAGTGCACCTGACTACTCCTATACCTCACACAAGGTGAAACCAACTCACATGATCTGACGACGAACTTTCCAGAGAGCAAAGCTTCATATTCGCCATAGTGCAGTGCACTTTGTACCAACCAAAACCCATGTGCTCCCGCTCCAGTTTAGAAGCCAAATTTGTGTATTAGATAACATCTCTGAAAAATCTGGGATCCAGTTACTTTTTGAACTGAAACAAGGAGATGAGCATGTAAGTTTTGAACTGTATTGCTAATACCTGCCAGCTTCATTTTCACATCAGAGGTGTTCAAAACAGGGGATAAATCCTAAAACTACATCTAACGTGGAAAATAGAAAATGCGTCCCAAAGTGCCTAAACTAACCTCCTCCTCTTTAATAAACTGGTCTTAGCTGCCAATAAATTCTCTAAGCTTCCACAGAAGATACCTTCTCTTGTGCTTTTAAACCAGA
>JAOXNO010000063.1:16111337-16127958 GCA_028565335.1 Limnodromus scolopaceus
TAATAAACTGGTCTTAGCTGCCAATAAATTCTCTAAGCTTCCACAGAAGATACCTTCTCTTGTGCTTTTAAACCAGAAACCACAATCCAATTAATCTTTTGTGAAAAAAGTGTTGTTTTTCAAACTCAGATGGTATTACTTTACAGTAAGTGGACTTTATTTAATGCTCAATTTAATTTTAATTGCTTGGTGACACAATTCATAATCATCAAACTAAATAATGTTTATTAATAGCTATTTCTGATAGAGTATAACACCTCAGCTCTCTATATGAATTTGAGAAGACAAAAATAAATTTGATACAGTTGCCAGCGAACAATCACATTAAACACAGTTCCCTTGTTTAATGCTCAGATGACTTTAAGATAGTTGATACTTTAAACTAGGTAAAGTATATGTAATACACTGCAGAGATTAGGATAGAAACATCTCACAGAACTTGAAATCATTGACACAACATTACTGGGGCTGCAGACAGCCTCACCTTAGTTACTGCTATCTCAAGACAGAGACATAAGCCACCAGATACACAGGATTTCAGTTCCCTTGCAGAACAAAGATCAGTGTTCAGATACTATGTTATTTCTTTTTCAACCATATCCCTTTAATTTTTTTAATCTGATATGTGGCTACTGAAATGATTCATTATGACATAAGTGAAAGTTTGATCTTTACAGAGAGCTAGTTATTTCATTACACATTTCCCCATTCTCATCCCTATCCTAATGTAAGTGTAAGGAAATTTAAGAAATAGGGATTGTAAAAATTGATAATAGGGAAAAAATATTGGAAGCCACTTCAGTGCAAATTCTATTAATCATCAAGCAATTACTATCTCATTGTAACTTCTTAATATTATTAGACACTTATAACACACCCATCCTCAATTAACAAAGTTATTCTCTGACAGCCAGACATTTTAATGCTCACCTCACTACCAGCAGTCTCTCCTCATACATTTCTCCTATGGCAAACCCAAATCCTCCAAAGTAACCCCTTCCCTTGATGCCCTCTGGGTATAAGGTTTTCACAGCTGCTACTTCTAATTGGTAGTTTGATGATAACTGGTGGAAGTAATTAAGCCCTTCATCATTCCCTCTTGACCTGCTGCCTTGTAGGTCATGCATTTCCCACTATGGAGATCAGGCATTACTAGAAAACCAGAATATACAGTGTAAACATTTGAAACATGGATTTAGTATGTGGACATAATCAACATAGAAAATTCAAGCCTCTGGTACACAGAACACGTTTTTTTAACTCTAGCCAAAAAAAGTGGGTTGGTTTTTTCAAGCTTTTTTATTTTGGTTGGGGGGACTGAGGTGATGCCCTTCCTTGTCTTCTGCAATCAGAAGCTCCCAGAAAGCTAATTGTGGCTTTACTCAATTCACTTCCTCTAGGAGTGTATATATTTGTAATGGATAGTTATGAAAGAAGGTCATGAATTGCTCTCTGGAGAGAAAACACAGAACTCAACAGAGCAGCAAGAGGAAACCCTAGTGAAAGTCTGTCACCAGTTTTTCATGTTTACACAAGTATCAGCTGCTCTATTCATTCTAATGCATGGCATTGTCAGGAACAGGGTTTTTTATTTTTCTATTCCTGTTTCATCACACAGATGAGTAACAAGTCTAACACTTGGTTACCAAGAAGTTTGTTTTCTGACTGTGCTTTCCTCTGACTCTTCTACATTTATGAAGAGCCCCAAAAGGGATCGCTCTATGCAGTTGTCTTACGTGATGCTTGCATTTGCTTTCTTATTCTGATGACCCAAACAATATGTCCTGCTGGTATCACCTGTAGTCAATTCACATGGGGGTTGCCAGGTGCAGATCAAGAGGACCAGAACAATGCAGGGTAAGAAGGTAGATGTTAGATGGCCATAAAAGAATGTGTTTGGCAGATGTAAGGTGAAAGTCCATGTCTCTGCCCACAGCACACGTGTGCTTTAATGGATAAAGAGTTACCGTGATTGCACATTTCATCTTTATGGTTCAGGACTATAATAGACTTAAGCATTAGAGTGAGAATGATACGTTTTCTGTTAGAATCCTTTTCCATGTCATTTTCAGAGCTGTATTTCCTCTGTTTCTTCTAGTAATTAAAATAATCCCTCTCTCACATTCTACTGCAAGCAACCTTTCTTCAGTTTTAATTACTGGCTTTAAATCACTTCCAAAAAGCAAAATTAAATTTTATGCAATATTTTATGTAATAAATCAATTGTTTCATGAAATTAACATCTAACCCAGTAAATCACCTTCAAACTTTTCCACAATTCACTAGGTAAAGTTTACTTATGAAATCATATTTTCATATGGTTTTGGTATACATAAGGTGAACACTTAATTTTACACACTTGAGCAGTCTCCCTTGTAGCAGTATACTTCTTAGGCATTATTTATACCCCCATTTAGATAAGTCTCATATGAAATCATCATCTAAATGTTCATTCCCAAATGTAATGTCTTAATTGTTTAGCACGTGATAATTTTCTTAAAATTGCCTCTTTAGTCATTAAAAATAATGAAAAAACCCTATTCTTTTTCAATCCTTGGCATACAATTTAAAGAGAGCAAAACTTTTTTCCTTTAAAATAGCATGCTAATCAGAAGATTGGACTCCATGTTGGGACAGGACTTAGACAGGCACCATCCTCTTGGATATAAACCCAGGTAAGAGCTCTGAAAGGTGGACTGGACTGGAGGTGCAGAGGAAGACACGGGACCAAACAATTCAGCAGAAAGGTTACCTGCTGTGCTGTCTAGAAGTATCTTAAGTAGTTGTTGCATTAGCTTGATTAAAAGACACAAGTTGCAAAGGGAATGGAAACGCCTGAGTCCTCATTTTCAGCTGATTTGATTGGGAGTTACCTCCATGCCCCTGGAGTGCATTAATACCTTAGATACTTTGATACCTAAGATACTGTCAGAAGAACTCAACAGCATATAACATAGTTCCCAGCTATATTTAATTAGTAAAGCAAGTATATCTTTTTTCCATTCTGTTAATACATTATGATTGAATACTTGTCAACCTACAACACATTTCCAACGGTGACTAAAGGTTATTGTTGTAACAGAACAGCAAGTTATATGATAGTCTTCCATAGAGCTTGTTAACATTATCAGAATTACTGGCGAACTGGAGAAGTTGTCCCTTGGGTAAAGAAGTGTAAAATGCTACTACCTTCCTTTTGGTAGCTCTTTCAATAATGCTCTTTTTAAAATAAGTCAAGTAAATGACATAGCTCTTTTCAGTTTCCTCATGAAGTAATTATAGCTGTACATCCTTTACTTTCATGTTATTTCAAATTACAATTAAACAGTATTAACTATTGATTGCTTTCTCTATCATTAGAATTAATGAACTAAAGCATTTATACTATCAAAAATGGCATATTTTTATTTAAAAAGATGCTATCAGTAAGTATCACCAGTTATTAAAAGGGCTATTTTATATAAAACTAATGCAAAATGTGATTTACTTTTCAAATACCGGATTATTTTCAAACCCAGCATCTTTCTGTAACTTTTTAGAATGCAATAATAGCTTGCTCTCTTTAAAAATTAAGAATTGAGTCTGTAGGTGGCACTGTTTCTCTTCAGGAAAAAAGACAATCAGATCAAGAGTCCAAAACTTCCTGGTGAAACTGCTGAATTTATGCAAGGGACACATCTCTGAAGGAACGCAATTAAACTAAATGTATGTATGGTATACACTCTAAATCTACTAATATAGTCTCTGTATATAGCATAGTACATGCCATACAAATTCTGTTTGGATTGCAAGTAATTTGAGAATTTGAAGATAAAGAATCTTCATAGATTTATATAGATTAAGCTTTCATGAAGTAATGAATTTAACAACCTTAATTGACAAAATTTAATTTAGAAGATACAGGAGAGTGTAGAATTCAGCAAACAATACTTACTAAATCCCACTAAATCCCACATGAATCCCAAACCATGCAGGTAGCTTGATTTAGGCTATGCCATATAATTAAGCAAATTTTTATTGTCTTGGTATGTCATTCCAGTTTATATTCATTCTTAGCTCAGACCAGCTTTTGAATGGTCAAGATAATTTGAAGTTTACTAGCTATTTTTGATTCTCATAATGCAGACATTCTAAATGTAAAAAAGTGTCTAATAAGGGAATTCTGATAATGTATTGGTACCAGCAAGTGCATATCATAAATGTATGTATAGATTTCTGGTCGGTGACAACAAAAAGCGAAAGCCAAGTAATCAGCTTTTAATGTTGAAAATGGCTATGCATTTGAAACTGCAGAACTATGCATAAAGTTGCTGTTCAACAGCATGTAAATATGACACAACCGCCTTTTAACTGAGGAAGAGATAAGCTTAAGCTATAAAGCCCTTCTACATCTTCACAAGAACAGAAAATACTAAAAAAGACACACTTCTAACAACAGACCTGCTTATTGCACAGCAATGCAATAAATATGAAGGACATGAGTGAACTATACCCACCTTTATTTTGTCTATGCTCTGGGACAGCACTGAACACCTGAGACACAGGGTGATCACAAGCCCCGCTATTCCAAGAAACCGCAGTTTCAGACTCCCGAACTTTGATATTCCTCATATTCTTGGTCTGAAATTTAAACCATAGCCTTAGTCACAGAAATAAACATATCTTTGGAACAACACTATATATAAAAATGCTGTATATTAAATGACTGAGCACCATCTCCTGCATATAAAACTCAAACATGCCATAGGTGATAACATGCACAAGGTCCTGAAACATTTCCTATAATTCGGTTGTCAGGAAACCTTCATTTCAATGCTAAATTTAAAAAAGATTTATTGGAATTTAAATATCATACTCAGAAGCACATGATTCTATGAGATAGGACCTAACAAACCTGGAGATGACATGGCAGGTCATTAGATATGGTAGGTAAAAGGTGTTATCAACTAGTAAAAATATTATTTGCCTCAAAAGCAGTCAAAATCTCATCCACATTTCAAAACAAATAATAAGTTACATATTTTTTACTTCTCTGTGTTATAAAAGACACCACATAAATGTGCTGTACTGTAAAAGTACATTTATTATAAAAATTCTGTATTACAAGAATTGTATCTTCATTATTTGGAAGAGCTCACACATTTTATAACCTATCACTGAAACCTTACGGCATCTATATGAGGAACAGATTCACTACATTCTGTAATTTTGAAAATAGGTAGGGCAGTTTCTCTACCATCAGGCAAGCTAAGTCCTTGGAGATTTCATCTTCATTCCTATTCTCTGGCAAGACCTTCAGAACATAAATAACCACTTCTGTGTATAAATATAAATATTTTTACTTTAAGTTTTCCTCTCCTTTGTTTTCCCGTTCTTTCCTCAAAGCATTTTTATGTGGTTTACATGAAAGAAAACAGGTTTCTGCATATCAAAAATAGAGACTGACTATGGATTTGTATAACTTAAGCAGTTTAAATTTCAGGTGGAAACTTTAAAATGTGTTTTTAAAGTATCCAAAAACGAAGCCAATGTTCTTCTTGATGTCACAAAAGCATCACTCAGCAAATGCAAAACTAAATAAATAGAAACAGCTGCAGCAGAAAAGGAGTGTTAGCCTCAGGGGAAATTAAAGGAGATGTGCTATTCTCTAGCTGCACAGATCCTCATTAAAGACACTGAAAAATGCCTTTAAGGATGTCTCAGTCTGCTACTTTTTCAATGTCCATCTCTTGACTGTTACAGTTGTTTTTCTAGAGGTCCTAGTGAAAAGCATCCTACAGTTTACAATGCTTTGGGGCCATTTCCTCCTTGGTTCCATTCCTGAATGAGTACTTCTGTTTCAATAGCTGCTGTGAATAAGACTCCATTTTAAACATTTCATTTCCCTCATTTTTTAAGGAGTCACCAAAGAAAAGGAGAGCAGGGTAACAAAGATAGGATGATAGGAACCTTCACTCTCATTGTTCAGTAAGGACACAGAGAGTGGCTGAAGGGGCAGGGAAGGAAACAGAAACAAGTCCCAGCCACTCCAGCAAGAACCTATTATTAGATCATTTACATCTTGTTACAGTTCTGTGCTACGATCATTTTTGCAATTTGAAAACGCGTAAAGGATCTTTCTCCAAATCTGGCATGCCATACTGAGACTTTGGTCCATTAAGTAAACACTTCAGTCTGATTTAGGCTCGAGGAGCTGGATCAGAGAGCTGATAGTGCTTCATCTGCCATTTCACAGCCAGACTCTCCCAGTGTGGCCTATGTGGGCTTAGACAGTGACGTATCTGTCCCTCTGTACTTACCAGGCAATCTGCTAACCCCACACCTGTAAGATAAAGTAAAAATAAAGATTATTTTCACTGCACAAACCCAACAGGTAAATAGTTTGTGTAGACAGACTAAAAGGTTAATGTAAAAAAAAAATCAGTTTCAAATTAAAAGAAGGAAAGTAAAAACATTTCAATATTACTGTGCTTTCATCAAGTAGGAAAGGTCTCAAACTTTCTTAACAGCTGTTTTAGTTGTATTTCTTGATGCAGTTTTTTGAGCTAATGTGTTCTGAGAGCTTTAAATTGAGATTTATTTGGCCTTTTGCTAATCATGAATCAACTTTCTCTTAGATCAATTAACTAAATCACTTGTGGAGGCAGCTCAATGCATTCTTTATGGATGAAAACCTTTGTTCTTTATTGCCCATATCTCTCCACCCCAATAAATACAATTAATAACCTATTTGTTCACTAGTGTTTGTAACTTCCAATGTTTCACAGCAACTCATTTCTTATGACTTGTTATCAAAAATAGATTTGAGTAAAACATCAATATTAATATGTGCTTATGTTGCCCCTTCTGTTCTTTCAAAAGTACTTACTTTTCACAAAGAACTTTATATGGTATTACTCATGCCACTATAAAATCTCAATGATTTTTTAAAAACCTCTTTACAAGTATAAATATGTTACTACTGCAATACATGCTAGAAGTTCTTTTTTCACGTAGCATACATAAAAACAAAATCAATTTAAAGTTTTCACTCTGAAATTCCCAACCAGAAAACCTATTTAATTACAGTATTTATTAGCACAGGAAAGTATCTGGTCCTAATTTCTTCCGCAGTTTCAGCAGGACAGAGTCCTTGATATATTACATTTCCTGTAACACTACCTATATCCTTCCTTCTGTTAAAAATCATCCTGAGATGATAATTATTCTAGCTGAGGGCCAGGGATTCGATAACAGCTGAGACAAACCACGGCCTGCCAAGAATTGCACTGCTTTGCTCAGAGTGCATTTGAGTCAATTTACATTCAATGAAACAGGCCAAAGGCTCTCTGGCCATCTCGAAATGGGATCCAGCAGCCCCACGATCTGTGCTGTCATGTTAACTCAGTTTTGAACTCGTATGTGAGCCCAAATCCCTCACTGCACATACTGTGTTGATTTGTACTTGAGTTTGATTCTGGGAGGGAGCCAACCCTGCCCTGGCAGTGAGGCTGTGGCTGTTAATGAGGCCGGCTCACTGTCCTGCCCCGTGAGCCCACCTGACTGACAGATAACTCTGTGAGCCATGGCCTCCCAAACAGCAGCCTTGGTTGTTTCACCCAGGCCCTGAGTGAACCTGCCCCACGCTGTTCCCACCATTTCTGTACAAGGCCAGGCACAGCAGAGCCCCTGTCCTGCTGTGGGGAGCCTTGCTGGCCCCAGCCGCTCTGGCAGCTGCTCAGACAGGGTATTGTGCCTTGGCAGTGTCACAGAGACACGGGTCCTGCAGCCCTGTCAGGACTAATGCCTACTGTGTGTAAGGGCAGCACGGCAGGCAGCGAGCTGAGTTTCTTAGCTTATCAAGGCTCTTGGCCTTTTTTTTTGGAAGCTCTGTTTGTGGCATGTCAGATTTGAAGGTGCCAATGTCTGAAGATACAGGCACGTTTCTCAGTGACAGGCACTTCAGAAAGCCTCACTCACCCTCTCACACTTTCAGCAGAAGTCCAGGCAGCAGGGGCTGATGCTGTCAGGTACACCCGCGAGGTCCGACACCAACGTGGAAGGTGGTAGTGGGCCTTGGGCCCCTCTTTTGGTTGGGTGGGGTGTTGCAGGCTCCCTCCTGACAGGCTTCTGTGAGGAGAGCTGAGGGGCTGCCCAGAGCCAGACACAGCCAGTTCCAGCCGGCTCCACCCAGCTGTGTCTGCTCCTGACACAGGCCACAGCTGCATCAGGGACGCTGCATCGGTGGCGCCTCTGTGGAAATGTATTTGAGAAAGGACAAAATGCTGCCTGGCTGCGAGGTGTCAGGGAAAAAGGTGTGAGAAATTGGCCTGCGAACAGCAAGGCTGGGGAAGAAGGAGGTGCTCCAGGAGCGAAGCAGAGATTCCCTTGCGGCCCCTGGAGAGACAGTGGAGGAGCAGATACTTCCCTGCACCCACAGAGGGGACTTTTTTTTGCCTGTGACAGTCATTGGTAAGTAATCTCCCTGTCTTTATCTCAACCCACAAGTATTTTCATGGTATTTTCTCCCTCTGTGCTGTTGAGGAGGGGGAGAGTGAGAGCAGCTGGGTAGGCATCTGGCAGCCAGCCAAGGACAAACCACCACAAAGGAGAATCTACAAATTCACACTATGCTTGTTCCGTCATAGATAATGATCAGGAGTCTAAGAGAGTGCACAGAGTACATGGTGCAAAAAGCCTCTCTGCCATAACGCAACCAAGGCCTGCTGGCTGGTGTGACAGTGGCACCCTCTACACCATCACCAAACGGGGATGGTGGAACATGTCTTCCCAGTACATGAATCACCTTCACCAGAGCAGGTGCCTCCCAAATACCCTTCACTCATCTTGCCAACAAGAGACAGCACACTGTGGATCAAGAACAGGATTTGTTCTATAAATCTCATTGTTGAGAGATGGGCTGACTACAGTAGACTATGTCACAGCTAGCAAGGCCAATTTATTTCATTCCTGCCAAAATGCTGTGCAAATGTGGCTTGGCCTGTCAGCTGCTGCAGGTAAACGACGAGAAAAATAAGGCAGACCCAGCACAGTATGAAACCAAAAAACTGCTCTCTTCAACAACTGTTAAGATTATTTTGCTAGGCTAAGTGTTCATATACATTACTCCACATCATCATCACTGCCCAGATTCTTTCTTCATATGAAGTTAAATGCCTTTCTTATGATCCTTACTAAAGTTGCACTGAAAACTGAAATGAATGTGGAAACTAACATTTCCATTTCAAACAACCATACTCTGAGGGCTCAACAACAATTTTTTGTTAAAAATCTTCCAAGTTGGAAATAGTTATGATTCTAATTCTCCATTCTACTACTGAAATGAAAATAGAAGGTTGTATGTTTGTTTTACAACATTTTATGTGACTTTAGATTTCTATGACATTTAAAAACAAAATTATCCATCAAAATAGATGTACATTTTATTTTTTACAACAAAACAACCTCCTAAAAATATCAGCACTCATTAACCAGCAATACTCAAAGATACTGATAGGGTTCAACACAAAATTGCCTACATATTCCAGGGAAGAACAGACTTCAAACCTGTTCCTATTCATAATCTAACTGCATGTTAAAACTGCCACAAATTAAAATCTTAAAAAATTGTCGAAAGCTTTTTCCTACATCATCATCAATAATAGTAACAATAATAATAATAATATAGGGTAGCATTGGAAAACCAGCCCAGGCATGGAACTCTCCCTATTGACTCCATTGAGACATTTGTATGAATAAGGAATTGTACTTCTTTCAGATACTCCTTGTTGCCTTCCTTTCCCAAAGCTATAGGGCTCTGGAGATTACTAACTTTTCCAGTTAATTAACCTAATTCATCATGCTATTTTAATGTCAAACGTTACACTATTCTTAACTCTCATTTTAAAGACTCACCCAGGAATATAGTCATTTTCTCATTTAACTTGTGTATTTTACTGTTTTACTATTTCTTGGTATTCTTAGGATTATTTTTTCATGTTGCTAAAACATTACCACTATCTAAGAAACACCAAATAACAGAGATCACTTCACTGATTCCCTGCACTGGTCAATGCCCCAGATTGTATTTAATTTATTGTCTTGTACACAGAGTTCTATCCAACACCAATATTTTTTTCAATTTTTTTTTAAAAATCAATAATGGCAAAATCAGTTCATTTAATGGAAATATCCTAATTTAATGTAAATCCTTATTAAAACACTACAATGATCAGAAATACAACTGAATTATTACCCTTCTAAAATTTCAATATGAATTCATCTATTTATTTCAGCAGCTTTGGTTGAAAATGGATCACATCTATTTATTTAAATAATTTAAAGAATCTTTTCTGCCCGAGATAGATTTTAGTGGTTTTATTATCATTAAGGGTATAACCTCAAGCTAACTGCACTGTGCACTGCTTAGCTGAATAATACTGAAAGAAATACTGGAAAACAAAACATGCATCTCTTGCTTCATTGCTTTGTACAAACACTACAGAAAGAAATATCAAAGGTAACGTAAGATGGATTTCAAACTGATCATGCAATTGGAAAGTTCAGTAGTATTCTGTAAACTTTTAAGATGGCTCTGGGGCACCGCTGCAGAACTAAGATAAAAGAAGAGAGATGACTATCTGTTCTCCTAAAAGAACACTCTACCTGTACGATGTCAGAAGGTTTTTGACCATGATTAGTATTTTGCAGCTTAGATGTCTATCAATAGTAGATAAGACACTTCTGTTTTAAATGAAACTTTCTTCTTTTGTTTTTCTTGTGAAATTTCTTTTTAACTCTATTGGTGCTTACACCATTGATAGAATTTGGAACTTATTTGCACTCAATAGCTGTTAATTTGTTTTTCCTGGAAAACTACAGGAAATAATCATTTATTGACTTCTTTTACAAAAAGCGCTCCTTTTCTAAGTATTGTTTTCTTTCTTTCTACATCTCTTTTTTTCCTTCTTAGATAATTTCTCTAAAATACAAAACAGGGAATCTCTGGGCAGATATTTTACTGAATAGACTGGACAGTAGCTGAAAGCATTAATCTTTTGTGAGTAAAAACAATATATAGGCTCTTCTGGTGATGTAGCGGTATAAAATCCTGTGGTATCACATGTTTAGCCCTAAGAGAGCTTTCCAGGTTATAAACTTGAGCATGACAAAAGGGCAATATTCTCAGACTCAAGGAGGAATTTTCTTCTTCTCCAAGACCTACCTTCTAGTTAGGCAGTCTTGTGATACCTGTCTGCTGGAAAAATTTGCCTTTCATCTGCTTCTAATTGACTGCTTCACAGTGAACAGAAGCAGCAGGGAGCTCCCAAAGGGACTAAGGCGGGCAGTGCTGTCTGGCTGCTGATGGAGGCTAACAGAGAGCCTACATCTCTCTGCAGGCACCCTTCCTGGAATTTTTAATGCTGAGGAGAGATAGTTCTATTTGCAGGAAGACAGTTCTGGAGAGAGAAGCAGAGTTTAATCATCCTTTAATCTGTGAATCTTATAATTCTTTACAGTTAGTTTTCTTCTGTCTATGAGAAACCCCAAGAGTATGGCACTGTCACTTAAATTGTACTGAAAGTTGCGCACAAGGCTGTTTACAGGGATTTTTACAATTCAGATCATTATGACCTAATGATCAAGCCATTACAGCAAAGTGCTAAAAGCAGACACATACCAACAGTAAACATGGCTTTCATCGATGCCAGATTTGGTTATCTCCTGCACTCTGTGTTATTGCTACAGAAAGCAATAATGTGAATCATCTGATTAGAGCCACTAACAAAATTCTCAACATCAGAACTGATGAAGTCAATGAAAGCTATTCCAGGATTTTACTTACTGTATTCAGCATATTGTATTTGCATTTTTACACAATGCAAGCTGTAATAGCTGCATTCTAACCACGTGTTTTTAATAATCAAGAAATCCCCTTTTTATCAAAATGTATTTGGATTTACAGAAGTTTCAGACTGAGTCTCTTCTCAACTTGGGAAATATGCTGCCTGTTACTATTTTATAGAGCTATATAACAATTTTGAAAAAAGGTTGTATACCTTGAACTACAGTGGATGGATTCAATGTGTTTATAGATTAAAGCTCCATTAGGGAACCGAGCACAGAAGCATTAGATGGAGCTTTTTTTATTTGTACTTATTTTTTTATTTCTGTATTTTACAACTAAATGACCTCAACCACATCAACAATTACAAAACACCAGATATTTGTGGTTTTATTGTCAGTCACCCACTGTTTTCCTGCTTGTGGAAGACTCTTGGCTCTGACACTGATAAATACCACAGAATAAACTGTTTCTATATTTAAATCTGTAAGCACTACATGGTTAGCAATAACTGTTACAAGTATTGATTTTATCTTCCTCAGTTCAGGATAGTAATTCCATTTTCTGATTGCAACTTTGCTCAAACATTAAATTAGAAAATGTAGAAATGCAGCCCATTGTTGAAAAGTAATTTGGTATGGTTTTTAGCCTTTTTTTTTTTTTTTTAAATTTGAGAACTATTAGTAGTGTAACAACTTCTTGCTTAGTGCTTGTAAATCAGCAAACACACTGAAAAGCAACATACTCCTGTGATGGAAACAAAACCAAACGATTAAGATTAAACTACTTCCATGTTGGCCTCTAATTGAATTGAAATTGGAAAATATGTAGCAAAAGTTAAAAAGAAAAGCAAATGAACAAACAAATATGGGTTCAATTTATTGCACAGCCTATGTGACAGCATTACTGAAACCTAGCCTGCAATTTTCAGTATTTCTGTTTGCAGATCCTGTTTCCTTAGTGACCTATCTGCCTTAGCCTCAAAACCAGCAACTGCTTCACAGTTAGGTATTAAAGATACTCCTTTAAAACAAGCAGAAATGGAAAATTTCTCCATGCTCTGGGTGACTGAAGTGCTATCTTGACCTTATCTTGAAGTGCAATAAAGAAAGCCAAGCCAACACTTATCAATGATGCTATTCTAGAAAGAAGCAGGAGCCTTTAAAGCCCAGCCATCCTCTGAGAAGCAACGGAATTTTGCTTTCAGTTGCTTTTACACCCTTTGTAATTAACTTACAAGTGCATTTCTTACTATTAGCCTTGAAATCCTAAACTGGGAACACAGAATTGAGCTGGATTGTTTTCTAGCAAAAAGTAGCAAATTTGTATATTTATAGCCATGCAATCTTCTTATTTTAAGTGTTGGTACAAATCCACCTTGGGTCAATTTTGTTGATAAAAACTGAAGGAACAGATTATACATCTGTTTTACAATACTGGGATTAGTAAGAATTTTAATAATCCTTGTATATACATCATTAGTAGAAGCAAATTATACCAGGAAACATAAGTGTTATAGATCTGCTAAGAAAAAGGTGAAAAGGGGCTGAGTATTTGTTCCTCACGACAGAAGTGCTTACAGAGTATGTTTCACCAACATAAACAAACTCACAGCCCTCACTTAAAAACAGCTGTTCCCTGTATTTTAATTTGCTACTCAAATGTGTTTTCCCAATCATAATGGGTTTTAAAATTGTTTATTCTCTCAAGTTAAGTTAGATACTGGCCTTTAAGTCTTCTCCTAGTAAAAACATGCACATACCATGTCTTACTATGTCAACTCATTAATATAAGCTCACTTGGTTAGCATGTTAATTTGGACTGTCCAAAACTACTGATAGAACTTCAAAATTTATTTGTATGTGGTGCAACAACCAGTTTTTATATCAGATACCTTTCAAAACTGGATGAAACCATGTAATTGCGTGAAACTTCTATAGAAGAAAAATTTATATCTGCAGAATGAGCAGCTCTTGAAAGCCAAGAAATTGGAGCCAACATTCCCACCTTTGTTGCAAACACAGTCTGTGACTTAAAGATTCTAAACATTATTTACCATAATTGGATGCCAGAAGAACTTTGAGATCTTTGAGTAAAAGTTGCTTTAAAAGTGCAGCTCTTGAAACCAATATACGAAAGAGCTGCTGCAATAAATATCCTAAAGACATAACCAAGTACCTCCAAGTAGTGGTGATGTATTGATAGATTTGGAAATATTTACGGTAATCAGAAAAAGCATTCTTCTAATCCTAATGTAAAGATAGTACTTCCAGTTTAAGTATCACAGATCACATTCATATATGCCCTTAAATGACAATAAGCAATCTAAAAGCTTATTACCCTACAGCAATGATGTCTTTAATTTTAATAAAAATATAACTGTGACATGCCTGACCTTATAAATAATATTGATGTAATAATTTTAAATATTATTTGAATGTCACAGTGGTAATAGCAGCCTAACTGGACTCATAAGTAATACAAACTATGAAACTATTTTATACAGTGACTGGAAGAACACTAGCAGAAAGAATAAGGGAAGTGTTCTCTTTGACCCTACCTCGACATCAGCCTACGACAAATTAAGGATCTGAAATGTTTAAATAACACATAGGGTACACACAGTCCTTCTCCAAAAATAACATGAGAAAAAATAACTTTTCTGCATAAATCCAGAATTATGTTATGTTATGTTAAGGAATCAACATGTGCTCACATGGACTTCAATAATACAGAATCCGTACTTCAGCCAAGTAATTTATAACCCTTTTTATTAATAATGACAACTGACAGTATATCAGCTCCATTGCAATAAGAATCAGTGGTTGCTCACAGAAACTCAGTGCTTATAGAAACTCTGACAGAAATTCACTTACCGTGCTCACTACTGCCTTGTGCTCGCTCCTTTCTCCCATTAACGATACTCCCTTCTCTGCTTCAAACATGATTTTTTTTTTAAAAAGCTCATCTTATTTGAATACAGAAATGGTATAAAGAAAAAGACTCAAGTATCCACTACATCAAAATCTCCATATGCAAATCTCATACGTTGCAGATTTTTGTAAGATGAAACAAAGAGGTTTCCTTAGTTTGCATTCACTTTTGATTCATCAGGTCCCATAACATCCCTATTTGCAATAACCATACATTCTGGGAAAATAAAAAGCCACAAGCTGTCTGGTAGTGTTCATGGAACTCCATGTAAAGGAACTCTACATTTTCAAACTTAGAATGAAAGATATATAGTCTGATACATTGCATTTTAAAGGTTATGGGACAAGAGCAGCAATGAAAGGTAATAATTTTGGAAAGATGTATTTTCATTAGTGTACAATACATACTTGTTGTTTGACAATGTAACAGTGTAAGGTTGTATGGTAAATGTTTCAATGAATTCAGGGCACTGCACTTAGGAATCATAAAAAGGATTACTATCTGACACACTTTGTTCCACCCTTAAGGACATAATTTACTAACTGCATTTTATTTGCAGATATGGATTGCAGCACGGGTCTACAGTCTCTTCCTCAGTCTTTTTGTTAATGTGGATAGTAATATCTAATAATAATACCAGTTGCACATGTATTGACTACACTAGTGCAAATGAGACACTCCGATGTCTCAAAAAATCCTCAATGTTTGTGATCCGGGATACTCGCACATGGACATCCTGCATGGCACTAGGTAAGACTGATTTGGGTTTACCAGCTCAGGCTCTGAGCTGCAAAAATCCGGTGATATTGTTTCCATACCTTAAAGTGTTTTGTGTGTGCTTTATGAATAAACACATAGTAATTCCTCTGTACCTTCATTAATTCAGAGTTCTAAAGAACCAATGTAAGTAGGGGCCAGAAGAGGGCAAGTAAGGACACATGACATTGTCTTTGCCGCTAATGAGATACACACATGTTTTTCCCCTCAGTGATTTTAACTAATACCTAACAGCATGTCACTGTCAAACCCCAGTGAAGACATCAGTATTTTTTGCCTCTGTACAAAGTCAGCATTGCCCTTGCTCAAGTTACCTCATGTTTAAGCTACTGTTTCTCCTTATTATTTACTTATGTACTTTATATTTAAAGAATAGCTTTCTGTAAACAGTCACACAAAGCCCACCTATATAAAACCAGAAGATGAGATAGAAACTTATTTTATTCAAATAATCTTTAATACGAAGATATTTGAACACTGTTGATTTTCTCAAGTAAATTGCCTGAGAAGAATTACATTAAAAAGTGCCAAAGGTTCCTTAAGTACTCAGGCTTAAAATTTGACTTTTCAATTAGCATGACAATAGCGTCAGTGTTAATAATCACTAACCAGAAATAAAAAGGACATCCTGAGGCTCTGGGAAAACGAAATGTCTCGATGCATGAGTTTCAAGAATAGCACATACACATCTAAAAATATAAAAAAATAAACAAAAAAGACAACAAATGCCTGAAATATATAAGCTTTTTTGTCTAACCTTTTACATTACCCACTTTTCTTTCTCTTTAAACCATTTTCTATCTTCCTTGCATTACCTGTTCTTCTTTCCTCACTGGCTTGGTGACCTAACTCCCTTCCTTGTCATTCAATCACCATCCCCTGGTGTCTGGGGTATTTTCACTTTCAGATTGTCCAAATGCAAAATCTCCACTCTTCTCTAAATATTTAATTAGATCTTCATTAGTAACCGTTTTAACTACTATCTTCTGCATGAACTGCTTTCCCATCTCCAACATTTACCAAAATGTTATAAACACCTTATTCTTCTTTTCTTTCCTCTTCTCTTTCCCCAATGAAACCTCTAGT
>JAOXNO010000063.1:16130728-16157331 GCA_028565335.1 Limnodromus scolopaceus
CGGCAGGGGAGTTGGACTAGATGATCTCTATGGTCCCTTCCAACTCTAAAAATTCAGTGAAATTCAGTGAAATTCAGCTGTAGTCATTATCAATGGAAATTGTTATCTAAAAACTTTCTAAAAATTGGAAAGTTGTGGGGCACGAGGGTTAAGACTCTTGATTTAAGCTGTGTGAATATTCAAATTTTAAATAAAATACGACAATTCAGAAGCACAGAGAAAAAAAAGTATTAACATGAATTAAAAAACTACTACTGGAGAGGAAACAGCAAGAAAAATTCTGAAAGGCCTATGTTCATCAAATTTGCCTGTCGTTCACTATTTCAAAACAAGCATGTCCTCCAAAACTGCTTCATCGAAATCCGAATCATTGCCAACTATAAGCAAACATGGCATAGGAAAACATTCCTGAGATCTCTGACACTGTGAAAAAATATCCTAATTCTGTATAAACCAAGTTTCCCTCAAATCATCGCAAGCTTAGCTGGTGAGACACCAGCTCTCTGCAACGAAGAGAAAATTAATGTTATCTCACGTTTCACATATGACTGTACACCAGGGTAAATACAGTTGTTCCAAATTTTTCCTAGAGTCTTTTTTCCTCAGATTATTTATTCTCATCTTCATAGGTATTTCTTTTCTAACAGGGCTGGCACTGAAGGATGAGGTTCATAGTCTCAATGAGTACTTACACTGATTTTGCCCCTCCACTGAACTTTCAGTTCTTGCTATTAAAAAATGTATTTCCATGATTTTTTCTTGTGCCTTGTATCCCTTGTATTCCTTGGACGGGAATTCAAATTAAATTCAATAGAATTCAAATAGAATAGAATTTGAGTAGAATTCCAACCAGGAGAAACAAATATGTTGCACTGTATGAATAAATATAATAGATCTTTTAATGTGCTCAAAAATCAGCATTTTTTTCTATTTCATGCTATGGAATCATGTCAGATATGGTCATGATGTATCTAGTCTTGCAAGTAGAAGACAGTCCTATTTTTAATGATTCTGATCTTCTATGTTTACACAGATGAAGTTAATAAACATTAAAGAAGCTAATAAAAAGAGATCCTCAGATATTTTTTTTTTAAAAGCTAAACCTAGCTGTTAATATTCAATGATTTATTAAAAATAAATAAGCACATTGGACTTAAATTGTTCTTAACATTGGCTTTCCAGTCTATCTTAAAATAGTTGGATATTATATAAACTTTAATTCAAAGATCAATAGCTTCAGTTTAGGCAAAAATGTCACTATGTCTTAAGGGAATATGAGTTTATTTCAGCAAACTTGGAAGTAAACACTGAGCATGAAATCTACTTTATTTCTCATATATATTTTACTTTGTTTCTTCAGCTCTGCTAAAGAAATTAATTGCTAGCACTGTTAATTCTTCTAATACGCTTCTTATAGTGTAGGTATTACACTATAATTATTAATAGTCAGCCAAAATCAGCTTATACTAGAATGTTCCATCCAACTTCATAATGGTTTATAAAACTCTTAACAGGATGGAAAACTGTTGTGCGTATTTTATTTTTTGTCAACCAAATACAAGTGAGACAGTAGTAACAGAGAAAACTAACCAATAAAAGTCTTGATGTGAGGCACCTTGGCACTAAACCGTCAATTTTTGTCTTTAAAGTGAATGTGATCAAGAAGTGATTGCTACATGTGTGGTTTAAATATAATTCTTCATCCGAAATATTCTAGAAAGTATAGGAGGGATTAGGTCCCAGAATCTGCATCAGGATGCAAAATCCCCCTCATTTTTACGGCAAGGGAAAAAAGCTTTTTACATTTGAGATTTAAAACTCAATGACAGTGGACTGATTTTATCATGATGCTCCCCTACATTAATTAAAGTTGAAAAATATGTAAAAAAATCTAAATTTACAGTTCTAAAATTAAAAAAAAAAATACAACTAGGTTTGAAAACTTGCAGTTCCATGTACTCAAAGTTTTCCATATTGTTAAGATAAAAATAAACTATGGTAAAAATAAACAGAAAAATGTATATTTAATTATCTAAACATGAACTGAAATGTCACGCTCATTGTTTGACAACCTTATCTTCTGTAATTATTGTCAAGATTATGAATTCTGCTTTATCCATATCAAATAGAAGAAGAAATATAAGTCTGAGAAAGGTTTACAGGATACCCAATATTCATGGGAAATACAGATAATGTTAGTCTATGATTTCACACTTGTTTTTAAACTTAATGACATTTCACCATTGACGTCCTGAAAGAGTAGCACTTTATGCCATTAAAATGCTACTTTTCTCCTAAAAGGAGCTCAAGTTTCAGTCTATTGTGTGCTTTTGTCTCAAGAAAAAAGAAAAAAACAGAGAAGGCTTCCAGCAAACTTATTTTCAAATAAACACTGCTATTCCAAGTACTTCCCACTTAAAGCATAATGTTAAAATATCAGACTGAATTACCATGAGCTCTTTTAACATGTTCTTAAAAGGAGATAGGTTTATGACACTGTAAGGTGAGGGAAAACTTTTGTATTTTAGGCTAAAACCATTAATATTTCTTAGAGTACATTTAAACAGTCAAGAAAAATTACTGCATTATCTGTTCCTTCAGCATGCAGTAGTACTGTAGCATACACAGAAATATCACCGTTCCTTTGCCCATCTGTCCAACAGATGTAATATGCCATCTCTCTCCCTTTCTAACTGCCTATCTACATATAGTGTATGACCGAAAAAACCGCAGCCTATCAAATGGGTTTTTTAATATACTTCAGTCTAGAACTACCATTTTTAGCAGACATACAGCATTATTTCTCTCTTACCCTTCTCAAAGTCTGAAGAGAAATGTACTCCAAAATGCATCTCCCCACAGTTGCATCTGTTTCCCTTTTGGAGCCTTTGTGATGATGTCAAATCCATTATAGGAAGTTCAGAATAGCATTTTTTGCTGACAGTGCTGTCAAGGAGACAATAAGCAAGTAATGACACCTCAAAAGCTCTGTTAGAGAGATTTCAACTGAATGGATTTTTATGAGAAAACTGTGTTTCTGGAGGTACAGTTTTGAAAATGTGGTATCTGTTGAATTCCTGATCCTACACTTTACTGGCCTAAGAATTTGACATTCAGATCCAAGCACTCAGATTACTATCTAGATTAGGGAAAATATTCAAATATTTAACATAATCTGCACATCTGGATCATCATTTGACAGTTTAGAAAGAGAATGAAAAAAGAAGTGAAGGCCATTGTTTCGTACATAACATTTTATCCATACCCATTCTTCTGTTCTCAGAGTATCATAGAAGCTAATGAGCTATGAAACATTACCATTCTTGGGTTATATTTTCAAGGCAGGCATGAATAATTTTTCCCACAAACTATAGTGTTTCAGGAAGAGGTCAAGATTTTTATCTACCAGCATTCAGTGTTTCCTGTTTAGTTATACCATAGAGCTCCCAAAATAAACTCTTTTGACTACTATTAGTTCTTTCAGGTAACGGCAATTTGTATTTTACAGACACTTCAACAACTTCCTTTTAGTAGATTCATAATTCTAACTGTAACTCAGAATATGTAAAACAATGCATTACTGTCTTATACTATTCTTATTCTCAGGAAGGAAACTGAATTGAATACTGCACCATAATAAGCACAAAATGATTTAACTGACGTGTGACAAATTCTACACAATAAAAAAAGATATGTAGGGCAACAGGAACCAAACAAAAGGGGAGCTAGGAAAACATACAAAAACAAATGGGTTTTTCTGGTTCTTCATTACTGAAAATCTTGCTTTGTTACACAGCATCATCACTAAGATGAAGTAGATTAGCACGCACAACTCTAATGCAGATAATTTTGTCAAGGTCATTAGGTGTTCAATAGTGTTTAGTAAAGCTGTAAAAGAATTGCACCTGGATGACTCTGTAATGGTTTGTATATCAGGAAATGGGAAATGTCGTGCAGATTGGTTACAGATTATTTTAGAGGATTAGTTACAGTGCTTGCAGATGCATTTGCTAGGGGTAAAACCAGGCAGACAACAGGTTCAGAATTGTCTGTTACAAATTCTAATTTTGTACCAGGCACAGGCCTATCAATTTGTGTCTAATTATATTCTTCCATGTGAGATATAAAATACCTCAGGGTTTCTATAATAAAGGCTCATTAATGTGGAGGAGAAATAATTCTGAAACTCTTTCTGCCAGGGCTAATGTTAATACAGATTTTAATTGCTCTTACAGGATATTAAAACACAGATATTTTTTTAAAATCAGTTTTAATCTAACCATTAAATGGAGCCATTTTTGTAACCCTATAGTTTCAAGTATTGCATCTTACACTGCTAGATAATTGCGTCATTACCAGTCATGTTGAACCAGAGAAAAAAGATGAATGCATAAACTATAAAAGGCAATATCATCAAATATATAAGACAGTCAATGCCCTTCAATTCCTTGTAATTCCCTTTTGGACCTTTTAAATATTCTCTTCCTGCTTAGATAAGTACATATTCTAAAATGTATTTATAAAACAATAAGTATTGTGAATATAAAAGAATTAGTATCACATTATAATTTAAAGGAAATAAATTCTACAAGGTAGAAGCCTGTGCTGGTTTTGGCTGGGATAGAGTTAATTTTCTTATAGAAACTAGTAATGGGCTGTGTTTTGAATTTGTGTTGAAAAAAGTGCTGATGAAACAGGGATGTTTCAGTTACTGCTGAGCAGCGCTTACACAGAGTCAAGGCCTTTTCTGCATCTCACAGCACCCCACCAGTGAGTGGTCTGGGGGTGCACAAGAAGCTGGGAGGGAGGGGACACAGTTGGGACAGCTGCCCCCAACTGACTGAAGAGCTATTCCATGCCATGGGACATCATGCTCAGCATACAAAGCTGGGGGAACAAGAGGAAGACTTTCGGAGTGATGGCGTTTGTCTTCCCAAGTAACTGTTAGGCATGATAGAGCCCGGCTTTCCTGGAGATGTCTGAACACCTGCCCGCCCATAGGAAGCAGTGAACGAATTCCTTGTTTTGCTTTGCTTGCGTGTGCGGCTTTTACTTTACTTACTAAACTGTCTTTATCTCAACCCACGAGTTTTCTCACTTTTACTCTTCTGATTCTCTTCCTCATCCCACTGAGGGGGAAGAAAGTGAGTGGCTGTGCGCTGTTTAGTTGCCAGCTGGGGTTAAACCACAACAAAGCCAAAAGCAAAATCCTTCCAACAAAGACTTCTACTTTAAGGACTAAAATTGCTAACCTTTGATCTCAAGTATATAATTCTTCTGAAGCTCGTTCGGTCAGGTCACTAGAGGGTGAAGAACAAGAGCAGAATAGCATTCCAGACTGATACTACTTGACTTTGAGGGCAGATAACTTAACATCTCTGTTCCTCAGTTTCCCATGATTTATGTATGAAGAAAAAAATATGATTTTTATGCACAGTAAAAAGCTAAAAAGCACATTCTCTGTTGTCAAATTCCAAGAATACCACTGTATATCAATAGCTTTTTGGAAATAGCATTCAAGTAAATATTCTGTACTGAAAAAGAATAATATTCATGGACTTTGTGGTGATGGAAGAGACACTTTTATGCACACCTTGTCAAACTGCAAAGTGCCACTAGCCTCAGGGCTGCTATCATTTGAATAGATGACAGGTGCATCTGTCACAGGATGCACACTACCACCTATATAAATAAAATATATGATGGGCAAAAGGGCCTTCATGTTTTAAATTTTGTCAGGAGAAGGGGGAAAAGACAAAAATGAAAGGTTCTCACTTGGCATTCGAAAACAGTAGCAGATTGAAAAATAAAGCTGATTTGAAGAAGCAGTTCTTGTGATAGAACTGACAGTTCCTCCATTCTTTATAAAAGGGAGCTGAGCTAACAATAAACTGATAAAATAGATTTATAAAACCAGTATGTGTGTTCAGTAAAGTGAGAAAGGGACTCACAAAAGTACTACAGTTTTGATACTATGGCTAAGAAGTAGCAACAGAGAAATACAAGAATTTTCTGTACATTCATGTGCTTAGCAACATGAGGAGTATATTATGGTCTCTTAAGAGAGTTCAACTCAAAAACTTGTTATCAAGATATCTTACTTAGAATTCCTCTTCTCCTCCTCCCCCACCCCCAACAATTGCAAGAAAATATCCCAAGAAGGATATTTATAAAAAAGTACTAGGCAAAATCTCTACTAGGAGTCTTTTGGGAATGTCCTGTATCTTCTTGCAGGTTATAATGGAAGAACACAAATCCAGCCACAGATCTGAGTAATGTCTATTCAACATTGAATAGATCAGGTAGGATAAACAAAAAAAAGTTTTAAAAGAAAGAAACTTTCTATTTCACAAACCAGAATTAATAATCAATAGCCTTTCTATCCAGGGCATACCTGCTTTAAGATTTAATAGCTGACTTCCAGTAGAAGACTCTTCCAGTGATGCCATAAACTGACTCCACTTAAGAACTGTAAAACTTATATTTGTCCTAGTAAGTGAACTAGAGAGATAATATGGTTGAGATTTTCCCCTTCAGGAAATGGTTTTAGAGAAGTTCTAGAAAACTAGTTGCTACTCACAAATGTCAGTGCCTTAATTACTAGTTAAATTTATTTCATCATTAACATATCATTTAGTGGTATGCACCGTTAGCTTTTCAGGTTTCAGTTTAGAAATAAATTGTGACTGAAAATTAGATGACCTAAATATCATGCACATAAATAGAAATGACCATTACTGGGATGTAACAGAACAAATTTAAGAACTGAAAAAACTGGTTCTGCAATGAAATGCTCCCAGAAATGTCTTAGTACAGATTGGTCACTGCAAGAGTGTTTTAGCAGCCTGCTAGACAAATTTATTTCTCTCTCCAGACACCAAAGGCCTTCCCTAAGAACCTAGTTGCTTTCCATTTAAGATTAATCATAATATGTGGTAACCTTGAGAGAGAGAAAGGAGATTTTATATCAACATTCACATAGAAGCACGAAAGCAATGCATTCTTTAAAATTATTTGGTTATTTACAAGCTTGATTTTTATTATAAGAACTAAATACCTATTTAGGGATGCAGTCTTTTCTTCTTTTCTTCCTTCTAAGTGTTGTTACTAAAAAAGAAAAAAGTAAAGATGTGTAGACTTCAGCATATCTATTTTTATTCTTCAATTTAAGTGCCTGATAAAATTCATGTTAAAATTATTTACAGAAATTAAAAACTCACCTCACTGTAATTCCATCCCTTTTGCTAAATGTGTTGTAGCTGGAAGAGCACATCCAGGCTCCATTAACGGTCCACATGCTCCCACTCTGCTTCGCTTTCCTTGTTCCTCCCCAGGTCTGTGCTTCTACACCTGCCTTGTCCTCAGAGGCTGCACCCACTGCTCTGCTTTATTGCCTGTGCCACTTTTACTTTCTTCACTCCAGTGTTTTCCAAAGCAGCTTTTCTGGGAATACAGCGTATCTTCCTTCCCAATTTGTTTAGCCATCTTCACATCACCATGTCTGACTGATCTGCTGGAATTCCTACAGAATTTGTAAGTCAAAAATGATAACCAAGTTAGCTAAGGATGAGACTTTCCAGAAGCTAACAGTTTGGCCTAAAATATAGTTAAGTTTCCTTGGGTGAGTGGAAAATAAAACCTCCAAAAATAAAAGATAATTTATTTACAGTGCAAATTCTTTTGCCAGATTTCAGGATCCTTCCTAGGATTTCCCCTGACCTCTTCCTTAGAAATAATTAAATGTTTTATCAGTTACATCCCCCGAAAGTAGAAGGCAGCTTGCACAGAAATTTTCAACCTGAACTGTTAATATGTGATAAAGTTATAAACATCTGACACAAACATATTGCAGAAAACACTAGGCAACTCTAACTCTAGGTAGTACTACAAACTGGTATTTTTCAGAGAATTTTTGACTGCTTAGTAACTTCCCATCCGTGGACAATTCCTTTTTTTTTTTTTTTTAATATTTTTTTTTCAGAATCACTCTAAATTTAGATTTCTTAAAACAAAGAAGAAAAAAGAACAATCTCTGAATTATACAGCTGAGCAAATAGAGCTGCACCTTCCCTTTTGTTTGTTCACTCCTTTGGTCTGGAAACTTCCTTTCTTATATCTGGTAGCGGTACGTATACCTGCTACACTGCAATACATGACACCTTTGAGTTAATCACCAGGAAAAAAAACCCCACGTTTCAGGGTGATAAACATTTTCCTTTAACATTTATAATTATTTCTACCTGTGAAGAGAAAGCAGGCATGTTTCATTTCCAGCCAGCAGTACAGCCGGTACGCTATATACAGGCTAATAAATTTGAACAGTATCCATTTTCGCTTTGGCATTGTTTTATTTTCAGGGTTTTTTGTTTGTTTGTTTTTCTATGAGAATGCATATATTTATATTGTGTGTTATTTCTTATGATCTCTTTAATCTTTGCAAGTGCACTATTAATACAAAATCAGAAACTTGTGCTGTAGTCAGAGATTTAAAAAGTACAGCCATAAAATACCGATATCCATTTTTCCAATGTGAATTTTTATGTGAATAAAAAATGGTTCAGTATTAGTTCATTCATTTAAACTGTAACAAAAAATACTGTTGAATGTAGTATTTTTTACCATGCATTTGCCACATGTCCATATTAATTACAAAAGGTGAAACACATACTTATGTTGGTTTTTTTTTCTCTTTCAAACAAACACTATCTGTGAAGTAGCAGACACCAGCCACTAGTTAAGAGAGATTTGTAAACGTTCAGGGTAAAATATTTAATTGGATAGATACAGTAATACAAAGTTTTATACTTAACTGTAATGAAATTAAACTGAATTATATGAACTGTAACAGATTTTGTACAACATGAAAGGTAAATAATGAGGCAAAGAGTTACTGTTTATTGCCTATGTTGATGTATTTATGTAATTGTCATCTGGTTTATTATTCACATGGGAAAGATCTGAATTTTTAATCGATTTTAAGTTCTTAAACAGCTGTCCTACAATCCAGTGGTACTTAAAAGACTTTATACGTTTTCATAACTGCTTTATAAGAAGACATTAGGCTAGACGTGAAACACTGAACACTACTCTGAAACACATTCTGTACAAAATGAATGCTGTTTTTTATTCAGACACATTCTTCTTCCTAATTATTTTCATTTTGATTTGAGAAACAAATAGTGAAATAGAACTGATTTAGATGTATGCACATACTTAACTGTGTGCATTTCTCCTTCTGCTTTTTTGGTTTTTGAGGACTGCTCTACACATAAAAATAAGAGGATGGGTAAGGCCCTAGGTTGTGTTGAAATGAAATAACTATAGTTAGCTTTAAGATGCTTCTCCAGTCTCGTGACCAGAAAATATGTTGAATTAGCACATGGATTTTTACTTGGAGTCAGAAAATGGAGAAAATCAGTGGACCATAATTTAAAAAATAAGGATTGAAATGATGCCTATTCATAAGAACTTTTGACCATGCAAGTCCTACAGGTAAATATCTAAATAAGCCACATAAGCAAAATAAATGTTTCAAAATCAAAATTATGTTTGCTTATACTTCATCCTGAAACAATTTAATTTTTATTTCTCCTTTGGAAGACTTTATTAAACAAATAGTACATGTGGTAAGTAGATGTCATTTCTGCTTCTCCTAACTATTTTAGAGTCATAAGGACATGCCTGTTAATAATATGATTTTTGTTTAGCCATTATATTAGAAACATGAAGGATGTAAGTGAATCATTTATAGCTTCTTAATTCTCTGTGATGGATTCAGGTCATGTTTTCTGTTATATCAAATCTGATTGCCAAATTGTCAGCTCTAATGCAAATCTCAGTTTTAATCTCCCCTGCAGCCCAATTACAAAATTACTTTTTTGATCAAGTTCCTAGATTTTAGAATTATCTTTTCATTATAAATTGAAAAACTGATATTTAAACTTGGGTTTTGTTATGTAAAAATAATTAAAACTACTTTATGGGGTACTAATAAAAAAGGCAACAAATTCTTAGAAATTAAATAAAAAACTTTGCATGTCCAGAACATGAAGGAGACTACAAAGGTACACAGTGCATGTAAGGAAAGGAAGAAATAAAAGTTTCAGTGATCTTTTAGAAACTGATCTTACTGAAGCACTGAATACACAACTAACACAGAATATCGTTACAACTTTGTTTGTGGATACTGCCTGGACATAGCCCATAATTTTATCTCAAAAATTAAGTGCAACCATTCTGTGAACATACCCAAGTAGGAATTAGGGTTACTTCCTCCAGCTAAAACCTCTTTTCTTGCTGACAGTTTGTTAAACTAAGCAAGTTTGTTAAACCAAGCAGGTTTGTAAACCTAAGCTCAGAAAACATACATTTTCATATAATACACATAATTAAAACCATACAAATCAGTTGTATGACTGCCCACATTTATCTTGAGACTGCACATGAGTTGGCCAGAATTTCAGTTACCCCTGCCAACACCTTTTTCCCATTCTATGAACACACCAAAACCAAACCAAACCCAGGCTTCTAAATTCTAAAGCTTAGTTTAATTCAAATTCAAACTAGAACAATAGACTGCATAAGTAGAGAATCTCATTTCTGCTAGTAATGGCAGCGTAAAAGGGTCTTGCAATGAAATCTCACTTTTCCCTACTTGCTTTCCAGCTGATAAATCATGATGATCATCTCTGTTGCTGCAAATCACAGAATCATCTAAGTTGGAAGGGGCCTTTAACCTAACGCTGCCAAAACCATCACTGAACCACTTCCCTCAGCACCACATCTACATGTCTTTTAAATACCTCCAGAGATGACGATTACA
This sequence comes from Limnodromus scolopaceus, assembly GCA_028565335.1. Lineage (NCBI taxonomy): Eukaryota > Metazoa > Chordata > Aves > Charadriiformes > Scolopacidae > Limnodromus > Limnodromus scolopaceus. The sequence goes on from JAOXNO010000063.1 coordinate 16,141,551, forward strand.
CTACTCGTCTGGGCAGCTTGTTCCAATGTTTGATAACCCTTTAGGTGAAGAAATTTTTCTTAATATCCATCCTAAACCTCCCTGGTGCAACTTGAGGCCATTTCCTCTTGTCCTGTCGCTTGTTACTTGTGAGCAGGGACCGACCCCCATCTCATTACAACCTCCTTTCAGGAAGTTGTATAATAATTGTTGTGTGATAATCTCACAAGTCTCTCTCTGTCGATCCTTTTGAACATGTTTCTTTCTATTCTTGACACTAGGAACCAATAGTGTGTTCTAGGAGTGTAGACAGGAACCTGGATCCATGCTGTCAGCTTGCTATCACCCATGCAGCCCAGCAGCTCCTCAACACCACAATTATTTTACGTATGTCACTGCCAAAAACTGGCTTACGGTCAGATGAGGCAAATTTAACTGTGTGCCTTGCAAACCCTACACTTGCTCACAGATATCCAGTGGATTTAACAGTTTACATAATACAATCTATTCTGTTCTATATAATCAATGGCCACATCAGGAATGTTGGAAATCTAGTGCATTCACGCTGCATTATGAAACAATAAACACAAAATGCACACCAAATTGGCAGATAATTTTAAAATTACACTCCTATTAAATGCTCAGGGTTTTTTGCCTTTAGATCCATTTCAGAAAAGAGTAATCTGATAAACAAAGAAATTGATGCACGCTTCCCAAATCTTCAGAATAGTAGAAAGAAATTAATGACATTTTTGCTTCTCAGTTGTTATAACAATGATGAATGACACACTCATTGAGAAATGTTGCTGAATCATCCAGTAAATTGTCTGCTCTACAGTAGGTCTCATCCACAGATATGCTGACCTTCAGGGTGTTCCTGACAGGCTCAGTTATCAAAATCTGTTTTTCTGGCAGAAATTCTACTCTTCCAAAACTGTAACTTGTTCATTTGTAAAAAAGGTTGCCAGTAATGGTTCCTGTTTCTAACTCTTCTGTCCATTTTTTTTTCTTCGTGTAACTCACAAAACAGAAGAACATTAGAGTGAATCATAATGATGCATTTAGTGAAGTAACCCATTCTCAATGTCATAAACACATTAATAACTTAATTTAAAATGAGGGCAAACTGTAACTCTGTTCAGCATACTGAAAGCTGGTAATTCATGAGAGTTAAGCTCTTCATCATTTACATTACTGACTAAAATGGAACTGAAAAGAAAATCATTAGAATAATAGAATAGTTTGGGTTGGAAGGCACCTTTAAAAGTCATTTAGTGCAACCTCCCCCTGTAACAAGTAGGGACATCTTCCACTAGATCAGGGTGCTCAGAGCCCTGTCCCGCCTGACTTCGAATGTTTCCAGGGATGGGGCATCTACCAACCTCTTTGGGCAACCTGGGCCAGTGTTTTACCACCCTCATTGTAAACAATTTCTTCCTTCTATCTAGTCTCAACCTTCCCTCTTTTAGTTTAAAGCCATTACCTCTTGTCCTATTGCAACACACCCTGCTAAGAAGTTTGTCCCTATCTTTCTTATAACCCCCCCTTTAAGTACTGAAAGGCTGCAACAAGTCTGCCTAGAACCTTCTCTTTTCCAGGCTGAACAACCCCAGCTCTCTCAGACTGTCCTCACAGCAAAGGGGCTCCAGCCCTCTAATCATTTCCGTGGCCTTCTTCTGGACCCACTCCAATAGGTCTATGTCTTTCCTGTGCTGAGGGTTCCAGAGCCGGATGCAGTACTCCAGGTGGAACCTCATCAGAGCAGAGTAGAGGGGCAGAATCACCTCCCTTGACCTGCTGGCCACACTGCTCTGGATGCAGCCCAGGATATGGTTGGCCTTCTGGGCTGTGAGTGAACATTGTCAGCTCATGTCCAGCTTTTCAGCCATTGGTATCCCCAAGTCCTTCTCAGCAGGGCTGCTCTCAACCCATTTATCCCCCACCCTGTATGGACACCAGGGATTGCTCTGACCCAGGTGCAGGACCCTGCACTTTATATTGTTGAACCTCATGAGGTTCACACAGGCCCACTTCTTGAGATTGTCCAGGTCCCTCAGGATGGCATCCTGTCCCTCAGACATGTTAACCACACCACTCAGCTTGGTGTCACCTGCAAAATTTCTGAGGGTGCACTTGATCTCACTATGTCATTGATGAAGATACTGAACAGTACTGGTCCCAGTACAGACCTCTGAGTGACACCACTTGTCACTGATTTCCATCTGATTACTACCCTCTGGATGCAACCATCCACCCACATCCTCATCCACCACACAGTCCACTCATCAAATCCGTATCTCTCCAATTTAGAGAGAAGGATGCTGTGGGAGACTGCTAAACCAAGAATCTACTGTCTGATATGCAGTTTTTCTCTAAAGAGGTTTTCTAACTGTCTCTTCTAATTACCAGCAATACAACAGAAAGGGTGACAGTCACCCTGGGTCAGGACTTCACAGAAATGGCCACACAAGTGAAGAAATATACAAACCCTGTACTATGGCACAGTCCTCCAGTTACACAGAAGAATGGCTCCTACTAATGAGCATTCAAATACTCCTTTAATTTTTAAGCATATCAATAGCTCTACTAAATTCAGAGGAATCACTTTTGCTCTTAGCTTTAGCTACACGCTCCCTCTTTACCACTACAGTCCCTGGATGCTTGTGGAAAAATGCTGATTGTAAACAGCATTAGGGTGCAATTATTGCCTGCAGGCTGAGCAATCTCAAATTCGTTTGGTCTCACTTATTAGGTGAGCCAATCATGGCTATTCCAGTATTATTTCTCTCAAGGGAATGGATAAAGAATTGAATATGTAATAACATCCTACAGCTTGGAAGAACTTAGACATTTTAATTTTACCTGAAGTATTGTTCCTGACATATCTGTAATTACTATAAGCTGGTCTTTAGTTTAAATTTTGACTAGTGTTGAACTCAACAGGCACTGTAAGACAAGACAGACAAAGCTTTAGAGAAGACTCAATCTGACATATGACATATTAATTCTCTACACTCCCAGAGGAAGTTTCTCCTACTCATGTGGGAAAACTATGATCTACAGAGAAGTTGTATCATATACGCTAGCTCCAAACAAGCCAAAGAGAATGAATATCAAAGTACAATGGATCAAAGACGCCAGCCAGGTGGTTTACTGCTTTTCTGCATCAGCACTAGCAAGCACTACCAAGACACAAGGGCTAACTGAAATCCAGGGAACAAAGCCAGGAAAGTACTGAAACTGCACTGAAATTGTGTGAAATCATGATTCAGCAAACTTAAGACTAAAAGCTTAAAGTAACCTCAGAGTTTTTCACTATAGGAAATCTCATAACACGTTACCTTAACAACTGAGATAGATGTATTGATTGCATGGTTGTAATAGGACACACATTTATATGTGAAAACACGTGTTATATGTACCAAATTAGGCAACATATTTTGCTAATCTATATACTTACAATGTAAACTACACAAAGTCCTTATCATAGCTTATCATCAGTACCACATTATCATTCGTAGACTTTTTTTTTTGTTAAAACCACTTTTAATGGTATGACAAATTAACAAGTTTTTTAGGGCATTAACTCTGTAATTGTTACAGGTTTTTTGTGTAGTAACAGATGGGCATATATCTCTCGGGATAAGAGAATCAAGAATCCTTTATTTGCAAAGCAATTTTCTCTCTCATTGTAATCAATTCCTTTTATTATGTATATATTAAAATCCATTTAAATGGAAAAAACAAATGCATCCATACACAAACACAGAAATGAAAGTAAATATTTAGGTGAAATGGTCAGCTAAACTATTTTTTTTAATACAAGACATTGTAATCCTTATGCAAAGAATAAAACTCCTATTAAATATAATAAATTCTTATTTTTATCCTCTACAACATTTTGCTGGAGGGGTTAGGGGAGAAACTACAATATTCCTAACTTAGTAGAGAAGCAAAGATCATCAGCTTCCAAAATTTACTCAAATGATCATGCTTAAACAATTTTTGTACAATAGGAGTATTCTTGCTGACCGACTGATGAATACAACTTTTTGAACTTCGTTGCTGATGTACATACATTTGTACAGGAATGACTACTTCTTGGTTTTTTCCAGTCCAGATTTATGTACCATGATGAGCTTCCTGCATTAGATTTTGAGCACTATTTAACAAATCTGAGCAATTGTAACCTTTTACTTTATCCAGAAAGAAAAAGAAACCAATATTTTTTTTTATGATGATGTTACCACTGATTATTCTGTAGTGTTGTATAGGCAAGGAGCATAAATTGTTGGAGTAACTAAAGACCAGGAAATGAGAAGTGAAGTACTTCCTTTTCTTTGATAAAAACACTCTAAATCCACCCGTCATATTTTGATGTGTAGTGGTTATTTGTTCTCTTGGAGTACAAACTGCATTTTTTAATGCGCTCTGACCATTTCAACTCTAAGTGACCTAAATATTGAGATCCAATTTTATGCAAACATCTTTCTCAAGGAAAATAATATCCCCTCAGGTTAATAATTTCTGGTACATATTTAATAATACACCCTATTTATTTTTATTTCTAACTAGGAAAAAAATTGCTTTATTTCCAATTAAAAAAGATTAAAAAAACCCCACACTTCTAAATTTGAGTAGATCATCTTTAATGATCTAATGTTCTTTCTCCTTAAGAAAATATTACTTTCCAACCCTCATATTTTAGGGAAAACAAAGACTTGTAGACTTATTATTAGCTATTTCATTTATATCTTTAATAAAGACCATAAAAAGATCACTAAGTTACTCAGTAAAGAAAGACTGCAGTGATATAAAGACTTAATTTTGTTTAAATACATTGCTATACTAATATTTCATTTAGTGTTATTGAACATTCCCATAAATATTTCTGCAACTGACTTTATAAAGATGAAACATGAAAAATGACTTACAGTTAGGACGAATTTTGTCTTTGCAGTCTCAAAAGGGTTGCCTATGAACAAGAACATTTCTATTTGAAAGACAAATAGCAATTATAATCATAAATAAGATCATTTTACTGAAGAAAGAAATTATTTACTATTCAACACATGGTCCACTGCAATGATATTCCATTCCTGTTACTGCTGTGTTCAGGTGATTGTTAGCTAAAAACCAAATAAACTTTTGCAATGGCAAAACAACAGATTCTCAATAGATGCAAGAATAATCATAATAAAAAATTCCAATAAAATTGTAGCTGCATACTTAATATTTTCAGAAGCCTATCTTAGCTGAGCACATGCACGCTTGCAGTAATACGCATTTCTAAACAAGTAACAAATAGCCCATATTCTTTATTTAAGAGGTCATATTGATTTTTGAAACAGTTGTAGTTAAGTAGCTACATTAAGAATGCATGCATCTTAATTACAACCAACTCAAATGTGCGATACTTTTTAATGATGGTAAATAAATCAATCAGCATAAATTAAAAATGACAGCTGCTCAGAACAAGAGATGCTGAACCTGACAGTCTATAAGTGAATAAGATAATAATAATGAATTGTTGGAATATAGTATCTGTTAACCAGAAGTTACATACTACAGTATCTCCATAAAATATAACCATATTTATTGCTAGAATGATTTTGCCCCTCTTTTGTTAGAATGAGCTTTGGTAAAATTTAACTTAATGTACTTTTTCTAATTCAACTCGAGTTACAATTGTTACTTGTCTCATTGCTCATCTGACTAGGACAGAAAGAGTAATGTTTTAAACATGGATTGGGAATGTATGAGTGACATAGCACCTACACTTGTCCCCTGGTGACAGCTGAAAAGACAAGAGTTATCTGAATCACTAAAGATACAATGTTTTGAAGCAAGAATGGTTTGAATAGCTCTGAAATTTATAAAAAGCTTTGGTGTTTTAACTTTTAATTGTCTACTATTCTTATAAAGAGAGTATTTGACTAAAAGTACCTTTGTTTTGTTTGAAATGACAGGTCTTATGTCCACAATATAGATTTTGTAATAACAGTCAATGTTTTGAAGAGAACTTTTATGAAGAACATTTCCAGTTCTGTCCCATTTTAGTATTTCCTGTCAAGATGCTATATTCTGTAACTGATTTAATTTTTTCATTCCAGAAGCAGTAATGGTTACACTAACACGGGGTTTCAAAGATTTTACCAAACCTTCATGAAATGAAATCATATATATTTAATTAACATTCATACCCAGTAATTTTCTTGATGTAACAACTGTAACTGCCCATGGCTGGGCAGGGCCTCGTGGGGGCACAAATGCCTGAGGGTGTCACAGGGGCAGGACTGAGGACCCCGGGGCACTGACTGGGTTACAGGACCATGAGGGTGGGGGAGGCTGTGCTGGATCACTGATGCCCATAAACACTCTCAGGGCCCTGACATTTTCCATATTAGCAATGTATCGACGTTGATCATATAAATATCTTGTCAAATTAAGTATGAAATCTAATTTACTTAAGCATTCAGCTTGATTGTTACGATGTGATTTGAAGGTATAGGTCGTCCAGGCTGTCTGTAGAGATTCAGGGAGTGCAGATGTGTGCCAGCAAGTCTGTACCGTCACTTGGCTTGCCCTCCCTTTTGCTCATGGGTGCTGGTGTACCAATGATCAGCACAGTGGGCACATTTCTTCCCACCCGAGTTCCCCCTCAGAGCAGAGCAGCTGGGGCCCAGGGGAGCCCTTGACTTACACTGCTGAGCAACACGCAAACTGCAGTATTGCATAAAGAACATTTTTGAGAGAGCAAGTCCTTCCTTGCACTGAAAATCGAATATATGTTAGCAGAAATGTATGCTTTATTGTATAATACTTAATTTGATGAAAATGTATAGGCACAATTGTATTTCCATCAACAGAGAGTTTCTTAGTTGGACAGCAGAAACCAGCTGCCAGCTGGCAAACTGAATCATGCACTGCACGTCAGACTGAACTATAGCTATGATTTTGGATCCACCTCAACTTCTTTAAAACTGCAGGATTGAAACAACAAACAATGCCAAGGTACACAAAGTATAAAACTGCTGAAATCCACTTTCATTTGTTCAATGTTTTCAATGCATTGGAATTAAACATTAAATTCATTCCAACATTACAGTCTTTGACAGTTATATACAAAATTCTTTTGAAGCAGCTCCACTCTCACAGCATTAAACAATAATTTTGATTCCAGAAAAGCCTCTAGAAAGTGACAATATATTGGGAGGTTTCTGTAGAAATAGCAAAAAAATATAAAACCAGAAGTAGTTAACACTAAGGAAGATAAAAAGGGAAAGGTAAAGGAAACAAGCAATTATGCATAAACGTTCAATACTTGGATTCAATTGTTATACACATGACAACAGTATTAAGGGCTAATCAATACAAGAATGATATTATGTAACAATATGTTAACAGTTGGGTGATTCCTGCAATTATTTTCTAGCAGAGACAAAAACCTCAACGCTTAGCTTGTAAGAGCAGGTTATTATCCTTAATTTCAGAAGAAACACAAAACAAGTTTTATGCTTAAGAAATGTAATGTACAAAATTTCCTTATGCCAATATCATTATGAAATGGGTTCAATGCCCATGTAGAATGGAAAGGTTAATATATTTTCAAATCTTAGAATATAAGAAGATAGGATTTCTCAACCAATTTAATTGAACGACAATGTAAACTTTTTACAAAAAAACCCCACCCAACCCCCAAAATCCTACATAGTATTAACTATAAAAAGAAAACATTGCAAACAAAAGCTATCAGTAACAAATCAATAGGTAAATTGTACCTTATTTGCATCATCTTTATTTTTAAGTTGTGTGCATGAAAGTGTGCTTATGCAGGTGCTTATGCAGCTTACCAGCACAATGACAATTTATTTCTCTTCCATTTCCTGTTGTCTTACAATCATGAAGTGGATGAAATTGCAAAATGTGAAAAAATAAGCCTCAATTTTTACAAGAAAAGGAAGTTAAAAATCTAAAATAAAACTCAGGAAAAAAAATACTGTGATATGAGGCAAAATTTCAAATAATTGAGCTTGTTAAAGTATAAGCATTGTTGTAGACCAACCAGCCTCTAGTTTGTGTCAGCAGAAGTTCATCTAAGTAACCCTAGATTAAACCTAACACAAAAAAAATACTGAGGCGAACAGCTTCCACTGAATAATTTAAATCACCCTAACACAAAAAGAATGCAAGAGATGGGGGAAGATCAACTAATGAAACAAACTAGCCTCAAAGAAAATAACCACAGAAAAATAAACTGAATGGAATTGGAATAGAGACTCTTGGAACAAGAAATACCTCACTCACCAGTACACAGTCTTCAGGTTCCAAAAGCTCTCTGATTTTCTGGTAAAGGGACTACTGAGATTTTTTTTAAGATGACACAGCAGATTGCTATATTTCACTTTGAACAACTTCGGATGTCTTCAGATAAGCATAATTTACTGAGATTTACACTTTTCCTGCCAATAAAAATCCCCCAAATTCTTTATCATAGAGCAGCTTACAATCACGATGTACTAGCACCGAGATGTGAGGGTAACAGAAGCTTTTCTAACCTCTAAGAATAGTGTACCCATACACTGTCTTCCCACATGGGTATTGTGCAGCACTGGCCCTGAGTTATGAAGGTCATCTTTAGACAGATATCAATAGTTCATTGATCAAAACTGTATGTGACTTTGACATTCATATGGTATTAGAAGCTCTACTGCTGAAAATTGTTCCTTTGTCACAAAATATTCTTTTTTAATAGTATGAGACTGTAACCAAAATGAGTAGGATTTGCTTTCTGTCTTTTATTATTATTTTTTAATCTGAGATGAACTGGATGAGAAATGGAAAGCAATTCTGATTACAATCCAAAAATATTAATTTCATAGATGAGAAGATACAATTTGTTCAGCTGTTTCTTTCCAGAAATTTTATGCAGATTATGAAAAAAAGGTTTCAGTTCATTTGTAATCCTTACAGTATTCATCATCCACCAACTTTTTCCAGACTTCATTGTTTTGAAAGAACTAGCATTGCTTTATAGGAATAAGGCTCACATTGATTTTAAAGATATTTTCCTGAATATCTGGATGTGAAAACTAATTATTTAGTATTTTTAAAGGACATTGCAAGAAATTGTATTTGTCCAATAGATGTCATAGCAAGAATGGAAAATGTAAAAGCTTGCCTACTATCTTAAGATAACATAACAATCTCCATCGTTAAGTCTATACTTAAGCAAGCCCATGCAAGCAAGTTATTTAAGGTTTCTATGTCCTGGTTCTTCCATTTTTCCCAATACTAATCCTGCCAGAGATGTATGTGATAGTGGACCATGTCTTAGCAAAAGATAAAGCATTCAGCAATAATAGCCATAGGAAAGTGACAGTATTGAAGCAAGAGTACTGTTTGTTGAAGTTTTTATTTTTAAATTAATCTTGTTCCTTTGCCTTTATGCAACATTCCATACATTCTATCAAAAAAAAAATTGCAGAAGTCTGGTAAACTTTTTTATATACAGGTATATGTATGTGTGTACATATATTGGCTATTAAAAACTTTGCAAAGTGCAAATTATTTGAAAGTGTCTAAACCTCCAGCCATTAGAAGACTTAAGAAATAATTTCCTTAAGACAAACCTAAGAAAATTTTCTAAGAAGAATTATAGAATATGCACTGTATATTTTGATATTATTACTTCATATATTAAATGAGAAACCACTGTTCCCTTTTAAAAGATCCATATGTCCCTTGATTTCAGAGAAAGGAAAGAAGAAGGAATTTTTAAGTGGCAGATATTGGAATACCTTCTGAAGATACTGGTGGGCCATGAAGATGTACAATCATAATGGCATGGGTCTGCTTCAACTACAAAACATTCTCTTATTTTTTTCCAGAAAGTACTGGAGCCATGAACATATTTTACTGAATTATGAACATCCATATATACTTGCATTTGCTTGCAGTTTAGTGCATCTAACTAATATATCTCATTTTGTATAATTAATTTTATAAGTTATTGTAAGAATATATTAAATTCTTCCATGACAATATTTTATATTTCTTGCATAGCTTACTGCAAAACAGTATACTGGGTGGAACTTGAATTCCAGTGGATCAGAGACAAGAAGGAAATAATTAAAGATAAAAGTCTGAGTCATTCTCTAGATGTCTCTCAGGTTACTGGTCTGAGGAAGTGCTGCGGCGGACCACCTTGTTAAGACTGGCAAAGGTGGGAAAATTGTTAACTCGGGAGGAACCAAGTCTTTCAGAAAGAACAGTTCAAATTTTAACAGCACCTAAAATCCCTTTTGTGGACGTAAGAGGATATTCTTCTCCGGTACTCCCACTTACACAGTTGACCAACATGATACTGCCCTCTGCACCAGCACCTGGGTGGATGAAGCAAGTTGCCTGGATATTGATTTATTAAGGTATGATGCAAGTATCTGTTCACCTGCTTTGGAAAACCTAGTTTCTAGTATCTGGGATGTTTTAGGAAAGTGATGCTTTCTCAAACTCCCCACGCTTTTTATATGCACATTATTCTGCAGTTTGCAACTGAAATAGTAAGACTAAATGCCATGCAACGCATCTTTTGTGTGGCATGTTACTGCATGTAACTGTATGGACAGGGGAAAAAAGCAATGTACCCTACAGATGGCAGTGTAAGCATACTGAAGAAACTAGTGAGATCTTAAGTATAACTACTTAAAAACATTCATGGTTAACAATAAATTCATTAAAAAATAATTATTACAAAGGAAATTAAAAAATGGCACAAACAGCTCAGATTTGATCAGCCAGCAGCACTTTTAAAATGCATTTCAGTCAACTTAATCATCTGAGTGGCTTTTTATTGGTACTGGTAACAACCTATGGGCTAGTCTGCAATCAGGATGATTTGCCCTTCTACAGCTCTTCTGACAGATTTTACAGATTATTAGAAAAGACTGAGAGACTTCTCTGAGTTAATTTAGAGTGAGTTTAAGCAAACTGTACTTGAAGACTGGACTCCTGTTACCATATATTGTAATATTTCAATGTCTTAGAAAAGATTAAGTATTTGAGCAGCTGAAGACAAAAGAGAATAATGTGATGGCATTACATTTAAATCAGTTGAATATAACATTTTCATTAAAAATTCTTTTTAGAGTTGCTTGCATTCAATGTACTCCACACATTTGAAAACCTCACATGTAGACAAAGAAGTGTGTGTATATATATCCAGTATGAGAAGCCACGTTGTATAAAGGTAACTTATAGAGGAGTTATATCATTTGCATAAAGTTTTAAGCATCGCCAAATGTATTTTTTAAGACATACAGTAATCCTAAATACCATTTAAAGTGAATTAATGAAGATTACAGTAAAAGGAAGTATCTGACACTTGGGGATATAGTGTGAGAAATGTTTAGGGGGTATTTTTACACATATTTTATAAGCCCACTGACTAAATCTTGGAGTCCAACTGTTGTTTTTGGACATGAAAGAGTTGGAAAATCCTATTAACATCTTTGCGGAAGTGGTCTAGTAGTACTGCTGCTACAGTATAATGTATCTTGCATTATCACTTATTACAGCAAAATCCTAACTTGTGAATCCAAGGGAGTTCCTCAAATCACTTCAGCAAAATTATTCTCCTTTTCTTACAATATTTTCAATCATATGTATTACCTTATTGTGAAAATATAATGGAGTGCATGACATCTGTCTATCTCCTTTTCTTACCATAACACACTTTTGTGCAGATAAGACAGTATCAAATTTACTTTTTGTATAGTTGCTCTGCAATCTTTCTGAATCAGTCTTTATTTTCCCTGGCGTCATTTTCCATCTCCACTTTAAATGAAATTTGGCCTCTGAGAATATCAAAGTTTTAGTCTCAATTACCAACGACTTTACTACTACAAGTAATGGATTTAGAGAACCATTTCAACAGTTCTCCTAAGTAATCTGTGATTTTTTTCCACTATAGACATTTAACAAAGTAAATCTCAAGTCTGTGCATATTTAGCAACATACAGAAAAGAGTATGACTTTCAAATTTAAATCTTACTAGTGATATTTCTATCCATTTTGAGGTGGATCTATTTATAATTTGTCTGCAAGGAAGATTAAGCCACCTTTACTACTAATCAGAGTAACACCAAAGGTTTAATTAGAAAATAAATTAGGAAGATAATTTTGTTTTTAGAAAAAAAACAGAAAATTCAAAGAGACTAGGAAAACATATAAGTAGAAGAGAGATAGATACACAATGTTCTCAATGTGTGCCCCTGCAGGCGATTTTTTGCTTTCGGGCTTTGCTACAGTCAACTGAGTGACTTTCTGGGATGCAGTAAACTCTGCACAGTCCCCAGGAAATTCTCATTACTTCTGTGGTTTGACTGCCTTTTCCCAGCTCCTCAAGCACTCTCAGTCTCAGCAGGCGCTGCAAGCAGGCTCCCAGCTCTCTACTTTGAGTATTTGCCTGCCCAAACCTGTAGTCTCTTAGTTTTTCTCTCCCTTGAGCTTGTTCCCTAGCTCCCACAGGCGTATGAGCAACTTTCCTCTTTCTAAAGATTCCCAACTAACCAGACTTAAGAGAACATAATAATTGAGAACAAATGAGGAAAAAGCACCATGCCACAGATATATTATCACGTTTAAACATCATGCTATGTTTATGCATGTATAATACTTCTCTTTCAGCTAAAGGAATTATACGTTCTATTCTATTCAAATGAAACCTCTTTTCTGGCAATCCTTGAATGTTGCAGGCATCTAAAATTCAAATGGAAATACCCTTTCCAGAACAGCCTACCACTCCTTTGAGAGGAATCTCTTACCCCCTGCACCTTAAAAAAGCGAGTCTTATATTTCCTGCACACAGAAATTTCTCTATGACAGCACAAACTGATCCGTGTCTAGGAGAGGCAGAACGAATGTGTGAAATTACAGAAACATATAAAATCCAGCAGGATTTTCACAAATAGCATAATCAACCATATCATGTATTGGATAATCTGTCTTCTCTCACACCTTGAAACATCTCACAGAGAGGAAGCTTCATGGTTCCACTCAAACAGTAATAACACAGAGCATCAAAGAGACATGAGTTTCAGGAAGCAGAGCTTCCATGAAGCTCTAGGGATAACCAAATTTGAACTAATATATCATAACTGAATACCCAAATTTGGAATTAATTTTAATTTACCTTTCCCGAGCACTTACCATGAACATTAGCAGACAGCAATACAGACCAGTCCAAGGGCTCACCACATCAGTGTAACTCAGGGTTTTCCAACAAGGGATTGCAAGACTGGGGCGCTGTGATTATAGAGACACATCATTTGAATAAACTGGGAAACGGTAATCCAGTATCATCATTCTTGTGTGCCTTCTTTTGCGTTTAAAATTCCTGTATTACTTCAGTCCAGACAAAAAGATAAAAGACAAAAAAAGCAACTTGAAAAATGCATAACAGTTTAGAAATATTAACTGTACCTGTGTTCTTTAGAATGGTAAGAGCAACCTCTGTTTATGCAAATGTAAGCAACAATGAATATGAAATAACTTCCACAAATGAAATCCATCATATGATTCCACTTTCATCTTATGCTTTTGCTTTTTCTCCCAGATAAGCAATTAACTTTTACATTTCAGTGCCAGCAATAATCCATTTCAAATTTGTAAATTGAGGAAAATTATGTAGGAATTTCAATGTTAAAAGCAGATTAGAAAAGAAAAGATTTAATATCAGGTTGGAAGAGTACAACACAGCTGGAGAGCAAGATCTTTTAAACATAATCTACAAACTCATGTAGTATAAGTGAAAAATAATTAAGATGATGGTACTTTACAGTGTAGCTGGTTCTGTTCCAACTCTGAATTCAGCTAATATTGGTTTTGGTCGCTTCCACTTCTTCAAAAAACTTTTATTGAGGCAGGTGGAGAAAAGGGGGCAAAACCACAGGGAATACTTCAGCAGCCAAAGTGATATTTGACATGTCTGTTCTAAGCATGACAGTAAATAATACAAATTTTAAAACAATGTCAAAATTAATTTACTAATTTTAACCAAGAGTAGAAAGTAAGATTTTTTTTAGGGACACGTTTTGATTTTAGTGATTTTTTTTTTTCATTGCTAGTTTCTTAGTTTTCAATTTTTTATGTGTAGAAAATAACCAACACTTGTATGTTGAAAAATTGTGCTGTGGCTAATATACAAACAGCATGATGAAAGACAAGAGGTTTACTGTTATTGTAATAAATGATATGAAATCACCTGCAATTATATGATTTTTTAATTTTCAATGACTGAATGTCAAGTATCTTTCCTGTCAAGGCCATCAGGCCAGATGCTACAGCTGAGTGGCCGTCATATTTGTTTGAGGGAGAAGAGAAAAAGTTTAACAGTTAATGATACTATGCAGTATAATTTTCTAAGATCTCTGAGAGAGGCGAGTTGTTGACAACCTGTAGGAGTAGATATTACGGTTCAGTTGCGAGATTATTCTTCAATAACAGTAAGATTATTGTTCAATAACAATGCACAGCAATACAGCTGATTCTCGCATGATTTTCAGCAAAATGAGCTGCTCAGAGCAAAGGAGGAAAACAGCAGCACATCCTACACACAACTCGATTTGATGAACTAGAAGAAACTACTTGCGACACTGGGACTCAAAGCCAATCACGCTAACGGTAGATGCTGCCAATGTTTACATGCATTGCTGCTGGTGTAATCAATAGTTCTTATTGTGGTCGAACTATAAAGCTTTGAGAACTGGGAAAACCTACACCTACAGGCACACATAGAGTGTTGAACAACGTGTAGTAGATTGAGGCAATCTAGCTGTAGCTATTCATCGATATCTAGTCCACATTGGACCATCTGCTCCTGTTATCTTTCTGCCTCATGAACTAGGAAAATGAGTATTCCTCTTCCAAATCACAAGCCACGAGACTTAAATATTCTGTGATGAATTACTACAGAAAAAATTAATTAATAGAACATCTGCCTGCCAAGAAGAGAGAGTACAAGTAACTAATACGTTACAGTTACCAGGCCAGATTCTCCCATTATTCTGGCAGCTAAAAAAGGCAAGAAGGTAGATGGGTCAATATGGCCAACTTTTTTGTTACGGTGTAACTGTTACCTGGCAAAACTAGCTCAAGCAACAACCTGTTTCTCTCTGTGCCTAGCCTACAGCAGGCTGGATGCTCTTCAGAATCCTTCCCAGCATCTATCACTGTCTTCAGGAGATGATGTGACTTTGAGAGTCTGGTACTAAACTACAGAAGTTCCATGTGTTACAATGTACTTCGAATGAGTAAGCCAGCACTGAAAACAGTTCCCGCATCCCGTAAATTGGCAAATCTGATGTCATGCAAAAATGACTATTTTTATACATATGGTACAGTGACTTCAGTAGAATGATTTGCAAAAGTAAATTGAGTGCTATTCCCAAGAATAATTAGCTTAAAATTACTTTTTTTTTTTTTTAAATTTAGTATTTAGAATTCTTTTATTCAAATTGAGTATGAAATGTTTTTATTCCACTTCATCTTTGCATTTTCTTTGAGATGTCACATGTCATTTTTACTTTGGCAAGAGGTCTTTTGATTATCAAGATAAAAGAAAATGTTTGTTCTGAATAAATTCTTATTTTTTATTTTACAACTGAAGTGAATGGAAAACTTCTACTAATTATATTCTTCTTGTTAGCAAATGGATCCCTTTACTGTGGGAATCAAATAAACCTTTTCTTCAAGTCAGTCTTCACCCATTTTTATAATTATCATCACTGTCCCCATTTGTTTT
>JAOXNO010000063.1:16157664-16175626 GCA_028565335.1 Limnodromus scolopaceus
GAGTGGCCAGCAACAGCTACTGCTTTGTGTCCTGTAAGTAATTCACTATTGACATCATACAGGCATTGCTCAATCACACAGGCATTGCTCAATCACTGCAAATGAGTTCTCACAGCCTCACTACAATTCAATTTGGCCTATTAAGTCCAAAATGAAAAGAAACACCTTAAATATGAGTACTTGTAGTGAAAAATAAGTATTTTGCAAACTAAAATGGAACTAGAAATCAATGACACAAAGAATATGAAATCTCAGAGTGCCATTTCTACAAGACTGTACAGCATACCTATTGAGGACTAACATTTTCTGCTCTGTTATGTAACCCTTTTAAAATGTCTCGTTTCACTATACTTGACAGAGAAGGTTTTTAAAATATTGGATTTTTAAACACAAAAGGTACAGCATCTCAGCTGAGACCTAAGGTCAAATCTCTTTGTAGAATTATTCAGAACACGTTCACACCGTAAAATGAAAGAAATGAGGAGGACAGAATATTCTGATGTAACACTTGCAATGAAATTGAGAAAACAGGTTATGCCAAAGATCACTGTTTCTTTCACTGATGTACAGTGTACCCAGCTGTAAACTTCTCCAGACTCAGGGGTGAAAACCATAACCTCCTTCTCTCTCCTCCCCCTCCCCAAATCCCGTATCCAAACAAATCTTATGTCAAAGCTGAATTTTACATGATATTCTGTCCAAACCAGTCTGGTCAGAACTTAAAACACTTGAACATAATCTAGCCACTTGAAAAACAACAAATGTGGTGACAGATGCCAAACCCACCTACTCTTAAAGCATCATGGGAATAATCAACAGTTAAGAATGTTTGAAACTATGTGACTGTATTAATTAAACAAGGAGAAACACTGACTTTGGTGAGCTGGGTCAAAAGAGAGCAAATAATACTTTCTCAAAGGACAGTGAAATTATTTTTAGGGAAGGGGAGGGTTAGGTTTCAGGGGGAAGGGACCCACAACAATCTAGTCCGATTGCCTGACTACTTCAGGGCTGACAAAAAGCTACAGCGTATTAATAAGGGCATAGGCCAAATGCCTCTTAAACACTCACAGGCAGACTATTTAGTTTTTAATAATTAGTATTACTTATATAAACTAAATTCTGATTCTATCAAAATTTATCAAAATCTTAAAGAGATACACATTTCCCCTGCTATTCCTACATGAAAATAAACCACAAAAAGTCTTAGTAGTTAATTTTTCTAGGAAAAATATTGCTATCTTGGAAAAAACCTGAAGAATTTCACCAGTCCAGAGAGGCACTTAACCTCCCAAGAAGACGACAATCAGAATGCAAACACTATGAGCAAGTTCAGAAAAAATCAATGTAAAAGATCAAAAAAGACCTAGAAGGCAACTGGATACTTTGTTTACAAATAAGTTAATACTTTTTAATTATTATTAAGTGCAGAAAATTGATTCCCTGTTCTCAATAATATTTTTCAGATCAGTGAACAGAAGCAATTCAAGTAGTTTATAAGAGAAACACTGTGTTTTCTCCAATTTCATAGGCTGGTTTTTTGACCCAAAAGCATTTTTATTAAGTTTTCTTTAAAATTGCTAAAATGGTCTTTAAGAGGGATCATAAAGCATCAGAGATTACTACACTGACACATCATATGTCATATATCGTTAGTCTTAAGAAAATAAGCATTCGAGCAGATTCACTTTATTTACTTCGTGGAAGTAGCCTCACCTACTTCATGGGAAACTGATCCTTTCTTTTTAATTAGTATGTAAACAAATATAAACAATTTAAACAAATAATACAAACTTTATTGGCAAGGAAGCAATATTTCCTCAACATTTCTGTCAACTCTTGCCCAGCTCTCCAGATATATTTTTATATCTACCATCAAGAAGCAACAGCAAAATATCTGAAAATGTCAAAGCCTTTTTAGTTCAACTTTGCAACACAAATATGTTTAAGAATTCCCCTTTGGCTTGTTTACAGCAATGATGGAATACAAGACCATGTTCTGTCCTTTGTGTTTCTCTACAGGAACCCTTAAAATTTCAAGTTTAGGAGCCAGAGCACATCGTGCTCACTGACCTTTCACTATAGCATGTCATTTCAGTCTCCTGTGCCGAGAATGTCTGTTTTTTTCTAGGAAGTCTGGGAATGAAGTTTTTCTTTTAATCACAGTGGTGACTTGTGATTCCACACAGGCTAGAATAAGTTCATGGAAAAAGTCATTACAGTTTTCCTTTCACTGCCTCTAAAATAATGGCCCCCTTGAGCCAAGTAGACTGAAATTTCCATGTCAAAATCTTCTCCAATATGAAGAGCTGATCTGTGACAGTTAAGGAAATAATGATTTTCATATGTTGAGGAGAAAGCACTTTGTTAAACAGTGATTAGTTTGCTGTTATCACACAGGTGAGTTATTCCAATAAGGAACTGGACTACACTCATGAAACCATGTTAGACAATGTTAAGTAATTAAAAAGGGGTGAACAAATTGTTCCATCAGGTCTCACTTTGCATCTTTAAACTCATAGTTCATGCTGCAAATGAACTGTGGTTTGTCCATACTAGCAGTTAACATAAAGGACTGAAAATAGCAGTTAGTCTTATAGCAGGAAATCATGGTTCAGTAAATGAGAGAAGGCATCACACACATCATTGTGGATTATCAGTACACACCACATCAGATTACATACCGAGCAATGAACTTTTTACATGACTTTGACTTTTGAGACTCATATAATATGTTTCCAGAATAATCAGAACAGTAAAAACTACATATATTCCTTTCTAGAAGATCTTTCTTCCTTTGGGTTATGGCAGAAACTACTCAGTTTGCACACAAAGTGAAGAAGAAAAGATTTTTAGTCTTTAGAGAATCAAATAGACAAAACATGAAAATAACCAGCAAAGACAAGTGTCAGTATGTGGTATGCTACATGCTGTTCCCAGTCAGAAATTGTTAGAGTAGCTGGGTGAAAGACATAAACATTTTTTAAACTTTTTGTGTCTTCCATTTCAAAAATGTACCAAATTAAAGTTTATTACCTTTAATTTGTAAAAACTTGTTGCTTAAGCTCTATAATATGGAAGCCAATTTCAGTTTAAATGGTAATCAATAAGTTTTCTTACTTGAGAGACTGTTTCTTGGAATTTGTAAACATCAGGAAAATGTTTTGAAAATGGCTTTTGAGCAGAATGTTGACATATTTCAATATGTTGGGTTCAGGTTATATTCCTTTTGTGAGATACAAGAAGCTACCCTTCTGTAGCAATGGGTGAACAGGTCTCGATAAAATTTGAACTAGTATCAAAACTCAACTTTCTTGAAACTAAATTGAACCAGAATCAGAGATGATAATAAAATTTGGATGACTTTTCAAGTTCTTTTAAAAATACAGTTGTTTATAAATTACACAAATGAGGAAATTCTGAGTGTCACTAATAAAGTGAGAAAAACAACTTAGTCTACTTTGATCTCTGCTAAAATGTAGATTCATTGGTCTGGATAGATTAAAAAGGCGGTCACTTACATAAAGTTCAGGTATCAATAAGGTGCAACAGATCAACCAAGGAAATAAACTTTCATAACATAACGCAGATGGAGGGTACTCAGCTGATGCTGATTAAAAGTGTGAGTGCAACACAATTAGGTATCTTCTCTGTTCATAGAACAATTTGGTTTTGAAATGTTCTAAAGGCAACCAAAACGGTTTGTCAAGACATCTAACAACCTGGAAAGCTCTTCAGAACACTCGTTTGTGCCAATTCTTTAGGATCCTTCTTCACATGTAATTATACATCTATTATCATATTCTACCAACATAATCACACAAGGTTTTTGATAACAGAAACAAATTTAGAATATATTAGCTTGTGCACATACATAAGCACCCTATACCCTATTAGTGTGCTTATGAAAATAGCCTTGAATTTAAACCCTGGAATCAGTAGTTAAAATTCTGTTCTTTTCCTTGCCATACACCTTTTAGGACATAATACAAATTGCACTACATCTTCATGTCTTGCTTTATTCACTAGTACATCACAATAATGATAATTTCCAGTTCACTGACATGGACAACCAAAAATATTTTATAGGCATTAGGGAATTTGAGAATCTAGAGAGAACTGTTACGGAGATGTAAATTATTGTTACACCATGCATCTATTCTCATTTTTTACAGTATTATCTGACGCATTGCACATTTTGAGCTAAATAGGATATTTTTGAATGCTACACTTTCCATTCTGCAGAGCTAAAAAAATTATTTTCAAAGGCAAAAATTTTTTTTGTTCTTTTCTAGCTATCTCATTTATATTTATAAGCAAACGATATTTTGGGATGCAGAGCTGTCTATTTTCTCCCCATTTATAGGATGTCCTCATTCACAATGCCCAGAATGTATTACAGCTTAATCCAAAGCCCACTAAAACCACGGGATGAGTGGAATATCTCCAGTGTTTGTCACTGCCTTGCTGCCTCAAAAACAAATATAACCAATTATAGAAAAGACTTAAAGTCTAATATACTATTCTCAAAAATCAGAAGATACTGATAATTGGATGCAGATGTACTAGAAACTCTTAAATAAAGTTTCCACATTTAGCTACGTCAGGTTGCCTCCACTCCTTGTATTTTCTTGGGGCTGACAGTTACCAATGTTAAGTCAAAGTATACAAAAAAAGTTGAAAGGAAGATGTTGGAAAGATTGACTTCATTAAATGGCATATGCATTCAACGCAGACTACTGCTTTCTCTTGAAAGCAACATACAAAGGTATCTTTGTGTACTGCTGGTTCTGCACTGACATTTGAAGACACTTCTAAGTATTCTAAGTTGGCAGCTATTGTAGCAGAAGAGTTTGGTTTTCTAAGTTAAAGCAGACCAACCCTAAACATTTCTCTGCTTAAAAAAAGCAAGGATGTGAAATAAGAAAAAAGTACACACATAAGGAAAAAAAAATACTCTCTCTAGCCAGCTCCCTTCTTTCTGCAACACCCCCATAAAAAAGAAAAAAAAAAAAAAGATGTAGTATTATTTGAAAAGCTTGCCTAAGCATATTCTATCTGCAACAGTGATTGATTCTTGGCCTTGGCCTGAGATACTTCTTTTGTAAGAGACAGCAATATACTGTTAAGTGGCGATGGTAGCAAACAGCTGCATCCCTCACTACCTCAGAACTTTATCTTGGCATACAAGAGGCAACAAACATTCTCCCATCACTGCTAAAACAATTCTGCTTGTGACACACAACCAATCTATCCCAAAGCACCTGGGCTTTGTTAGCCTCCAGATTTCATCTCATTTTCCAAACTCTCACCACCTTCAACAGTATGAATGGAGATTTTTCTTAGATGAAAGTCACACAGCTGAAAGAAAAAGATTGGTATATCTTGTACACATACACGTCATAGACAGTAAAAAATTCAGTCAAAGCAGTGTCAAAGGCATAACTTTTGAGTAATCTGAAAAATACCAAGTCTTCTGATCTTTCTGACAATACAGATGATGACAGATAACACACCCGAACAGGCATCCAAACTCTACCCCAGAAAGGACATTTACTAAGAACACCTTAAAACTTTGTTTAATAAAATTAATAAATATAAAAGTTTCTAGAAATTAAAAGTAAAAGCACTTTCTGTCATCACATCACACTTTTTTTCAGAATAACAAGGGTCTTTTACCAGACATTTTAATAATCTGTAGACTCCATTGACAATTATCTTAGATGGGCTAGGGTTACGTATACCTGAGACTAGAGAATTTAATTTATGTTAGAATAACTAAAATGCCCTTTTCTCTGAAAGCAGGTGTCAGTACACACCTAAAGATTTCAAGAGAAGATCTGTAGGAACAAAGAACAGTAACATTATGAAATTGGTATTGGGGATCTTTTAGAAACAAAATCATCCTAATGAGCTCATAAGAAAATTGAAAGCCCTAGGGAAAGAATTACATGGATCCTGTGATGACCGTGATGAAGTAAAACAAGAGACTGAATTCCTTCAAATAGGTATCCCCAAAAATTTTGGGCTGATAAATTTACCAGATGGAAAAAAACCCCAAGCAACTGATGAGTAGCTTGTGCACCCTTGAAAGCGTGACCTGAAGCTGAAAAGAATCATAGGCATTTTCTGACTGTTGTCTGCTCACTCTTGGAGATACAGAAGTCAAAGTTAGGATGATCATCTCATTAGGAGAGAAAATACCAAATGCAGCGCACCTAGGATAGCCTACTGAAATATTCTGGATAACCCCTGGTGTTACTAAGAGCAGAAAGAAGTCGTAACTAATACCAGTGACTTCAACAGGCCTTGCTTCAGTGTTTGAAGAACAGGATGAATAAGGGGAAATGTTCTTGAGGCAGCCTTCTTACGAGATGTACCACTGGACTAATAGATGCCAGAGGACTTCGTCAGGGTGAAATACTCTATCAGCTCATCACCTTTTCAAGCAGAAAAGTTTGAAACATACATATTCAGTGCTTCCCCTAACAGCATGTGTGCTTTCACATACGTTAATCTCCTCCCATGAATGGACAAACGAAATCTCATCACCTAAATTGTCTAATGTGAGAGGGCCATTTGGAAAGGCCAGATGATCATTTATCACCATTATGTAATTTATCATAAGATCGTATTTCCTTTTAAATTTTGACATAGCCTAAAGTTTGAAATTAAGCTAATTAAGCACTTGTTTTCTACTCTT
Organism: Limnodromus scolopaceus; assembly: GCA_028565335.1. Classification (NCBI taxonomy): domain Eukaryota; kingdom Metazoa; phylum Chordata; class Aves; order Charadriiformes; family Scolopacidae; genus Limnodromus; species Limnodromus scolopaceus. The sequence goes on from JAOXNO010000063.1 coordinate 16,164,368, forward strand.
CAGAACCCTGCATTTGCATTTTGAACTACTGTATTATTTTATTAATTTTAACTCTCCAAGCTTTGAGAGTGAAGGGGAAAAATCTTTTAATTTTTCATGAAAACTTGATGAAAATATTATTTTAATATTTTTCAAATGGTTTTTTTATTAATTATAACAAAACTGTTTCCATATATTTAGAAATAATTTTGATGTGTCAAGGGATCCTTTCATCAATGAAACCAATAACACATACGTTTGTATGCAAACAAATCAGACTTCTGTAATTGTAAGGTGCACCATATTAATTACTGTACAAGATATAAACAACATTATTTGTACAACTGCAAATAACATCTTTGAAGATAGGACTTAAGTTCTAGAAGGTTGAGAGTAACATATAATACAAAGTACTGTCAATGTAACTATTGCAATTTAGTTCTGGAATCTTAAACAATAGGTTTTCTGGTGAGGAAAACTGGGCAGAAGACAACAAATGACTTGTACCTTATTCTGCCCTATGCAACTTATTCTGAAACCATTTTCTTTTATCACTAATGGTGTATGCACCCAAAGATTGATTGTTGGAGAGAAACAAGTAGTACTTCTATTTTGTTTTTCTGTTCTGTTAACAATTCTATGTTAAAAAACAAAATGAAGAATATCCAACTGCAGCTATTATCTTTGCTGTGTATATAAGTTATCCTTAAAGAAGTGAAAGGTTCTTGCATTTAAATAAATTCTTTAAAAGAGGACATGTTAATGGGCTATCATAGTTTGCTTTCTAACATCAGGGATTCTCCATGGGTATGAAGAAAACATAATCACACATATGGTGGAACTAAAATGAACTATTTTTCTTGAATGAAATTCTCTTGTTAACTCAGCATGCACCGCATGAGACCACATATCATTTTTCAACCATCTGCACATCTCACAGTATTATGGACAGAAAATTTCTATTATTAAGCCACTCAGATTTTATGCTGGGTGACTTGTAAATGTGGATTCACTGTAATAATCACCGGTAGTAAATCTGGCATCTAAGCAGATACTACTTGTATTTCTATAGATTTCAATTCAAAGAATGAACTTCAAGTTTGTCCTCTGCCATTCTTGTTTCCAATGCCTTATGGAACACGAATCCCAGGTATTTTGGATATATAAGCTTTTATATTATCGACTAAGTTAGAAAAATGCATTGCTCAAATTTCAAAGTTAAAGACACTTTAACTTTAACATCAAGTGTCCTTGACTGGGATTAGCTGTTTGATAAAAAAAAACCAAAATCAACCAAACAAAAAACCTAACCCACCACCCTGGACAGCAATGTCTTTGGTGTCAGAAGATCAGAAGCCAACATGGTAATGAGCTCTGTTTTGTGAGATGAAATCACTGCCGTTAGTGTTCACTGACTTCTGATTAATTCATAGCTTATCATGATATAGTGATTCATGAATTCCCAATTTTAAGAAATGTATGAGGAATTTTAGACCATGCCTTTCTTTCAACATTGCTGACTATCAAGGGGAATCCAATCACAAGGCACTCTTTTACTATTCAATTTATGACAGCCTCTATTTTCAAATTAGAAGTCTCAAAATATACACCGCCGACAAGATATTTTTCAGGAATCTCTGACATGATATTCTTGTTTGTGAAAGATATTGCAGAGATTAAATTAATTTTAATTTCCTGAGTTTGTACATGTCTGCTTTCTTACTTGAGATATAACACATCATCTTTGAATATCCTGAAACTAAGTAAGGATGTGATCAGTTTTACATAAAAGGTGGTTTTGGTTTTTTTAAATTGTTCCTTAGCTGTCATTGTTTTAACCTGTTCCTTAGTATTGACAGCTCACCCACTTGGGAGTCATTTTTTTTAAAAAAAAGGTATTATGAAAATTTTGTTTTAAAAAGAAATATTCAAATCTAGCTATAGGTTAGTAATTGAACAAATTAAAATCAGGAATGGAGGGAAAGAGTCAAACATTTTTTCATCAGAATATAGCTACTGGGTTTTGCAACTAGTCCTGCAAATTTCCCTTTGTACTTCCATTGTATATATACAGCATTAATAGACAATAGTGGACTTCAAGCAGACAAACAATGTGACATCAAAACAATACAACATCAAAACAAGAAAGAAGGAAAAAAATGCTACCTCAGCTCCACAACTCTGAGAACAATCTAATTCTTTTCTCTTCATGAAAAAAGCATACTAGTGAAACAATCAATGGTTTTTGCTGTTCTGTCATAGAATTGTATTAAACTTTAATGTCAGAGCCAACAGTATAAACTTTTGATTTCTGATAAATCCCATAGTTTGTTACAGGCTGATACTACTCCTTTTTTTGTTTAAACACCCCTTCTCCCCCAGTATTATGTACTCAGTAAGAAGATAAGGGGCAATGCTTTTCTAAAATTTACCTAATTTGTAACCAAGAGAAGTGTTCAGAGAGAAACTGCAACCCATTAGCTGAGTTAGAGGGCCTACAGTTAAAATAAAATATTCTTTCCCTTGTTCTCTCTTCCTGTAAACTGGGTATTTCTCATCAGATTTTGTCTAAATTATACTTCTTTCTGTCAAATTACTTTGTTTCGCACTGCATACTATAGTAGAAGAAGAGATTAACTATCGTGGGCTCAGAGCCTTGATTTGCTTGTGGCCTGATTGGTGATATGCAAATACAGTGATTTTCAAACCAGTTTTTTGGTTTGTGTGGGTGGAAAAATATTTTCTCCCTGCAAAGCATTACCTCTATCTTGTTAGTGACATTTTACTTGTCCTTTATTTCATGTACCTTATTTTTATCTCACTTTCATCTGGCCAGATTGGTAGTGTTCTTTCCAAGTTTCTCTAAGCTTTGGCCTCATCTGCTCATTTAAGATACTATCAGGTGTTACTCTGCAGATGTCTTCATTCTTGCTCCAGTGCTGTCCTGAGTTTGTATCTATTTCATACATAATGCCATCTGCATCTTGGAAAAGGGCCTTTACTACTCCTTTGTCTGCCTCTTTCATAGCTCTAGACAGGCTTAGTTATCAATGCAGAGCAGCCACAGGTCTTTGTCTCTGTCATAGCAGACTGTGTTATTTTAATGATCTTTTAACTAAAACTTGCCATCATTGAACTTCGGACAAAGCACAGCCTGGGTTATGCAAGCTAGTGACCCCTTTACTAGAAACTATTATTAATTATTACATCATTTGTAATTACTCTATGAAAATATAATAGGTAATTATTTGGAAACCTAATTTGGTGACCTAATACTGTCAGGAACCATATTTTTTATTATTTGTCATTAGCCAGCAATTGAGGCTGGTGGTTTTAATTGCAGGCTGTACCTGCAGAAGAATGCAGAGATAGACGTCTGTGCAGACTCACATTTGGCTACTGAACCATTCAAATACTTTGCAGGGTACTGGGATCCATTCCTCAAGTATTTTGCATGAACATTCCGTAGAAAATTGAGCCCTGGATTTCCAAATTTATTTTCTCCTTGGGTCTTTTCCAGATAGCTCACTCTTAAAGTTATGGCTAATTTTTGTAAAAGGTGGCTATGCTTTGTTTTCACAAATAGTGAAAGATTGCTTCCAGAGGTCTTGCAGGACAGTTAAAGACTCTGTGCATTACAAAATCCAAGGTATATCACTTGTTAAACCTTTTTGCACTTTATATATGGTTTTTTTTTCCTTCAAGTAGATTCAATCCCTCATTCACATTACATTTTCCAAGTAAATTTTTCCCTTTACCGATACAGTTCAACATCTTTGAAGATGGTGCAGGGATTATTACCCATTTCCACAAATACTGTAGATCATCTGTTGTAGAGGATCTTCTATTCTGGAAGCTAAGAGACATAATGAATAGATAGTAACCAAGAGTCTTTATGCAGCTAATTACAGTTTTAGAATATATTCCATAAATAGTATCTTTTTACTATAACAAAAATTCTATAATGTAGGATTATTAAGAGAATGTCAGAAAATATTGTTTTTTCTGAAGCATTACTTTCTAAAAATACAATACCACCTATAAAGAAAAAATATGTTTTAAAAATAATATGTATTAGTAAGGAGCTTATGTATTAATCTAATTAAGGATTTTATTAGCATATATATTAAAATTTAACAGCATCAAGTGTTCAAATGTATAAAATATTGTGAAAATATATAAATATTTTTGTAAAAACACAGCTGTCTAATAGGTTGTACATAAGCCCTCCACCTGTTTAAACGTGAAATACCGTGTGGTTATACTACTGACATTTCCTTTTGCTGCTCTTAATAAAAGCGTTACCTTTTATTATGTTCTTCATTTCTCTGCATGAAATTTTTAGTATTACCAAATACTGTTGTTTAATTGTTTCTAAGTGATAATGAAAAGATAAAATGGGGAGTCATTATCTGTATAGCAGAACAGTACTGGGAGATTCATCACAAGACAAATACAAGTCACTGGTGTGACACCAGATTAATGGGAAAAATTTTCCAGTACATGTTATCCCAGAATTGGATTTAGGACACAAGAGGTAATTATTCTGGTAAACACAATGCTACTGACAGATCCAGAATACCCTACCCAGTCTCAAAAACCAGATCTTAAGAAAGATATTGGCTAGTAGAAAGAAACTGGAAGACAGCAGAAAGGGTAGCAAGAATTTTAGAACATACAGCTGAGGAAAACACAGAGTTGAGTTTCCTTATGTTGGAAGATAAAGACACTAATGATCAGATGAAAAACCCGATAACCTGCCATCCATAATAATAAAGCTCTGGAGCTTTCCCGTGGTTCTCAACAGTAAGCCAAAAATAGCTCGAGCATTTGTAAAATCAACGTGACAAAAATCTTTTGCTTTATAAGAGCATGCACTGCTTTCTGCAGTTTACATATTTAATTAAGGTTATTTGGGGATGAAATTATGTATCAGAAAAGAGGATAATGTTGAAATTAAATATGACTTTGAATTACACTGAAATCTGAAGTTGTATTTATAACACTCTGCCGATAATGTTGCACTGCTACAAATTTCTGTGTTATTGGCATGATATATAAACATTCAGGTACCTGAAGAATGTGCTTTAAATTCAAGTTTATCATAATTTTCCTACCCTCTGGTGTTTAATAATGCAGCAACCCTTGCTTAGCATTAGTAAAATAATTTAAGTAAGTGTTTTGCAATGTTCCATGAAGTGCATTAAAGCAATAATACATTCTAAGTACTTAAAAAAAAGAAACCAATAATACAGTGATACAGCTAAAAGCTCCATTAAATGAATGTAGAAGTAGCAGCCATCATAGATGGCTTGCTTTAATGTCTCTAAATGAAAGTACCACCAGCTGATAGGTTTGAAAACTACCCTTCTCTGAAAAACAAATGATCATGACAAATCAGTAAAAACACAAATCTGCAAATCATTAAACATGAGTATTCAGTGATTTTCTTTTTTTGTATTTAAAAATGGTTACATGCATATTAAACCAGTGTTTAGTAACAAATAATGAGTACATTGATCTGTCATAATGCTGGATACTGAGATAAAATATTTTTGCCAGCAAAACCCATCAAAACCTGGTTCGTTATCACTGCTCCTGCGGATTTAAAAGAGCTTTAGGGTATAATTAACATGGGGGTACAATTAGAAGTTTTCTATGTCCCAATTTTTCTATTTAGGAGAAAGAACTACGATATTTCAAATCAGACAAATAACGGCACAGTCAAAATTTAGGCCCTGGATCTCAGAGTTTCCAAACTTACTTTGAATCCCAGATCGGCAGGGATTGATGTAGAGGAGACATCCTTCCTTCTGCACAAGCCAGTCTCAATAATTTGAAAGGAGATCAAATTAGTCCTTAGACCTGTATCATCAATACACTTGAATTCAAGTAAAATCCCTATTAGCATTGGCAGCTTCTAATGCATTTCCATGCATTAAACATTCACCATTAAACAAACTCAGCAGTTCAGCCAGAAAATTGGTAGATTCATTATTCTTTCCAGTTATACAATTACAATTAATAAGCAGTGACCATTTTTATCTCTGTCATGTGTCCAGAAACACTCTTGTCTTTAGCACCGGGGCTTGAAATGAAACAAAACAAAGCAATCACTATATCTACAAGACAGTAATATCTTTGTATTTTCTGTGGTCTATTGTAACTGCCCTCTTATTAACATGCATTTGCATGATATGGGCATGCATACTTTGTAATCTACAATTCTAATATGAGTAAGTCATTACATGCTAGTGTTATACAAATAAACTATATATACCATTACATAGAGAAGGCTGAAACAACTGTGTAAATATATTAAGGGAAAGAAAAGACCAGAATAGGAAGTAAGCACAGAAGGAAGAAAGGACAAAAGTAGAAATAGTTTCACTAAAGAGTCAAATGAAGGAGGTAATGAAAGGAGTAACAAAGAAAGTGGATTACCTGGAGCACAACAGGTTAAGAAAGAATGAAATGAGAACAACAAGAAGCAGAGAACACTAAGTTATGTAAAACATTGAGGAGTAGTATAAGATCCAGATTATGATGCTCAAGATAGAGAAAGTTAACACACTTCTCCAGAAGATGCATAGTGAGAATATACGAAAAAAAAACCCAAAAATTATTTTAGTGGAAGATTTTGGGTTTTCAGTACTGTCAATATCAGAAGAGGAGTATGACAGAAAGAGAATAAGTGGACAAAAATTGGTATTGTGCAAGAATGAATGAATTCCTCTGTGAAGATTAAAAAAAAAATTAATGAGGAAAATGAAGAGGAAGAAGTACGCATTGTTCAAGAACTTCAGCAGTCCTTTCAGAGACAGATCAAGCCTAAAGAGTAACACAGAGTGGAGATATTGCTATGTTTAAGCTACAGACACATTCCTATTCAAAAACAGATTCACTGATAATGGGAGAGGGAACACCACGTGAACCACTGAGATACATCAGTAACATTGGATTCCAGTAAGAATCTATGAATGTAGAACAGCCAATGCTCAGTGACAATACAGTAATTGGGACACATTTAAAGGTCGTATCCAGGCATTTTTATAAGGTAAGTTTGCCTTTTCTCACATCCTACAAAAAAAAAAGATGGCTATTATTTATTCTCACTCTGTACTCGAAGTATGAAACAAGTACGTATTTTATAATGCTGAGCGCTAACTTCAGAGGCAATCCAATCATATACCAACAAAATTACAAAGCACAAAGAAAAGAAATAAGCATTAAGACAAAAAAATATTTTTGTACTAACTTCAGAGAGCCAAAGATTTGGATTGTCTTGCTGTTGCATGAATGGTAGGAAAAAATGTGAAAAACTGACATTCTTTGAAACATTTTAGCAAATTGAAAAAACTGACAGTAATTTTTAAATTGCTTGTCAATGAATCAGTTGAACTTTAACCTTTGTTTCTTTGTAGAAATTGTATAAAGGGAAGATGTGTGCATTTCCAAAGTAAGAATCTGCATAAACAATTAAATACATTGGCAAACAGATTTAACACTACCACATAGAACGGTTTGTGTTATGTCTTGCCAAAAGACGGACCTTCATATAGGAATAATATTCCCTCCAATTTATTTCACCATATTGGTATTCTGTTTTTGGAAAGAAATAACTACTCCTAAAATAAGTTTATTTCTCAAATACAGTGAAATGGATGTTTTAATTTTAGAAACATACATTATGCAAGGAGGGAAAATCTTGAGACCACTATCACAGAAATTCATTCTTTATATACTCTCTTGTTAAATATTAGCATAATCTGCAAATGTAAACAGGATGAAAGACAATGAAAGGTGTTGTTATTATTCTGGATGCTGACATGCAAGCTTTCCAAATTTGAAATTAAATCACACAGGTACAAAAGATTATGAAACATATGGTCCTGAGTACTTGATCAAGGAACTATGTAGCGAGGACTGGCTCATACGACTTTTCCTAAAATTGGTACATTCACAAAAGTATGCATTGTATCACTGTAACTCTTGTAAGCTTGCATGATTTTCTTAAGTAGCACAGGGACGTAATTCTAATTATGCTATTCCACATCTCATATTCTGCTTATACAAGGATAGTATCATAAATACACGACATTCTTCCGATGAGCAACCAAGAAATAATAATTTAAGCATTTTTAAAAATTACTACTGTCAGAACTTTGACGAGACTATTCCTATGAAACAGCTGGTGTTATATGACTAAGAAGTAGGCTATTTATATAGAAAAATTGTGAATAAACTATCAGTTAAAGTTGGTTTTAGTGTTAGCTAAGCTTGAAGCTTATTTTATTTGTATCGATTAACTAGAGGTAACTCCTATTTCTTGTTTCCTGTTTCTCCCTAATTATAAGTGTCTTGTATTTAATTACAGAAAGAGTGCTAATGACATCTTGCATTATATTAGATACAATAAATTCTGCCTCATGTTTCAGAGTGATATCTAACCAACTAGTAGAGACCTGGTTAGACATCGCATCTCAAGCAACGTAGGTCACCCGCCTCTTTTCTAGTCTTTCTTTGGGTAAACCACAGTTATTGTTTTCTATCAAAGTGTTATTTTAGTTATTCAATAATGATGATGACGACTTTATTCATGTTACCAAAAAGCTACAGGAACATAAAGGAAAAAAAAAATAAAAAAAGTGTAAGGTTTTTTTTTCACCAAATCCATTGAATCCCCCTCCAACACACTCATGACACGCATCTCCACCACAAAATAAGCCAAAAAAACCCAGAGAGCCTTGTTCAGAATATAGTTATCAGAATCATTAACATAGATGATAGAAAACTTTCTTGGGAACTACAGGCCAGGATGGTGATGACCATGAGGTCAATCAGTTGACGTTAGCTCAGTCATACTCAAGTAACAGACATCCATCTGAGCCTGCATTCCTAGTACATTTTACCATGTTCCTACACATGCAATGTTTTTTGAATTTCAGAGGAAGAACGCTCTTATCTCACCCCTCTCCCAGTAGCTAACGCAGCCAATGGACTCTGGTGTCCTACAAAGTTGGATCTGGCATGCAACTTCCCACTGTTCTGACTCCAATATGGCAGACTTCATCACTATTATTGTTTCTATTCAATAACATGGCAACGGCTTACAAATTCTCTTGGTATTTTCAATTACAAATGTGTTTCTTTCAATCAAGTTTAATAAGATGGTTTTAACTGTTAAGGTGTTACTTTAATGCCCCCAGAATTATCTTCATTCAGATGGCTGGAGAGTCTATTTTGTATAATTAGTATTTCTGTATGATAGAATATTTCTAGATGGCTTATTATGAATATTTATTTTATGAATTTCTGTGTAAATATTAGGTTACTAATAAAATGTAAATTGTAGGAAAAACACAACTCTCAAATTTAAGCACATAAGTCATGTAAACTCAAGAGAAAAGTTCACTTGCTTACTCATGTCTTTTGGTTTGATAGTTCCTTGTGACAGTGAGTTCTCAATGTTAGTACTGGCATTCAAAGACAAAGCTTTCTACTAGATCGAACTGAGTAAGAATGAGAACATGATCTAGGTTTGTAATGAAGCAACAAAATCAAAATACTCCTCTAAAACCAGAAAAACCAGGAACATTTTTCAACTTTTCAGCGTACAGATACAAGCTATGTAAGGCTAAAGGCTATTTCATTTAAAATAACTTAACTGACTTATCTTGAGAGTGTTTAAAAATATTTTCTAGATTAAGCTGTAGTCATATGAATTCTAAAAGAAAATTTACACCAGTCATTGAGCAAAGTGTCTGAAAAGAGTGTGAAGGAGGACCCACCCAATCACTGCAAATGTACACCTCTAGTAAAGAAATCAAGATATTCACCTCCATACAAAATAAAAGGGAACAAAAAAAAAAATCCATTGTGGTTAAAGAAATCAGAAAGTGACAATAAATCAATTAGGGTATCCTTCAAAAATTGAAGTCGTCTCTCAAGTGAAGAAAATGAAAAAGAAACACTCTGGCATGTTAAATGGAAGCGGGGAACACAATGAAGATCTATCTTAAATTAAAGTCCTGGTAGAAGAGGCTACAGAGCAAATTCAGCAAAATCTTGAAGAGTAATCTCCAACTCTGGATAGTATTTTACCCAGAAGTTCTAAAAGAATTCAAGCATGAAACAGTTGAATTATTCACTGCAATTTAACTCAAAACTGTCTCAATAACAGACAAAGATGCTTCAGTGCCAAGGGCGAATATAACACCAATTTTCCACAAAGACAACTGTGGCAGAGATACGGAAAATTACAGCAAATAAGCCTGGCTTCCTTATCATGCAAACTGGCAGAATTTGTAATAAAACCCCCATGTACTAGAAGACACCTGAATAAATAAGATATCTTCAATGAGTCAACACAGCTTTTGTTAAGGAAAGTCATGCTTTCTTTGGAAAAGTCAGCATGTACACAGAGCAAAAAGATTGACTGATACCCCACACTCCAAAAGACCTTGTCCAGAAATGTCTCTAATACTCGGAAATATTGATAGCTATCACCAGCTATTGAAAATTATGGCTTTGGGGAAAGTAGGTGTTTTGAGTAGAGGAAAAAATTAATGTTTTCTGAAAAATACTACTTTAAAATTAAAAGATAATGTGTCAATACATGATACACAGAGGCGGCTGCATTTGTAGCACAATATTGGTTTCATGCACTAAACAGCAAAAGTAATTTGAGTGTAGTGTCCCAAAATATTAAGGAATGGCAATATATAAAAAATGAAAAAGTGGCCGATCATTTTCTTAAACGCAGAATAATTATGTTTAATGTTGGTTCACCTAGGCTCTTCAGAAAAACAGGAGAGACCTCTTACATATATGTGCATACATAAATCCATTAGTTTATTTATTTTATAGTGTAGTGTGTTATTTTTGCACATGATGACAAGAAAGAGATGCAGGGAAAAAAAAGGAATCAACTTCAACCCAACCAACTTCAACCCAACCTACTTCAACCCAGCATTTCTTTATAGATGTAAGATATATAGATATACAAAAAACAAAACAAACAAACAAAAAAAATATATATAAAAGCCGGACAGCCGGCTTAACATGAGCCAGCAGTGCGCCCAGGTGGCCAAGAAGGCCAACAGAATCCTGGCTTGCATCAGGAATAGCATGGCCAGCAGGAGTAGGGAAGTGACGGTGCCTTTGTACTCATGACTGATGAGGCCTCAACTGTGTTCAGTTCTGGGCACCTCACTACAGGAAGGACATTGAGGTGCTGGAGCGTGTCCAGAGGAGAGCCACCAAGCTGGTGAGGGGTCT
>JAOXNO010000063.1:16175726-16198787 GCA_028565335.1 Limnodromus scolopaceus
AGGTGGTCAGGCACTGGAACAGCCTGCCCAGGGAGGTGGTGGAGTCATCATCCCTGGAGGTATTTAAGAAACGTGTAAACATGGCACTTCAGGGCACGCTCTAGTGCCCAAGGTTGTTGGGTTGGGTTGTGGTGTGGGGTTTTTTTTTGGGTTTTTTTGTGTGTGTATGGTTGGACTCGATGATCTCAAAAGTCCCTTCCACCCATGAAGATTCTGTAATTCTGTCATATACATATATGAGAATATATATATGGAGAGATTTCAGTATATTGTTTTAAATTATATTTGACAAATTTGAAATGAATTACAATCTCGCACCGATTTCTTCATAAATCATATCTTCAAGCTTAGTCAGCTACACAGTACTTTTAAACAAAAACAAGCTGCTCTTATTCAAAAACCAGTACTTAAAAGAAACTGAAAATATTTTGCAGTTATTTAAAGACCAAAAGGAAAATTGAAAACTAGTTTATGGTCAAGTCCCAGAACTTAGTCATAGACATCTCTAACAGAGATTATTTGTATGGAAGTAGTTCCTGCACTAGTGAGGTTCAGATCCTCTTTTCTTCACTTAACCACATGCTTAGAGCCAGGTTTAGCTCCTTTCCTTGGTCCTCTGGACTTTGGCAGCTCTGTTTTCCAGACAAACCACCTCACTGACAGCCATGAGTGTGATCAGCTTTGGATTCTGCTCTCCATATGGCAGACTATTGTTTTCAACTACATTAAAACAAACGAACAAACAAACACAAGTCTATAGTAAGGTGCACTGGATTCATACTAAATGTAGATGAAGCTTCTCCCCAATGCTATTACTTGCTTTGCTGACAAATTTACAGTCACTGTATTTAAATCTTCTTACTCTTCAATAATTGCTATTTCTGACAAACAGAGCGCCCTACGGGTTTTTTTCCCCAAGACCTCTGTAATTTTGCTAAACTCTGGACAAGACTGTAAGTGGCACATGACCACAGGGAGACTTTTCTGCTGGTCTGAAAGCCTGTAAGACAATTTCCAGCAGAGCTGCGAGCAGGCTGTCTCTCAGGTTTGCAACACTTACATGCAAACTCCAGATACCTGCTTAATCTTTTAAGACTAAACTCTAATCTGTACAGGGAAATGGAAAGCCCAGGGGGGATTTCTGGCAGCTGCTCACTGGCTGGGATCAACTGGGAAAAACAATCACAAGAAAATAAAATGAAACTGGATCTTGTCTAAAACCAATACACAACAAAATCAAACAAACCTTAAATCTATGGAGGGTAGTATTCACTGTCCTTTTAAAATTCCTTCTGTTTTAGTTGTAGTTCTGACCTGAAAATAAAAGACGATCAGGGGACTGGACCATCTCTCTTATAAGGAAAGGCTGAGAGACCTGCATCTGCTTAGCCTGGAGAAGAGAAGACTGAGAGAGGATCTCATCAATGCTTATAAAGATCTAAAGGGCGGGTGTCAAGAGGGCCAGGCTCTTCTCAGTGGTGCCTGGTGACAGAAGAAGGGGCAATGGACACAAGGTGGAACACAGGAAGTTCCATCTGAAAATGAGGAGAAACTTCTTTGAGGTTGTCAGAGCACTGGAACAGGCTGCCCAGAGAGGTTGTGGAGTCTCCTTCTCTGGAGATATTCAAAACCCACCTGGATGTGTTCCTGTGTATCCTGCTCTGGGTGACCCTGCTTTGGCAGGGGTGTTAAGACTTGATCTCCAGAGGTCCACTCCAACCCCTACCATTCTGTGATCCTGTGAGTCTGTGACATACTCTTATTTTGCTCAAGTGAGAAAAATTCTGTACTTACGCACTCTATGCACACACACTCCTTCCCCTCCCCGCTCAAGAATTACTTTTTGCTTTCCCTCCAGAGCCTTGCCGTATGCCAGTAAGGCGTTCAGGCTAGAGAGAGCTGAATTAGGCTGGAGGCAACTGAAACTGCAACATGGAAATGATATATCATTTTCAGTTTTTCCTAACAATAAAAAGAATTGAATATTTCATTAACATTATTTTCTGTCTGATTATAAAGCTTTGGAAACTGTTACAACATGTTTATGTCTGTATTTAAATCTATTTCAAATAAATATATTGCTGTATATAAAAGGCAATTTAAATACATATAACGATAAAATTAAGTTCATTAATGTACTATACTTTATTTTCTACAATAACAATTCAACAAGATTTTTATCCCTTTCATCTTAATTGGGTAATGTATTTTCCTCAATACTGTTTGGGAAAAAAATATTAGGTTTTTTTTACTCAATTTACAGACATTGTTAATCTATGTACCAGTTATGATGCATATTTTCCTCCACCACTTCCCATAGTATTTTATTACTGTGCCAAACAATCCTCATTTTACATGTGCAACTTCATTTGCCTCAGCAATGTTTGCTCTTTATTCCCGATAACTGGTTAACAAACGGACAACCAGAAAACAAAGGGAAGACTGAAGTATGCCATTTCTTGAGATTTTCTCTGACCTGCTCCCCCTTATTTACAGCTCATGTGTGCTAAAGCCTGAGGAACTTCAGTGCTATCATGACTCAGATGAAATATTTACTGTATTTGAAAAAATGAGAAGACTCCAAAAACACAAAAGTTATTGTACGTGATCTGTTCCATGCAAGCGCACAAAGAGGGTTCAAAAGGGCAGCTTACAAAACCAAGCTAGAAAATAAGTAATGCAAAAGCATCTTGGAAGCTCACTTGTCTCTGTGGACTCTTGCTTCTTCTGCTACTGCTAGTTTTATGTATATTGCTCTTGCAACAGACTTTTATTTAGTGTTGTGTTTACTTCTTACTCTTTCCCGCAAGCACGATGGTACTTTCAAACCAGCGAAGCTTCAGGGGGGTGGATGCAAACTAAAAGTGAGGATGGGGGTGGCTGCACCACTGTCACTCCTGGCTCTGAAGCAGTTCAGTGCCACTCCGTGCCTTTTGGTCCCCTCTCCTCACCTGATCTCAATTCACTTTCAGAAACTGTGGTTTCTCCAATGATGAACTGAGCGCTCCCAGGAGAAGAGCCAACAATTCCGATGCCAAGACAGCTCAGGCTCTATAAGTACGTCCCTGGAGCCAGTACAGAAAGTTAAAGAACACTACATTCCAGTTTCTATCCGAGTCCTTTGCTAAACTGCCTTCTCAATGGCTTTTGGCCTTTTTATAAAGAAAGGTCTTGGCAACAGCTTTGAATGGTTGGAGGCTCTTTACTAAATAGCAGATGGACTGTAATTCAGTTCTCTTATTTTCCAAATAGTGATAGAGTACCACCTATATCACCTTTTGAAACTCCTGTTCAACTGCATAAATAATACACTATTCTTCAGCAGGATTTTGTATTATGAAAACTATGACTTGGTTTAAATGAAAGCTAATTTAAACAATCCAAATTTCCAAGGAAATAAAGTTAAGAGACAATCGAGGATATACAGACAGGATATACAAAAGAGTCTCATGCCTAGAACCACCACACGTACACCTAAGTTACCTTAGTGTACCTTCATAAAGTATTGAAGATCTCTAACATTACAGTGGCAAAGTCAAATTTTATTTATCTATTTAAAAGCAATTTTTTGATTTAAAAAGAAATACCTCCTAGGATAACTAGGATTAAGATCAAGTTTTAATCAAAACAAGACAAAATGCTTTGTATAAACGACATATGACTGGAGTAAAAGTTGGATAGGAATAGATGGCTTACACTGTTTAGGTTCAGTGACCTAAGTTCAAAGTCAGCCAAGGCTAAAATCAAAGTAGGCTTTTCAGTCTGAATAATATAAATGTTATGTGAAAAGATTTACATTCTGAATGCTACCTAAGCAATTAATCCAGAGGGAATTATTTATAATTGCTAATTAGTTAGACAACTACAAATGATATAGAATGGAATTATATATCAGTTCTCTACTAAAATTTTGTGGGCTAATGTAATTGTGTTCCATTAGTATAAATCCCTTTACAATGAAGATTAAAATAAATGAGACTGAAACTTCCTTGGCTTTTGTCTGCAGCACTGCTATAATGTATGCTTTAAACCCAAATCCACTAACAGAATGCTGCTATCCAGTTGAGGGACTGACAGAGCTCACAGACTATTACCAGAGCTCATGCTCTTTCCAACACTGGTTATTTACTTCTATTTCTTCTAACATTTACTTCTGTTATTTTTTACTTGCAAAAAAAATGGAAGCAAACTTCTACTTTGTTTGGTGTCTCCCACTACATTGTATACAACTCTAAATTCAATAAACAACTTCCACCTGTCCACGGATTTAAAAGTTTCTTAGCTTTTAGAGTATAACCTTAAAACACTTGTCTAATATGCAGTATCTTGCATTTCACAGCTTATTTTACACGTGTAATATCTAGTGAGAATAGAGAGCTGAGACAGTGTAATAGACATCTTCCTCCATGATTTACATCTACATTACACAATCCTAATAATAATAAAACTGCTCCACATAGTCACACTTCGGAAATATGATTTCCATGACACAAGAGCTTCATCTAGATTATCTGTCAAGCAGTGATGGCATGAAGATAAGAATTCCTTCATGGACCACAAAAGATGAGAAATGCAGAGTATTTAACAGATTTAAACAAGAAATCTAGTGTAGGAAGGTGGGAGATCCTTACAAAACTTATTAAAAGGCTTCAAGTGGAAAAGGTTTTTATAGTTTTCCCACAGGAACACAAAAGCCATAAGTAAACCTGGGACTTGCTTTATTCTTTCACCTCACACCCACCTTATTTCCATTTGGACAGAAGAATGGGGATCTTTCAAAAAACGCTGCTGCTTTCCTCGAAGTCCACACGAAACTTCATATTTTTGCAGTTCCTAAAAGGACGCAAAGGTAGATACAGAACTGTATTATTATAGTATTGATACAGAAGTTTATTATTATAGTATTATTACAGTATTGACTATACCATAGTATTACTATAGCATAGTATGATAGTATAGAATTTAACATTTAACTTAAAGAACTGTATGGATCAGGATCTTTAATGAAAAAAAAATCCATACAAATATTACCAGAAAAAAATGTAGTGTGAAGTATTTTTACAAAGATTTCAATTAACAGCTACAAAATTTAATTCATTACTTTTCCAGCTCTTGGAAAGTTTGTTGCACTAGAAATTATTTATTCTCATAGCTTGAAGTCTCCGTCCCAGCCACGGCTTCTGACTTTTCCACAGTTCAAAGGATTTGTGGTTTGTAAAATGAAATGACCCTATTAATCTATGTAATGTTGAAAGAATTTACTATCAGTTTACACAGAACATCTTCTGTATTAAGAGCTGTAAGAACTTGATTTACATGCTGCTACTCATAAAGAAAGAGGCTCACATCTTCTCTTTCAAAACCATATAAAATTTCCTTAGGGTACTGGAACACTCAGCAGCGATGCATTCCAGCAATTTTTTGTGCCAGAAAAGGTTGAAAGCATAAACTGGTCCCCTATGCAGAATCTGTACAGTTACAGATGCTCCAAAGTTTAGGAAAATGGCAATGAAAGGGAGCTTAGCTGTAATGCTGAGATCTCAAGCCTGGTGTAGTTCATAGGTAATGGCTTTGTTCACTTGGACAGAAGGATAGCCCATTCAGTAGAGTCTGTAAATGTGATTGATTACTAAGAGACAAATTAAAATGTAAACAAGAATAATGACTGTGTTCTCTTAGTGATTTTCTGATGCAGTGAGGAAAGGATATGGAAATCTCAGATTCCAATATGTTTAATATATTTAATTAGAAAATTTCACGTCTGTACAAAAACTGATAACTTGCATTTATTTGTAGTATTATACTGCCTACTGTCCTGAAAAGGTAGGCGGCTGTCATTGTGATGATATGCTCCATCCTCAACCTGACCTTTATGTCCCATAACCCTGCCCAAGCGATAACCACCCATGATGGTCATAATGGGTGCATCCACTAGTGATGGCTGCATCTGACTCAACATGGTTTTGGGGAGACAGGTAACACCACAATAGCCAAGGGCTAACTTGAGCAATGCACCCACCTAACCACAATACTAGTACTGTGGTCGATATGCAAATATGACTATTAGTCAATTATCTTATCCCCATAAATAGCAAACAGCCCAAGAGCTCTTTGAGCGCTCCTGCATGGTAGCTAGCAGCATGCCCGGCTCTCCCCTTGAGTAGGGACACCTCTCGAGAAGCATCTCGAGATTCAGAGATTCCTTCCCGCAACAGATCCTGGTAAGTGGTTTATAGCATGCTAAGTTTTGAAATCTTAGTTAAGTGATATGAAGGATTGATTGTGCATATAATAATCCTTTAGACATAAACTGTTGACCAAGTCTGAGATTAGGACTGGATCCAGCCACACTGAGACTCCTCTCTGAGAAGGAGATCAGAAACAAGAGGGTCCTTTCCGAAACTGTGACTCAACAGGAGGGTCTCCCTGAGCAGCTCTGTCTGACCCTGTCCTCTGTGCAATAAATAACAACGTGTGCCTTGCCACTGAATATTGTTAAACCACCATTGCATTCACTATCAAACTTCATTATAGCCCTGTTTTCTCCACTCTCATACTCTCATACAAGGCATAATGTTACTCCAAACACAACAGAAATTGAAAATTTCTTTTGGAAAACTGGATGGGAAGTTCACAAGACAGTCAGATCCAACAACTGTACAAACTAGGCTGAAGTATTACAGTATTAATTAGCAGTTTAAGATGCAGAGTAATTCTGAGGGAGAGACAACTAAAGGGGTCAAATAAAAACCATGATAACCACTACTAGTAGTTCATTGATTTGTTTCTCCAATTAATTTAAAACCTGACAAATTACTGTCTGCAAAGTGACTGATCTCTGACAAATTAACAATACAGAGTGAATGTCAGTATTTACGCAGACTGGATACCAATAAAACAGCCTAGCAAAGTATGTGACTTTAGATTTGTTCAATTGGAATTTCAACAAAATTAAATTAAAAAATAAGGTCAAAGTAAACTAATTCTGCTTATTGACATAAATTTCTTGTTGGCTTAGAAAGATATTGAAGCATTTTATTTCAATCTAAAGTTGGGATTCTCTGTTAGATAATTATTTTCTAGAAGCTTTACAAATACTTATATCTTCATGTGAATAATACTGACACCACCAGGATTTCTCCACGTATATGAAGCAGGATATGTGGTCCATAAATTCATCTCAGTCACACCAGTGTTAATGCAAAATAAATTCTATCATCTCTCCCAGATTTGTTCAAATGAAAATTGGATGAGGATCTGGTCTTGCAATGTAATTAGTCAAATAAAATTGTCATCTAAGACTTTCTACAATGGAGATATCTCCCATTATCAAGTGAACTAAGTCATCAAAATCTTATGTGATAGAACAGACACGGACAGACAGTTTGGTATGGCATACTTGTGAAAATAATGGATTGTACAGTGAAATTTTTGGACTTCCTACACGTACAATGTATTTTAAACCTTAGTGTTACTCAAAGGAGAGAAATGACTTTTTGGTTTTGTCAAATGCACGGAATAGACTATGCCTTCACTGGTGACTCTTTAAAATGTTCTAATTGCTTTAGATCATTAATGAATTTTCTAGCTATCAGAACTAGCTGCAGAAGCATTCCAAAATGTGCAAAAACAGAGACCAGAGACCAGGAATAAGAAGATGCCTGGGTGTGACAAAGAAGATGAGTCAAAAGGCAATACCATCACACAAAACAGCTGATAGATCAAGCTAAACTATTTCCTATAGTATATCATATTAACATACATAAAACAGCAAATAAAGAAAAATAAATTGTGGTCAGCACAGTAATAGCTGCAAAGTCAAGGTATGCAAGACACAAACAGACCAAATAGCAATTAGACAGTGAGACAAAAATGAATGTCAAGCTATAAAAATTTCTCCATGACTGTGGATGAAAACCAAGCAGAGGCAAGACCTAGAGAAACTGTGTTCCTTTTTGTGTTCCACTTCTGAATGGATCAGACAACACAGGAGTAAATGCTTTTGGTCAAAACATATGGAAACATCAAGTCTCATAATATCTCAGAAAATCAATTTATCCTAGGGAGAAAAAAAAAAAAAACCAAAGCTGTGCAGAATATCACACCCATGGCAGATAATGCATTTTGCTAACTGCGTGTAAGAGATTAGTGTGATATTTCTCAGGGACCACAACATATGGTATGTCCCATTTAAAGACAGCTTTTACAATTCAGCTAGCTCAGCACCACTGCAATGCCTGGAAAAGAACAAAAACACCAGAAAGTGCCTTCAGGAAGCACTTTGCAATAGGTGACAGCACAGTGTCAACTGAACAACGGTGCAGCCTGAACGATGATTTATCTTGCCTTTTTCCTTGCTCAAGAATCAAACACTACAATGGTGAAATACTACCTCAGTAACAGAAAAGTTTAAACAAAACAAAGTCCTACAGTTATCTTCTGGATTTACCTTTCCTCCTTCTACTATTTCTATTCTACTATTCTTCCTATTGCCATTCTACTATTTCTACACATCAAAGATATTTCCAAAATCTAGAAAATTAGAACTTCATTACCATCCTTAGTTAGCTGGGAACTAAGTAAATCTAAAAGATTAAAACCTCCATCCCTCACTAGGCCCAGACCTACAGACAGCATTGAGACCTGTAATGCTGCTGTAACCCTGTGCGGTGTCAGAACCATCTTCCCAAAATCACTGTAACCCCAAATGGTGAACTAAAACCCAAAGTGACCTATATACATATGTGGGTTACTGTCTTTAGGTGATTACACAAAGTATATTTAGTTATATACAGATTATCTATTCCACATAGTAGAAGAGGTTACTCATAGAAACAAGCCTGTTGCAGCTAATATATCAAAGTAAGTCACCAAAAGAAAGTGGGAGAGTTTTACTCACAATCAGGGAAATTAAGCTAAGGTTGAGATTAATTAAGCAGGAAACTCCAGCACATGACACCTAGTCTAATAAAGACATTTGCATATTTAAAGAAAGTGAAACAATATCTGTTTTAATTAAGTAGGCTGCTCCTTCAGGTTAATGCATTCAGGGGAAAAATTAAATCTGTCTAGAATCCCTGGAAGGAATGGAGATCAGCTGTAGGAAACCGGCCTCCGGAAACGTGATTAGCAGACTGGGAGAATGAGGACTGACTCCTGTTAAACCACCAGGACCTGCTATGAGACGGGTGCTGACATTCGGAGTGGGAGTTTTGCATTCTCTAGGCAAGATGTGATGTGTTCTCTGTGAGGTACCCTGCAACTACAAATCAGTTCTCAAGTGTCACCTCTACACAGAAGCTTTTCTCTGTATTTTCTCTATGTTGATGTCAAAATATTTGACATCAAATTTGTTCCAACAGCCAAAGAGTTTCACATTTCCTCAGCTTTCCTCTATACATCAGAAAGAAATGCTTCTGCAGCATTTCACAAGGCACCTCACCAAATGGATGAATATTTATTGCTGCTATGCAGGTTAGAACTGCCCACTATACAGCAGACCTTTTTCTCTCATTCAGTGCCAATCATTAGTAGAAGCAATTAAAATTACATTCCCATAACTGCTGATTAAAAATATCAATTTCTAATGTGTCCTCTCTGTAAATGCTTTATATCCTTTGACTTACTCATGTGAGCCCAACAGTAGTGAGCTTCAGCTTCCTGCTGAAGTGAGGAGAAACTACTCTCACGAGTGTTTTAAGGCAAGGAGCGAAAGTTCCCCTACACTGTAGCAGAAAACAATACAAGTAAGAACAGAAACCTGCTTTTCTACACCCAGCTGTCCTCATGCAGAGCACCGCAGCATCCTTCAGAAAGAGTAACAGTCTTAAGGAAAATGGAAAAGGAAGTTTTAATCTGAGATTTCCAGAGAAAAAAACTGAAGGTAAAGGGAGGCTCCCACGAGATCAAAAGGGAATGAAATGCCGGTACTGTAGACACAAATTTATGCATTTTCCATGTTTTCAAAGAAGCAATTTCATGTCATTTCAGTCATTTCACTTTATGTCTAGCATATTATGTAAATACTTTCTGCAGAAATCTGGCATTTCCATGGTATGCTCATGTATAATCTGATCAAGGAATAAAGCAGAAGTTTATCTCAGCAAAAAACACTGAAGACATCAATGTAAGGCACATTCATTTTTCAAGTGAAAAGAGTTCTGGATGTCAAAGCTTTGTAAACTGAGCTTACAAATATCAACAGCTCTGCAAATTTCTGCTTGAACCTTCAAAGGAGAATCATAAAGCAATATGTACAAAAGCTTAATTTATTAATATTTAGAACAGTAAAAGTTACCACAACAGATTAATAAAGGCTGGATAAACCAATATTAATCAAAACTTATTAAGAGATTCATGCTTGATAGAAGCACAGCTTCCTATTTTTTATTGCCTAATATTGTTCAAGGTGCATCTCACCTCACAAATAAAAACATTATTGTTGTAAAATAAAAATTGCCAAAGCTATCAACCAAAAATATAAATGAAAACTTTTACTCCTAGCATCTTCCATTATAGTAATACATACAGTGTACTGTCAACATGCTTCAGATGCTTCATGTTTCCAGTAATTTAAAATCGTTATATCTTTCCTTTTGTAAATCAATCCACTCAGTCAAGAAGATTTTTTTAAAAAATAATTCCTCACATAACACAGCCTAACCCACATTCTTCTAACAGATTTGCACTGAAAATAAACAAGCAATAATGAGATCAGTTATAACAGTCCATATATTGTTTCTGTCTGCTAAACAATAAGAAATTAAAACTTTCCTTCAAAATCAGAGAGAAGTACTGCAGGTTATTCGTACTTATGTCCAAAAAAACCTGGTATTCTTTTTTCAAAGTGAGACTGCAAATGAGAGTCTGAATCATAGCTCGACATGTAGTTCCACAAAGTAAAACCAGTGTTTCACTTGAGAGACTACACACAGTCACCACGTTGCTTTGCAAAGTGCATTGTAGGCAAAAAGCAGTTTAGTGCACTTAGTGTATTCATGAAAGCCAGAAGTTGCAGTCCTGTGTTTCATTTATGTCCACATTGCCTCACTTTGCTAGATATTTTTAATTTAAATGTAATGAGAAAAAATGTAATGGACTCCTTAGAAGTTCAGTTAATATGGAGAACTGCCGAGTATCTTTCACATGTATCAAACGAATTTGTATCAAAGTGGAAGATCACCCATTCAGGAGATTTTGTAACCTTACATTATTTTATGAATGACTCTGTGTGTGATTTTTTAATAGATCTCACTCTTCTCTGTATCAAGTTATTGCTCATGAATAGGGTTAAAGTATTGAAAATCTTCATATAACGAGACAAGTATTTTTCAGATAAATTTATGTTTAAATCAGTTTATGTTTAGATCAGTTTAAATCTGATCTAAAGTAACAGTTACGTACGTCAGGACAGTTAAGCACGTTATGACAGCAAATATAAGAGCACAGAACTGAGTGAAAATAAAAGCATAGGCAGCACTAGATTCTTTTGTGATTTATGACATGTCTCTTCAAGTGAGAGACATGAGGCAGTTTTATTTCTGACAATGCAGCTCAGCCAAAGTGGCAGATTCTGAAACACTGTTCACTGCAAGGCATCCTATGTGCCAAAATATTACTGAGAAGTATGATATGAAATCATATACAATTACAACTTTTTTATTTGTATGTATGTTAATGAGACTTGATATATGTTACTAAGAGAAAATTATTGATTTGTTAAATCAACACTGTTACAATTAGCTATTCCTCTGTACATATAAGCCATGCTTTAACGGTCTGAGCAGTGATTACTTCTAAATTCAAGTCTGAAGTGTGCTTCCAAATCTAATTTATGACTTTGTTGGTTTTTTTTTTTCCCCTGCCAAAAATAATTACCTGAGAAGTGGGAAAAGGGAACTGAGGAGCAAACAGGAACAGCCTCCACCACCTCCAGCATCAAGGACCTATGCACATGGATCTGCAAAAAGCACTGCTCGCACCTGTGAAGCTGACAGCCAGATGCCACCTATACACAGATTTCTCTCTCTAGGGCTGTCCAAGAAGCTCATGTAACAAGTTAAGCTGTGCTCACTTGCTTGAAGACACTCATCACAATTTTTCAACTTGTTTTTTCTTTTGACTGAAGAAAAATAAAAATTGAGACGATAAACTACTGCAGCTGTTACACTGCACATTGTTTCAAAAAGAGGATGAAACAGTAATCTGAAACACAAGGGCAAAAATATGGCTCACAACTGGAAAAGCAGACCCAAAGCTCTGTGTGTGCACTCTATCTCTTTAGTGACCTTTAAGCTGCCCACATATTCTAGGGTATATTTTTCAAGTTACAGTCATACTGCAATGTACAAACTATCAGGTAGTAGGCTACCATAGCCAAAGTCCAAGGATGTGCATTAACAGCAGCACAGACTGCATGTCTTTCAGAAAAAAAGTACAAAATAAAAGTAAAAAAATGTTAGCAGCTTCCAGCATTTTAAAGAGATCAGGGCATACAGGCATCTTAAATGGCACAGTCTAACAGACTAACTCTTCTCATTCTATAGATATATTCAACCCCAGGATTATAAATGACTTGCCAAAATTGAAAGCAAATATAACCCAACTGAGACTTAGAGATGTAGACATGTATCTCTGTAATTATCAGTGAACAGACCTGCTGAGATCCATCTTCAAAAATCACATAAGTTTTCTTAAGTTATAAGCAAAAATATCTTTCACCGGTTTTTAATGGGACAGTGTTTTCCTGCGCTCAGTCTTTGGTGATGCTTTTCTGATGCTGAAGGGTTTTACAGTTGTCCCTGATTCACCGTTTTTAGGCTTATTTTCAGTTCAAACTTCTGCCTAAGTCTTTTAGACTTTGAGATATGCGCCAGTCTGCAATACTATTGGTGATTCTCCCAGCGTCTTAATTGCTTAAATAAGTGATTAACATCTTCAGTAGCTGCAATAACTAAGCACATCTTAAAAAAAGTTTAACGAGGAACTCTGATCTTCTCTCCCCCTCAAACTACTGCTGAAAGGCCCAAGAACACACAAGTCATTTCAAAAGCAATAAAGACACTGAGAGGTTCCAAAGGGAAAAATGTAATAATAATGCAATATACACTGTTATTGAGTGATGAGTACTTTAAATGTTCGCTGTATCACTTACACCTATTTTTAGTAAACAAAATAATAAAACTGAAAATCATTATTAACATCATTCTATTTGTTGGTTTGAAAATTGAGGGAAAAAACTGTGATCTGTAGTATAGACCAAGGCCAAGAAAACCTCCTGAAACACTCCAGATGGTTTCATAGGCAAATAACCCAAAAGAAAGTGAAATGTTTTAAGGGTAATGCTTCAAGGTGGCACAAGAATCAGCGTTTTATCACAAAATAGTAATATAAATGTTCTCAACAACTGAGATTGCCTCTAGTTGCCTTCAGAGTAACTAATCTACCAGAAAATTTAAAAAATGAAACTATATTTATAGTTAGGTTTTCATTAAAATTTCAAAAAAAAAAGAAATTTGAGAAGAGATTTCATTCTTAAAATTAAGTGTTATTCAGCGATTTAGACCTGGAAAAAAAGTTAGCTGACTTACTAGAAGGTATTTTGATGTTTAAAAAATATTAGGCAGGGAATGTCGAAGGATATACATAAGTGTGATAAACTGCATTTTAAGCTGTGGAGTAAATGCATCCCTAGTAATCACTGTCCCTTTTTATTAGCAGGACAAGGTTAGAATTTAATTTTTTTTAATAGTTAGATGTTAAAAGCTGTATCTTTCAGTATTATACACAAATGGCTTATTTTACCATTGACCCTCACGGGGAGAAGTTAGGTCATCAGGCTCAGCTCCAGGAATGTACTTACGCATGTTTAGCTTTAAGTGCCTGATAATTACACATATACTTAAATTTGGGTATGTGTTAAAACTTCATTATGAATACCAATAGAATTAAAAAGCTGTTGCCATCAACATCTGTAACATTGTGCTAAAACACCTTGTGTCGTGTGTCACCCTGCATTCGTGTCTCCTGTCCAATATAATATAAAATATCAGAGGAAGCAGCAGCATGCAATACACGTCCTGCCTCATTTTGCTCAAGTTAATACAATACAAAGACTAGAAAGTACCAGAAGTGAAAAGCAAGATATAAGCCAGTTCTCTACATGAAGAGTGGTCACAGAGCCAGTTGGTGACAAGCACACAAAACATGCAAAGTTTCAAATAGTTTCTTTTTCCTTAATCATTATGTAACCTGTTTCAAATTGTTGTGGTTTTGGGTACACTATGCAATAAAAAGAACCATCAACTGAGTATTCCACTCATGATTTTTGTTTTTTTAGTTCACCCACACTTCCAACAAGTGGTGATGTCTGCCATTAATTATGCTAAAATAGGAAATTACAATAAACTGCCAGTTTATGTCTTTCCTACTAATATATTTTTAAAAATTCTTTATACAATGTAGTCAAAATTGCCATACTTATTTTCAAATTACTGTAATTTAATTATTGGGAAGCAGTACATTTTAATCCTCATGTTTATCTGATACATATTCTGATGCAGTAGTTTAAAAGATAAATGTAATTTTTTAAAACTCCATTAGATTACATGTTTATTTTAAAGATTAAAGTAGGTGACAGATCACTCTCTTCTACATTGTTCTTTCAGTGTAATTACACACATTTTAAACCACATTTATTTCATCTTCCAAGTGCATAAATTCAATGAAACATTAATTTTTCTATTAAAAACCACCACATGTTATTGGAAGAGAGGAACTATCATCTGTGCATGTGAAATTAGATTGGACAGTTTTAGTTTTGATAACAAAATTAAGATCTGATTGGTCTGATATAAGTTATCAAGATCTAAAATGTGGATATACCTCACACCTGATAAAAAGTTAATCTAGGATATCTATTTCAGGGGAGAAGATATACAAAGATTACTTTTAAGGTAATTTTCTTCATTAAGCATTATTCCTATGATAAGCCATAAAGCAAATTATTCCTATACTAAATAAAATATATTTGAGTTAATGTTTTGTACACTTTACGAGCATATGTGAGAATATAAGAAATGTAAAAAACCAATATAGATTCATAAGTATTTTATTAGAAAAAAAAGAGCAGCTTACTCTCCAGTCTGACTGGCCAATTACAATTATTTGTTTCTAATAGGAGGATAATTTTGTGTTGATAAAAAAGAAACCATTAAGTTTAGTGTTGTCATTTATGCACAGTCAGGCTCTGTAAGGTGTTGGAAACCAACAGCTAATTTTTTATTTTCCTCTGTATTCAGTTTTGCTCCAGCATACGGTTTATGCGAGATGAATATAAATATAGCCTGATTAAACGTTCCGTAGAGCAGTCAAACAGTTTAGAGAAGGTAGATAAAAGGGGAAACAAATTTTTAAAAGACAAAAACTAAGGTCTAAATATAGACCTACTTGCTTGAGTCCAGCTTCTGGAACAGGCACAGAATCCATTAGCAAGACACGTAGGTGATACTAATAAAACAAGTAAGACTCAATGTTTTTTCCAGAATGAATCATTTCAAACCCAAACTTTTTTTTTTTTTTTTTTCTGTGCAATGACAGGTCTTGGGGATAAGAGAATAATTCATCATGACCTTAGTGTTTTACAGTCTCACATGATACTCTCATGAGTGAACACAAAAAAGATTATCTAGATGAAGTTTACCCTATGTGGGATGATTATTAAATCACTGTCAATGTAAAAGGATGAATAAAATGCAGTTCAGGTACATCTTTCCTAGGAAAGACAATTCACTATTTTTACTATGGTCATGAGTGAGAGATGAAAAGTATCCTTATTAAATTGGCAGACAACACAGCTATAGGAGATAGTACAAGTACATAGTAAGAAAAAATCAGAATTTATTTTGATCTTGACTAGCAATAATAAATAAAGATTACTATTTATGAACTTCATTGATGCAGACTGTAGGAAGCTTTGCCAATTTTAAAGTCAGTATCCTACCTTTCTTTTTCTTCCTTCAGAAAATATCCATACACATGGGGAAGCTACTACTTTTCTTTTGTTCTTGCAAGTACTCAGTAATCTTTGCTTTATTCAGACAGAAGGTAAGGCTCATCATATCTGGTTATATTCCTTCTGCTCTGATCAGACCTGTCAAGTCATATTGGCCAATTATTTTGAAACGTGCAATCTTGTGAGCTGATTGTTTCTTGAAAAATATGAATTAAGAGAAATAG
The DNA here is from genome assembly GCA_028565335.1 of Limnodromus scolopaceus. Classification (NCBI taxonomy): domain Eukaryota; kingdom Metazoa; phylum Chordata; class Aves; order Charadriiformes; family Scolopacidae; genus Limnodromus; species Limnodromus scolopaceus. The sequence continues at coordinate 16,191,963 of JAOXNO010000063.1, forward strand.
TATTATTTTAACTTCTATGTGGTGTAAACTGCCAATACGGTAATATTGTGTCCAAATTCTTTATCCATGTTTTTAATAGGAAATTCAGTGCTTATCCATATAATGCAAGACACGCAAAAATGTGCAAGGGTAGCTGGATAAGTCAGTCAACTTTTTTTCTCACTTAATTGAGAATTGGTAGGTATTGACATCTATATAGTCGATATGAGACAGGAAATCACACACCAAAAGGGTGTACACGAGCCGAGTAAAGTGGCAACTTAAACTTCAGTAAAGCTAAAGCTGTATTTTATCTGCTGAGTATAGTTTATACTTCCAAAGGATTATGAAAAATTTTTTGCATGTGTTTTTGTCTTTGATTGATTAATGCATTTTCAACAAACATAGATCAAAAAAACTCTCTCTCTTACTCTTCTGTAATTCTTAGCATAGAACAGAACGGTCAACAGTACCTTTCAGTGTAGGTGCATCACCTCAGGCAGTCAAGGAGGCAGACGTTACCTTTGCGTTCCCAAGCATTTCCCAAACCCTTAATGCTGCTAAAAATCATTCCACGTATCCTTCTACAAATCATACAGTGTGAGTGCTTTGTCTTCACAATTAGCAGAATGTATAGGAAGAGCACATAGCAAACTTTTCCAAAGCACTATACTCTCCTCTTCCTTTATTCCCTGTTTGGGGGTGTCTACTATCAGAATGGGCCAAACACTGTACAATTCTGCTGCACACAGCTTATTTCATACCTTTCTATCTTTTAAATGCTCATCTACACTTCAGTAATTTACCTCTCCCATGATTGACTGTGGAAAAAAAACAATATTTTGCATATATACTGTTAAACGCTGACTCAACAGCTAACTTAATGCAGCTTAACTGTATGTTTTCCATAACCTTAAATTATGCTAACTTTAAAACAGAAGGTTAAGCTGTTGCCATACCAATGTAATTAACAGTTCGTTTTCCATGAAAGACAAAGTGTGTTTTGAAACAGAAGTTCAGATACTTTCAAGACCACAGAAAACAATGTCTATTCTTGAAAGAAAAATCACAAGACAAAGCAGGTGGGTAAGCACATACTATGCAGCAACTAGCATGTTTTCTTTTTCTTTAAGAACCAGATGGCATTTTCAAGTAAATTTGAATCTTGAAGAGCAGAGTAACTTTTATTACCTATTTCTCTTTAAAGCAGAGCTGGGTGCATAATTTGATTTGAGAACGTAGCAACTATATTCCTGAAGGAATGAGGACACACTTGTTAAAACCTGTTCAGCTAATTTGACACATATTTGCTAGAAGAAAATATGTTATCTTACAAGTTGTCTACTTCTATATGATGTTAAAATACATGTAAAATATTTTTCTCTAGTGAACTGTGCTATTAATTTACACAACAGAATTTCAGACCTGAAAAGATTTTCCAGGAACTGAAGTGACTGATGTTAACATTTTTCATATTTTACAGGGAAAAAAAAAAAGAAAAAAAGAAAGTAAAAAGCCATTCACTGGCATGCAAGTAATCTAGTTTGGGACTACCAACATAAACCTCATCTATATCAGTGCAACAGAAACAATCTTTCTTTTAAATTGTCTTCTTACAGTCTATATGGATTACACAAGCACACCTGTAAACTCGTATTTGCAATCCCAGTGTCTCTTATATCCATGGGCAAACAAAATAAACTCCTCTTGAATCAGCTGAGAAGTGAACAAGGGCAGACTGCGGACAGTTATGTGACCCATACCCTCACCACCTCATTCTAATCTGAGTTAAAGTATGTAACTGCTATGTGGAAAGATACTCTTTTTACCTGTCTAGCAGGCAGAGCTAAAAGATTTGGCTTTTGATGGCATTAACGAGTTTCTGCCTCCTCACATGTCCTTCAGTCCAGCCCCAACACCACATTTTTCACCATTAGGTGTTCTTGGAGCAGCAGTATAAACTGGATCCATGAAAATTTTTTAGATTAAAATATAAACATAAACACAATTGCCATTTTATTGTCTGGATCTTATTCAGGATCTGGTTGACAGCTTGCACAAGTCAGGCTGTGTAGCTGACTGGAATGGGTCAGCACATGTCCCAAGGCCACTTCGTCATTGAATCCATGAAACTGGAGACTAACTTGCCTTTCTATAACTTACGGCACTGCTGTGAACCACAAGCTCCCTCCCGCAAAATGGATGAGGGACAAGAATGCTCTTAGTTAATTACTCAAGGGAAATATTGACACTTTTAATTAATTTTCATTTCCTTTCTTGTCAATACCTTCCCTTTCTTTAGGATTGCTTTTGTGTGCATTTGCAAATCTTCCTTTCAGGAAAATCACTGCAGAGACTCTTATTCTTCTCCTGATATATGTATTTCTTCCTCCTTTTTCCTTACTGCCCTTGAACACAAACATCAGTCTGCTTCTAAAAAGCTTATCTTTACAGTAACTGCTGAAAGTAATTACTCTGTAAAGCCACTCAGGCAGTCTCTCTCACTTATGAATCAGTGCTTTGTTTGACTCAACACAGAAAAAGATCTCGCCAATACAGTTGTCTGTGACAGAGTATTTTGCCCATCCTCATACTCTCTGATGGCAGTACCAAAATTCAGAGGAGGAACCTGCTGAGAAAAACAGGTAATTCCCAGGCCTCCAGCTTTCAGCAGGTGTTGGAACTGATGTGTTCCATTCCACCTGAACTGTCAGTGAACACTACTCGCACTAACGTCATTGCCAGAGAATACCACTTACTCTGCCTCCATCCTACAGCTCAGGGCAATGCATCTTCAACAATTTTAAACGTCAACAAAAGGCACAGCACTAACAATACTCCACTGTTGGGGGCATGAAGTAATTCACAGACTTTCTTAGTCTTCCTAATAATAACGTAGTTATGAAAGTAATTATACTAATAAAATCTCTGTAACAATCAGTTAATATGTTCATTTTAAGGCAGGGAAATTGGCATGCCCTAGCTTACATCGTCTTAGATAAAATCTCCTGTTAGAAAAGAAAATAAAAAAGAACTTTGCTCTTGAAGTATGCAGACCTGTGGAAACTCTCAGTAAATAAAGAGACCTTTGCTATTGTCCTGGTTTGAAGGAAAGGTAGAATTTAAAACATGCTGCAACAAATGGAATGGTAAACTTTGGATAAGAAAGGAGAATGATCTTGTGATTATATCCTTCCCTGCAGAGTTACCTGGCTGACTGCAAAAACACTAAAATTTTTTTATTCGCTTATTCTAAATCTTTACTTTCTATTTAAGCATTCAGCTATGTGACACTATACTAATTAGGCATCACAGAGAGTGCATTTCTTTGTTCACTAAATTGCAGTCATGATTACTTAACTAGATAGTGCCTTGAGGAAAACACATCTCTTTTTTGCACTTATCCAAGTTAGATATCTCTGGACGTACACACATAAATGGGATCATACATTAAAATGCTGCTAACCTCAGATTTGAGCTTCTCCATGGATCCAATTTCTTCTTAGTCAAGTGTTAAAAATGGGTATCGAATCAGATCTGTAAAGAAAAGAATTTTAATTGACATTGCTGTCTGGAAATACTAATATAAAAATACCAGTTTGAAAATTAATGCCAGGTGAGTTATCCAAATTTTTCTAGCAGCTGCCACAGTAGTTACAGCTTTCTTTCCTAATTTATTTTCTATATGTGTTCAAATGAAAGTGCCTGCTTTGGCAAATGGTATTGTAAGTGTTAGCACGAAACAAAAATAGTGATAAGCTGTCTCTGCTTCTCACTCACTACTGGGACAAGATTTTTTCTGGTCCTAAGAAAGCTAAATGCAGCATAAATGTACAGTTAGAAGCATATAAGCTTCTTCATAAGCATAGTTAGAAGTTGTGTAACTGTAACTGGAGTTGATGAAACCCAATGCCAGGTTTCCAGAAACACTTTCAATTTGCAGTACTCTGCTACAAATACTCCTATTTTCATTGAGTGTGTGCAGGCAATAAAAAGATAATTAGAGTTTGCAAGTGTCCAGACAGCTGCCAAAACACAGTAAAAGATTACTATGAAGCTATTCATCTTTTACAGCAGGCAATGGTGAAGCAAAAGCCAGGCTAGTAGGTAAGAATTATATTACCTTGCAGGAATTACATATATTTACATTTCATTTTTGAGTAATATTCCAGAACCAATGAATAACTGCAAACCAGAAAACCTCACACAAAGCGTAATGCAACCATGAGTACAATGATATCTACATACAACAGCAATACTGGCTTCAGTCTTAATTCTACAAGAACCACAATTCAGTTAAGCAAATAAAAATTCATGTAGGTGAATTCTGTTATTATATTCCATCATAACTGTAGCTTTCAGACCATTATCATAGCAATCCAATTTATTGGATTTATTTGCTTTATTGGATAACAGAGAAAAAGATGGTGTATCTTACAATTACTTATAGGAATGGATATAGCTTTATCTACATAAATGATTACATACTCTGCTAAATACATAAAATATGTGAAATGTGAACATGCAACTCATTCATGTATTTTTTTAGAGAGCGTTTAAGCTGCAAATTCTAAATACATACGCAGACGAGAGTTAAATAATACACATTTAAGTAAACATGCTAATTGGATCAGGAAAAAGACATTTTGGATTGATGTAGCAACATCAAAGCATTTTGTTCAACACAGAACAAAACCTTTTACTTAATCTGTGCCTTATTTAACAATACCATACCATTTCTTTAAATGTAGATCAATTCTAAGACAAAACCACTAACTTTAAATGATTTCACACATGTTCCTGTGAAATATCCAAGTGACTTTTTAGCTTACCTGAAATAATTTTTAATGTCTTCCAAAAATCATTATACTAAAATGCAAATACTTCTTCTGGCCTCATAAAACTCAGGAATAAATAATTTATACTTAATACAATTCTACATATTCAAATAAAAACATTTAAAATTATTTGCACGTTATAAATTTTTTAACGTGTTAAAGCAGAAATTTACTATTACTGCATGTCTACCATTCCCTTGAACGAAGTTTTTCAGTTTGAGACATGTGCTACTGTAACACAAAAATATGCTATATCTTGAAAAGAAATTTTGCTCTGAATAAAATTATGCTGTGAAAGTATAGTTCAGATGCATTTGTGCTTTTCATATTCTTTTCAATTAACACATGCAGCTTCAGGAAAAAGTCTACGTTTGACTCATTACAAAATTCTAACACTGGGAAACTATGGAAGAGAGTTTTGATTAATATTGTATGTATTCATATAATTTTAAAATTAATTTATTCTTGGTAATCCTAAATCATACATTTGAAGTTCCCATACCAACAGATTTGCAATTAATCATGCTCGCACACTACTTATTCCAGTATCATGTTCAGTATTTCATCAGCTTCAGTACATTTTTTTAACGTGCATTCTGCCTGCAGGTCTCTGTGCTAACCTTAGTTTTCAACAGAACATATTTCTCTGCCTCTGACAGTGTGTCTTAAGGTATAAAATACAACACTTAGAAAGACTTTTCTTAAAATTCAAAGGTTCTGAAGGCTTTAAAGTGAGTATGCCAACAGCCATTCTCTGAGTTGAGAAGCATGACATTTAAACTCAAACAGGATATTTGGAACAATTACCAGGAAGAGAATTCACCTAGCGTAAATTTACAAAATCAAGAATTATCTTTAACAGGAGTTGCCAAGATTGCAATAATACTTGCAATACTAAAGAAATAGGTATTGCAAGACATGTATTAAAAGTCCATGGAACTATTTTCCTTTAAAATGTAGTAAATCCTAGTCTCACAAACCAATTGGACAAGCCATTTCAGGGATTAGCTATGATGTCATTAACTCATAAACACTAAAAAGGCAACATCTATCAGGACAAACCCCTTTTTCCATCTTTTTGGTGCTGCATATTTTAATTTTCCTCCTCTAAATATCTAATCCACAGGCCCCTTTAAGTAATTAGTACTTGCAAACCACACTGCCATTTTACTTCTGTTTATTGGGCAGAAGTTGCATGATTTACTGCATTCACCCATAAACACCCAATTAATGTACCCACAAGCTCACTTAGTCGATGCATGAGTATTGTTGGGTATAAATTGCGGGGATTTAGTAGCCAGAGGCTGCAGCCACGTCTGTGGGCTGAGATCATGAAATATGTGGGTGACCCACACTGGGTCAGGGACATCCCAGAGATGTTTGTTTCTTCGGACTATATATTTGCTAAGATGAAAGCAAATTGAAGTTTTTAACCTCCAATCACATGAAGGTGTAGTGCTGAAGCTGTGTTGAAATTTGGACCCTAAATGGCTGGACTTGGTGAGATCGGCTCTGGTCTCTTCAGGGATATTAGGGACTGAACGGAATGACAACCATGCAGGAACATTATGTATGACAAACATCAACTTGGGTAGTCTTAGATCCTGTTTAAAAGACAGTATTAATCTGACTGGGCTGAATTGTGATTTTCTAAAAATCCATTTATGAAGTATTAAACATTCCAGCAATGTTCCTTGATAACACAATGTTCCTTATGTGGGAGAGAAAGACACGTGTAGCAGTGAAGACATGAGGAGTAATGATAAGAGCGTAACTGCAGTAATGCCTGCACATGCACAGGTGGGAATTAATGCTTGCCCTCCCAGAAATATAGTGAGACGATTAGCCCGGCTGAAGTGCATTTACATGAATGCACACAGCGTGGGCAACAAACAGGAGGAGCTGGAGGCCATCGTACAGCAAGAAAACTGTGATCTAGTTGCCATCACAGAAACGTGGTGGGAGGACTCGCACAACTGGAGTGCTGTGATTGATGGCTACCAACTTT
>JAOXNO010000063.1:16198887-16244886 GCA_028565335.1 Limnodromus scolopaceus
TTTTCAGTGGTTGCCAGTGAGAGGACAAGGGGCAATGGGCATAAGTTGGAACACAGGAGGTTCCACTCAAATATGAGGAAAAACTTCTTCACAGTGAGGGTGACAGAGCCCTGGAAGAGGCTGCCCAGGCAGGTCGTGGAGTCCCCTTCTTTGGAGATTTTCAAGACCTGCCTGGATGCAGTCCTGAGTAACATGATCTAACATGCTCTAGGCAATCCTGCTTCAGCAGGGGAGTTGGATTAGATGATCTCTATGGTCCCTTCCAACTCGAAAAAATCTGTGAAATTCAGTGAAACACCAATTTTCATCAAAATTCAAAGTATATTGGACTTGCAGTGAGTACAGAAAGTATTTTTTTTTACATGTTCTTTACTTACTAAGAGTCTATGACTGCTCTATAATTTTTTATGGCATTTTTAAAAACCATTTAATTTAGCTTGAAGACTGTAAGCTACTTCAAAATATATTAAATACAAGTCTGGTCAAAAAGAGATTAATTTAGAAGAAAAAAATGGCTGTTGACATTGGTTATTTTGTCAAATTCAGTCAAATGTTTTCTGCAATTGTTTGAATAAAATAAAGCAGCTAAGCACAGCAGCAACATGCAACAAATACATCACAGATCAGTGGGGCAGGTGCAGTGCCACCCTAGTACATGGCTGTATCTTCCAACTGAACTTCTACAGCACAATTAAGAGAATATAGCCGCCAATAATACTGCTTTCTCAATTTTCTTTTAATCAATTCATACTGAAGTATACTAGGAACAAAATTTCTCCATTAGGTTATTTGTCTTTTTCCAAAACTAAAATGCCTCTTTTTCTAAAAGCAACGCAATTCATTTCTGAGCTTTATAGATCTCATTCAATTATTATAATGCAGAAAAGGTCTATGGAGTCACACTCTAGTGATTAAAAGGGTATTTTTGGATTTTTCCTTCAATCATATTAATAACTATACAAGTGTAAATTATTTTAATTAGAAAAGTAATAATTGTACATAAACTCTTTTAAATGTCCTACTCCTATATCCTCCCGAGATTATTTTATAAGAATTATAGAGGAAATGAGAGTGATTTGGTATGAGTATAGTATGTAGGTCACACCTAGAACATTTATGCCATTAAAAAAAAAAATAAATCAAAATTCCTCAGCTATCAGTGCAGAGACTTCAGTCTGTGTTTAGAGTATGTGTAGATTAATGGATCCAATTCAAAATCCATGATTCATGTTTTAGTTCTGATCCAAAATCAAAATACACATATAGTTTAAAATCCCAAGAACCCGATTAATTCAAGTCCCTTTTGAACTCTGACCTCAATATGAAGTTCTGAGGCACCTACTTTACCGAGCTTCAAGGTTCATAAACATACAGAGCACACTGGTATCTCTTCCTAGTTTGGTGCTTCTGTGTATTATCAGGCTTGGCATATCACAGGTTGCTAATACTCTCTACTATCAAAGTAGATATCCTCAGAAAATCTGTGTTGTCAAGTTTCAATCCGGTGAAGCTCAGGTTTGGAGGATGCGAATACCACTGACAATTGAGTGCATACACTTTAAAGCTGTCTGTTTAACATGGACCACAGAGACAGGGATGACATTCGCTGAGCTTTACTTTAATCATCACTGTGACAGTAAGACACATATCTCTTTAAGAACAAGGACCATAACCAAACACTTCAAAGCCCCTTTTTTTTTTTTTCCTCTCTGTCTGAGAACTAATCCAACTTAAAATATATTTTACAAACACAAACCTGATTTGTAACCTATCCAGATTATAGGAGATCCTTTGTTCTTCACTCAGAATGTCTCATACACCTAAGTATAATTATGGGAAGCACTACCTGTATAATCATCTAGATGAAAAAATACTGTAAAAAATGCCACAACCTGTAATAAAAAAAAAAATTCCAACAGAAATTTAAATTGTGAATTTAGAGAACACAATAAAAATACTGACCTGGGATTCCTTTCAGTTGTCTTGTTGAGGATAATATAACTTTGATAACTGAAACCATTTCTGTGTTACGATTTCCCAGTCAACTAAAGCAATCTTAGAGACACATACAGATCTTCAGAACAACATCTCTAGATTCTCTTACAGTTTAATATACTAAATTATGTGAAGCAAGTCCGTATAAATTTAAAGAAATTCTGATGTTTCTTTGAAAGGTAACAAAATAAACATTCCATTATAAGATCAAGGACTCTAAAGTCCAGAATAGGTTCAATTTTTGATCATTATTCCAAAGATTAAAAAATGCACTGAGATTACAGCTACCCTATTTCTGCATCATTCATTCCTGTTTGCATATTATAATGTGATTTATAGACTGTTAATATTACCAAACAGGAGACAGCATAAAGACAATTTTTCTGCCTGTTTAAATGATTACCTTGTTACATCAGGTGGTATCCTGAAATCCTGCTAGAATAATCTGACTTAGAACTGCCAGATAAACACTAACTCTGCATAGTTCTTCCTCATCACTCCAGTGATATTTTCAGCTTTGTAAAGGAAAAGAGACTTTCATTTACTCTGTGTAGCATATAATGCCTAAACCTTGCAACAGAGGTCCAGGAACTGTTCTTCTTCACCCAGAGAATTATGGAGGGCTGGCCTAAAGTACATTAATTTTATATATATTTACTTACTTTGTTTAGGAGACACAACTGTAAATAAATCAGTGAGCACAGAAAGAAGTAACAGCTTTAAGTGTATGGAAGTGTGGAGAAGTCTGAAACCAGCAAATACTTTTCATGATGCACCGGGAATAAGCGCTCCCTAGGTAGGCTGCTTTAGGATGCCAAAGTCATTGCCCAGAAAAAGAAAGAGGAAGGCAGGAAGGTCTTCTGTCTGATGCTGAAGAATCTGTTTACAATCATAAATTTTGTATGAGAGTTTATCAAATACGAAGTACAGAAAGCGTTAGCAAAGCTCCAGTGGTAAGCTGAAGAGGTCAGAAAAGTAAGGAACAGAGGGGAAGAGCAGCTCAAGAAGCACCTCAAACCACAAAATGGTTTAAGAACACACAGACATATTCATTCCGCTCTGGATTTGGGAACACAGTTGTCCTTTCACAGCCAGGGTCTAATTTATCATTGTCACACACACTTTTAAAGGTGAATGTTGAACAAGATAAAATAGGCCAAGAAGGGACCAAAACAAAAACCTTAGTGTCACACACACCTGCAAATACAGCAACGTGGGAATTACAGCTCTTTTGAAAAATCCATGGCCCTGTATCTCACAAAGGACTTGAAAAACTGAAGGGAAGCCAGCAGAAGGCTATGAGAAAATTGCTATACAGATCTGATTTAAGTTCCTTAGAGAAACTTGGTTCAGTCAGGAATCTTGAGTAAAAAGCTCAAACCTGTCATGCCTGTCCAAGTCAATTAGATCTGATCAATGCCCTTTACCCTAAGCTGGCTCAACCTGTGGTTTCTTTAAAGATCTAGACCATACTTTAATCACGTCTGCCCCAGAATCTGAGTCCCCTGTCTGAGTTAAGAGAATTGTTCTATTAAATCTATATCACTACACACACATCTTCAGCTCCTTGATTACGGAGAGTTGTTAGCTGATTTAAACATTCCTAAAAGTGCATGTAGAGTAAGCTGAAGTAAGCTATGTGTGTCACTAATTAAAACCATTGCAACTTGAGTGGGCCTTAAGGGCAAAAATCTGTTCCTTTTAAAAGAAACATGTAAAAATACTCTGGGAACACTTAAGTATAATTATTATAGCCTTCAGGATTGTGGCCTAGAAGTATCAGAGAGTGGCTGCACTCCTTATGGCAAAGTTTATTAGCACTGTTTAATTTTATTTTCATGCAGTTACTACATGAATGCCTGGTAATGACACTACTATTGAAGATCTGCTAATGTATCTTATATAAACAGTAAGATTACTTTCGTTTATCTCATTTCTTTCAAGTAAGCTTGAATGACTGAAAAAATAACAGTATAGGAAATTTTAATTCTCTATCCACAGAACAGACAACGCTATGGATTGTGTTTTTGTCAGCTCCTAAGCTGTTAGGAAATAGCTCAAAGTCATGTGTGTAAAGGTCTGTAACACTTCCCAAGAGTGTAAAAAATTAAACAGAAAACAACTTGTACCCCTTTTGATGTTTCCGTCATGATGCTCCTGGGACTGTTGTTTGTTCTCCCTTAGAATATTGGCAGGAACCTGAACCTAAGCCTAACAAGTAAAAAGCACATGGGAAATCTCCGTAACTCATGCAATCATATCTTTGAACTAGCAAAGAATATAATCAACGCATACCCTGGTATTGGATACAGCATGCAAAAAAGACCTAACATGACAGTAATGAAGAATTACCAAAGCAAGAAACTTGAACTGCTGTGTGGTCTGTGTGTAGTAATAAACAGTATTTTGTCATGCTGTTGTAAGGCGATTTTGATAACACACCGATAATACTGCTGTAACTAATAGATATTAAACCCAAGCAATTATTCCACATTTTATGGCTATACATACCAACGCATATTTTAATGGACTATTACTTTGTGGAGGGAACTATTCAAAGACCCTAGGATAAGGATATATGCATGACTAGGCTGCTTTAATAATACTTCATGTTATTGAAAATTCAGATCCCGAAGGCTGTTGAAGAAAAACAAAAGCTGTAGCAGAGGTTTCCTAAAGGTCCAGTACAAAATGAGGAGAGCAGAGGCTTGAAGGTACAAGCACAGATTAGTGCCCAAAGCCTCAGCTGAATAAACACCAATCACAGATGATCAATTACTGACCACTAAAGAAATGCAGCCCTGATCGCAGGGTTATAGAGCGTAAGTGGAATATACAGAGAGTTCTGAAATACGTTCTGCAGCTGCTGGTGACTGGCAGCATAGGCAGAACTGTCTTTTGACTGTATGCAAGACAGCAGTGAAATTAACTATTAATGTGCCTTACTTCAGAAAAGGGTATGAAGCACGGAGCACTAATTACCTGTAATACTACAAATTCAGTATTTTTTACCACAAAAAGGATATGTAACTCTTCGCTTGTGTTAGCATGATACTCCACTCTTGAAGCTGGGAATTTATATGCAAGAATATGTCTATTTTCTTCTCATGTTTCAAAAACAAATGTTATAAAAGTGTTACACCATTAGGGGAAGGAATCATTGTTCTGCTGAACTTCTGAAAGTAGTCCATAGAACTGGGATCAAATCTTATTAGAATTATGTATCAGCAGAGGGACCTCAGCAGATCCAAAAATTAGGGTAAATGCTTTCTTAAATTCTTTTGGTTTTGCTCTGCAACAAGGTTTAACCATGACTAAGAGGAATTTTCTAGCTATCCTCTCATTAGGCATTGAGAGTTGTCGTTCATGTGCAGGAACTCTTAAGGATTAACACATTTTTAAAGATAAGACATAGATGAAGCCTTTTATCTCTAAAGGCTTGGAAACTGGATAAATGTTTTAATTTTTTAGAAATTCTTTTTAAAGGCACAGAATTAAGCACACCTATCTTAAAAATATGTGCTCTTATTTTAAACCAATGAACTGTTTTAAACATAGCAGAAGGGGTAAAGATCAGTCTAGATCTATTTGACTAGGATCCATCTACAAGCTTTCTGTACAGCTCATATTATTGCCTCATACATTACGCTACTTCAAGGATGACACTTCTCATTCATAACCTCTTCCAGCTCTTACCAAAAGCAATCTGGATCTCTGCATTGACTTCAGTGAGAATCCACAGAAATGCTAAGGACAGATATTTCTGAAAAGTTTTAGCTGGCTATAATTTTCCTTTATTTCTAATACAATTATTTTCTTTCAATGTGCACTATCCTTACCTTGTTCATTCCCAGATAATAACACCACACTGAGATGCTGTACTTTCAGCCTTATCTTGGGAGAGAGGGAATGTCACTTTAAAGGAGAGGGGAAGAAGTAGAAGTCAAACTCTATCTTAGTACAGTAACATATGAAGAGGCCCAACTCAGCAGACATTGTCAGAACCAGACTTCTGTCTCCAAGCAGCTTGACAATCATGAAAGCTTATATTTTTTTCCTGTTCATTGCCAGTAACTTTCATCTCTGGTTTTACTGAGCCACAAGGAAATCACTGAAGCACTAGGAGTCATGGGATCTGACCCCTGGAGTTTTTCAGCATTTGGCTTGTAAAGACCTGATCTTTCTTCAAGTAGGAGGCTGGATCAGATAATCATCAGCAGTTCACTAATGATGGGACAGACAAGGAGAAGGCAGACAAAGACTCTACAGCTATTCCTGTGCATTCACACAAGAAGAAATGAATTAATTTGTGATAAAAGACATTATGTGAAAGTTCTAAGTATACTAAAACAAAATATCAATTATCTGTAAAATCTGAAGAGGTCTAAGTGTGCCTTGTGGTACTGCCATGCGATCACTATATAAGCACGTGCAGACATTAGTGATCTTACATCCAATCTGGACTTTTTTCCCCCCAAATGGACACAAAAATTAGTGCCTTTTTTTCCATTTTATCAGAATACACTAAGTATTCATTGTCTTGATTTACCTGACCAGATGCAATTAGGGACAGACATGTACAATGACCTTTAAATGAATTTTAAATGTGGTTGAAAAACACTGAATTTCTGAATCTACATTTAAAAAAAAAAAAAAAAAAGCTGAGATTTATTTTTTTTTCCTCAAATTAGACACCCCCAGGAAACCACAGATGCTCTCCTCTTTCTTTCGCTGATTTCTATGGTAAGTTTGAAAATAATTTAAACTTTCCTGTGTGTTTTTACTCTTCGTTCATGTTTATATATTGTCTATTTAACTAGCTTCAGGGTACTTATATACAGAAAAAAAGGCACCAAAAAATCCCATTCGGAAACTTTTAAGTTCCATCCTAAATTAATGAAGTAACTAAAAAACAGTAATAAAGGAGCTGATAATCAGACAGGAGGTGGCTGTATAGCACACTGGAGTCTGTACAGACATCCCACGTGAGTGGAGAACATGATTGCTAACGGGCACTAGTGACTTAAAATAATACTACAAATCCGAGCAGAGCTTCATACACTTGTATGTTCTACAAAAAGGATTACACTGAACTCTATTTGGACCAAGAAAGTAAAGGTATCTGTGTTAAGTATCTACATGCATAAGACCAAAGTTGTATTTCCATCTTGGCTTCTTTTTCCTTAGCATGTGTGTGCGCAGTCCCCAGTTACCTCCAGTAGAAGAAAGACATTCTCCTGCATCAGGGCTCTGTCTTAACCTCACCTTAACACCAGATGGGACCTGCCCCAGTGAATGCAGGTGTCCCACGCCTGCTCTATTTTATTCTGACAGATTACCAGGATGCCATTTAGGCACCTTTCTGCTGACCTTTGGTAATAAATTTTGTTTTCCCTAAAAACCTTTAAAAATATTTGTTATTTTACTTTAGTGGTATAAAATAGATGCCTAATGTGAAATTTTCCATAATGAATATTTGCTCGCTTTGGACATCTGCCTGTTTACATATGATATTTAAATCCACAGCGTATCATTACTGCAGGCTCCTCTGTATTACAGGCATCTCATATTTAATCTGTATGTTCTTTAAATGCAAAGCATGTTACATTTAGTGTTCAAACTGCAGCATTAGTAAACGGAGCCCTCATTTATGTGCGCATGTGGGTGAATTGGGTGTCTCACAAAGGATTCAAGCAGATGCTTTAGCTTTAATGATATTTCTAATCATCACACTTATGCCCTAAGGATATTTTCTTACACTTTATTCTCCTGTCATGATTTCTACTGATTACAGCAAAGTGTTATTTTAAATCTACTTTTTATATTTGAACTTATTACGGCATCAGCTCTTAAACAACTTCATTTTTTTAAAAAACACACTCTCTCCTTATACTGTCTAATTATAGGTACCGTCTTCAAAGGCATAGGCAGTGCATACAAAAACAATCACACAACTCAGTGATGATTTGTGATCTTTAGTGGTGATTATTATATGCTTTCCTAACACTTAAAGTCAAGAAATTTCTTAACTTCTTTCTACTGCCTATTTTTACCCCTGGAACCAGAAGCCTTATAATCCTGTCTGTTAAACAGACACTTGCTCAAAATTCAGATTTTATAAAGCATATATAAAAATAGCAGTATCTTTGCAGCAAGTAAGTATGGTTTAAATTCTTTGGCCTTTTATTTCATACAAGTCACATCCTTCTTGGTCTTTTTTGTTAGAAAGGAAACAGTAGGAGAGAAATGCTGAAATTAATGGTGGAAAGTCTTATCCTAGAAAAACATTGGGAAACGTCAGAATTCCTTCCCTGTGAAAGCTCGTCTTGCATTCATGAAAGTAATGACTTAGTGACTATTTGAGAGAAAACAAGATGAGGGAAAAATAGGGGAGGGAAAAATCTGTAAGTGGGAAAAGGAACCATATGCAAGGTAAGTAATTTGCCTTGGTCTGCGTACTAATTCACAGAAAAGTCAGAGAGTTATCCGTTAGAAAAAAAGGAAATGTAAAGCCACAGTAGAATTTAGTTTCTTTCACAGGAACATAAACAGAAAAAAAACTAACGGGGTTTTTTAGAATACTGAGAGCTGCATGGGTAAATATCACAGCAATATATGATTCCGGAATTATACTTCTAAAATCTGTTCAAAATTGCACCGCAAATTACGGGCCTAATCATTGGCCAAACTCACATGTAAGTCAAACTGTAATTAAAGTCTTGTTCCATTATTTTGTACGGACATTACTTCAGAATAAGCAAAAAGCCAAGATTTCTGATTAAAAACTTTGTTTAAATTTTAATTAAAAAAGTAACCAAAACTCCCACGGAAATGACTGCCACACTAAATTAGGGAAGCAAAAATTGACAGTTTCATTATCTAAAATAATTGCCAGTAGGTATTGATTATCCAGAACTAATCACCTAAAAAAAAAAACCAAACCCCAAAAATTCCTACTAATTTGCAATCTGAAATTAATCATCCATAGCCATATGTATTTACTTTCTAAGAACATCTGACAGATTAAGTTTGTTAGAAGTAATGAACAGAGAGCACACTTTATAAATCACATTCTCAGTCATTGTACTGATTCTCAGTCACTGTACTGTGATAAACAGAAAAATGACATAGGGCAACATTATAACTAATTAATTAATCTGAGATAGAAAAACACTAGCTTTGAAGAGTTCTAGAAAACTATTCTCAGTATATACATGCACACTTCAAAAATAGTGTTATGACCAAAACAAAAGTTGCTTATAAATATTATGTCAAAATAAATTAAGAGTCCATTAAAAATATTTACTCACAGATTTTCCATTCACAGAACAGTCTAAGCAGGTGTAAAATTTTCATCTCTCAACTGGTGTCCTTGCCCGCACAGATGGCTTTCATACTGTATTTTTAGATTTTGTTAGAAGCTGATAAAAAAAATGTGTTAGAATTAATAAATGAAAATTTGTTTTCCCCTTTATTTTCTCAAAACCTTTTCAAATTCCTTACTTTCACTAAGTTTTTTCCTGTTCTTACCAAGAACAATTCTCATTTATCCTACATCTTTTCTTAAATGTGAATAATGCTTTTTTATAAGGAAGATTTTTGGTGTGGCTTAAAAGCCAATATTTACCACTTCTGTATTCCCTACTTTTAAAGTCTTAAATTGCCAAGATGAAGACTATGCACATGTAAGATTTATGTTAAAAAAACCCAAACATTTCTGTTGGCAACAAACTATGTTCCAACTAGATACATTTAATCTGCATCTCTGTAGATAAATTCTCTGTAGAGAATTTAATTTTATTTAGTAAAGATTAGACTACAATCTGTCTACATCTTGATCTTCAATCTAACACAAATACTTCATCTCAGAAACTTGGCAAATCCAGCATTCTGATTCTCCTTTTTTCTGGACAGAGAAAAAACTGAAGAGTCTGCTAGTAATATTTTCCTTTTGAAGAGGCTTTGCAAAACATTTGTATTATGAATTCCCTCTACTTAGGACACAGAAACACGTGCTAACACATCCACATGTGCATACACGAGTCCTTTTTTCTAGAAGTATAAACTCTGATGGTTTGAAAACCTCTTGCAGATATTTCATAAATTTCCGGTTTCATATAGGCTATAAAATCTCCATTTATGAAGTTGATTTATTTTAATTACCAATATAAGGGATCTTGTGTTTCTGGAATGTTTGCTGGAATTACAACATTTCTTTCAGCTTTTGTTTAAAATAGTTGATTTGCTGCAAGTTATTTCAGAGAAGCTTTGAAAGGCTGGACCTAGCCATCTGGCCAGGAGAAGCTGTACACTGGCAAATGGCTGCAGGGTTCTTGCTTTGGCTATTGTTTGTCTCTGTGAGGAGGAACCCTGTGGGTCCCTTCCTGTGAGCAATTTTGCTTCAAGGTACAGTGATGAAAGGTCAGCATCCAAGAGGTGAATAAAGTGTTGCAGAAGCCTGAAAGGCAGAGTCAAGAGCAACTCATAGAAAAGAGGGCTATAATGACACTGTGCAAATTATGCTGCTTTTCCTGCACAGTGACTGGTTGATGTTACCAGCTATCACTTTCTCACTGAGATACCTCTGGAATCTGATCTTTGGTTTCAAAAAGAGCCAGACAATAAAGATAAATGAAAGTATCTCAGACATTTATGCAATAAGATAAATAGAATTTTCATTTTTACTAGTAACAATGTCTCATTTTTCTATTGTGCTTCTTACTTAAGGGAAAGAGTAGTGCACTCATATTTTTCATACTACTTGGGGACTTAATGTCATATTGAATCAAATCTTTCTCTCATACTCAGGATTTCTGCATCAGGAATGCTACCGATTTAATAATTAGAGTACTTAAAGAAAGGATAATCCTGTATTTTCTATTTTAATACTCCATGAAGACTTGCAGAAGGTGTACACATTTGCTGAGTATGCTATGATTTATACTGATATGTATTTTATCCCCTAACAGCTGAATGCAATGAACGGATGAACACCTTGATTTCAGATTTTATTTGGAAATGACTTCAAACATCCTGAAGCTTATTCTGATAAATTAATCTTTCCATATAATGGATAATTTTTCATTATTCATGAAAACCCAGAGCAATATTCTACAATTCTCTACAGTAGAAGTCTCTGGTCTTCTTAAATTAGAGGCACCTATACTGAGCAAGAGCGTGAATTTCCAACATGCTGAACATTTTAGGGTTCTTTAGGAGGAAATAATTACCCATATGTGTCACCTTAAATCGCACTTAAATTTCAGGGGCACTTGGCCCACATCATCTAAGGAAAAGCCATAATATTATAAGCACATTGTGCAAAAACCAGCTACTTGGAAGGATTTTACTATTAAGGCTCTATACTTCTAATATCTCAAAATTCTAATTAGCTGCTTGGAGAATTGAATTCTAAAGAATAAAATCTGCCATCTGCTAGAAATTGAAGCCAAATTAGAAAATCTAAAAAAATGTGCATTCTCTAATAATTCTGTGTCGAGAAAATTCTACCAGGAATATCTTTTATCCTCCTTTATACTCACTTTTCCCAGTGTGGTAGTCCTTTATGTACATGAGTAAGTATCACACCATTTGTTAAAATATCATTACAATTGATATTATTTATTCTATTCAAAAGGGCTAACAGCATCCCCATGGAGTACGATGAGTTGTTTATTATAATAATGCCATATATATGTAGATATGCAACAGTGAAAAATATTAAAAGGAGAAGCAGTAAAGAAGTCATTATCATAACATTTTAGATGTTACTCTTAAAGCTATAGTTCTTGTGGACTCCATATTGAGTGAAACTCCTCTGAACTGGGGAGATAGTTCTACAGGCAATGATCTTCTCCTTTGGAGGGGGGGGGGGGAAGAAAAGAAAGGTCTCAAAAAACCCCACTCCCAAACACACTCCCGAATCAAGGCAAGAACGGACAATAACCTCTCAGAAAACTCTACATAGAGGGTTCAGTTTTCATTGTATTAAGAAATATCAGTCCATTTTGACCTAACTCAGAATCAGCTTGAGGTTATATAAGACATTTTAGGTTTTTTCCTGTTAAGTATAAATCTAATAAGCTACCTCAGAAGAGTACTATTATATTACGAACAATCATGACTTTTTTTCCATTTATGCAGGCACACAATACTAAAATTAAACTTATTGCATAATCCCAGATAATTGGAATATAATCTCATTTCAGTTCTTATTTCTAGAAAAAGGAGGAAGAATAGTAATGGTGTTTAGCCTATTGTGACCCAAATGCCGAGAACACACAAAGTGCAAACCAGCTGTCCCCATTCTTTTTATCTCGTTAACAAATCAAATATTGTATGTGTAAACCCTATCAGTCATGGTAAGAAATAAAGATAATTCTTAAACCAGAAATTATCTTATTCTAAATTATTAATCTTCATAGTTATTAGTTGATCTTTTGACAGTCAATTTAAAGCTGTTCCATAAGAAAATTCTTATTATCTATGTGTTCCGAACAATACTAACAGTTAAGATTAGTTATGAGACCATTTTATAACTTAGTACTTACCCAGAAAACCTTCACACTAATTAATAGATGTTTATTACATTCACATTCCTTTAAAAATAAGAGTTGAAAATCCCACCCTTTTTCATATTATTTACGTATTGTGGATTCACAAGAAGACTGTTAAACTAATGTACTTTGTGATCTCTGATTAAACATACTGTAAATGCACAAAATATTACACAACACAAAAGGAGAAAAGTGATTAACATGGGTAGAAATAGAATATTCTTACGCTTTGCAACAATGTGGAAGAGAAAAATAACAATATGGTCAGCTTGCTTCTATTGTATACAGATGAAAGAAGTGCGTGCACTATTGGGATTACAGTGTACTTACACTTTCAGAACCCAAACCAAACAGTTCTTATAAGGAATTACCAAGTACTGTAAAGCAATACTCACAAGTATGAAAACAGGAATACTGATAACTCCTATTTGTAAACTAGAAGAGTTTCTTATATTTCTTTATAAATACTGTTTCAGAAAAAAAGACTCACTAAATTTTGGAGAAATTTACATTCAGAATTTCTGGAAGCAGGCAGTGCCAAACCTTTATAACAGACTTTTAATTTTAGGATAAGTCGGGATATTGGGAAAGCACTCTTAGAAATGATGAAAATTCTACTCTATGAAAATTCATATTAAGTGTACCTTGCCGATTTGTGCACAACCTGAAATTTGACAGTCTGGCTAATTTTTGTAAAGTCTCAGACAGATAATTCTGCCTTTCTGTTATGATATTATTTTTTTTTATTTTTTAATTTTATTTTTTTTTCTGAAATGTCCACTCACACTTTATATGAGATTGGCAACAAAAATCATTACATACACAGGATCTTGGATCCAGAGAGTATAGGTTAAGAATCAGAGATTAGACAAATATGTTTATGTCATTGCAAACTAAGGCATGATCTGATCTACAGTTCAGTAACTTAATTTTTTAAAAAGTGTTCCTAAGTATAATGAAGAAAAATACTTTCCAAATTACTTAAAAAACAAATGACAGGGGGTGTCACTGTTTAAATAGTTGATATAAAATCACAGAATATTCCCACTTCCAAGTGGCAAGATCCCAACAGTATATTTTAGGATAAAGGAATCTGGACCATCTGCAGTCACTTCTATGATAACTATTGTTACAACCTACATCTGCTGTCTGCAGAAGATAAATAGGATGTCTTAAGTAAGCATTTAACCACCCAATTAATATAATTACTAAATAATGAGGATCAAATTATTGGCAACAATTAGCTTTTATATTTTAATATAACAAAAACCAAAAAATAACACTTATGTTTCCAGTAAAGGAAATACATGGCATATTCCAAAGCAAAAAAATTGTGGAGAAATTTGGATTTTTTTTAATATACAGTAACATTTCATCCTCCACTTACATGGTAAAATGTTTTGACTGTCCTTGCATTCTTCCAGGTTTATACTAATCTCTCAGAATGAAGCAACTGGTTTCTTTTATGCTTCTATTAAATGTCTACAAGAACAAAGTCAATTGGAAAATATTTATGATGTTAAAAATAAATAACTTCCCAGTTATTATACATAACCTAGAAGTTTCTTCTTTTGAGTTAAAGCCCAAAGTGCTATCTTCTAGTCTACTACAGAGCACCATTCCTACTCTTTCAGGAAAAAACACGGTTCTAAGTCCAAGTCAAAGTATTTCCAAAACTTCATTGTAACTAGTAGAATTATTGTAAAAGTCAGAAGATATGGGCTACTCTCATTCCCACATTAGTGTTTTGCAGTGTAGGGCACAAACTACAGATTAATCAACATGCACTTGTGATGCCCTGTTCTTTTTCACTGACCCCCCCTCAAGCCCTTCTTGACACAGGGCACTCCTACCAACAGTTCACAACAACATAAACAAAGATTTTTCATGAGTTGCTTACTTTCCTAGTCTCCAGCACCTAAGCAGACTTGAGTGACATCATGAAGTTCTTGCATTCGGTCTCTGATCTGCTTAGCCTTACAACTTGTACGCTTACCTGAAGATCATCCTGAAATAACTCTGTCCTTTGAAAGGCCAGTGAGATGAAGAGATTGAGCATACAGGGAAAAAAACTTCAGAACTTGCAGGAGTAAAGATGTGAAAATGAAGAGAGCTGTCAGATGTTTGGGATTCATAATCGCAAACAGAGGCAGACTTGCAGCCTGACAGAGGGGTACTCACAGAAGGGTCATTCCTGAAACACAGAAGGTTACATTAGGAGTTTTGAAGCTGTTGATGCCCCAATTCAAACTATTCTATGATTTTGACAGAAAGCTGTGCTAATATATGAATATTCGTGAGGCGCGCAGAGCTGAGAAGTGGCAATATTTCTACTAAGAGACTTTGGTGCAAGAATTCCTGAGTTACCGACAAGGAAAATAAGTGTAATAAAAGTATTTTTCAGTTTAGCACATTGTTTGACGCTACTATCTCTTTGTTACATAAATAAACACGGATAATTTTGTTCAGAATTTGATTAAGTGATCTCTAAAAATGTGTATCTGCCTAATAAATGCCAGAGGAAAAGCTCCTAATAACCTGCTCTGATTTTAAGATCATAAAACTTAAAGGAACTTTTGCACATCAGTGAGTAGAGTTCCGAATCCATGGAAACACTTTAAAAATCATTGCCTTTCTTTATGCCAGCTCAGTTTTCTGCTCCCTGCTATTAGAAAGGAATTAATTTGATCATGTTTTTACTCAATTTTTAGTCTGAAAACTGGTAAAATCATAAATGGAGGGAAGTACAATTATCGCAAGTGAAACCTAAACATATTGCAGGTCTTGAACGTTAACGTAAAGAAAAAGTCTTGAGTGTTTAAATGAGTCAACACCAAGTGAAAGCAGAATGGCGAAAAGAATACACAAACATGTGAGAATACAACAAATAAGAAGACTAACATGCAGAAAAATTCCCTAATAGCAATGTATTGATGGAAGTCAAGAGATGTTGAATTGCCTGCATCTTTCTGCCACAATTTTTGAAATTTTACTAAATATGTAACCGTAACATCTGCCATGATTTTATGGTGTAGATCTCTGAGCCTGTTTGGAACCCAACTGTCCATTAGCATAGCTAATGTCTGTACCACGGATCAGAAAGGGCAGGACCTTTCACATAAAATAATGTATTACGTAAAGACTACAGAATGTACAGTACAGAATACCACAACTAGTCCTTTTTATTTTCAGCATGACTCTTGAAGACATTATATATGAAAAAAAAAAAAAAGTCAAATGGAAAATATTTGTAACATAGGAAGTAAAAACAAAGCTGTGGATACAGAAAGAATTAACATCTTTAATCACTCATTTTTATTTTTCAAGACAAACCAGACATAATTTGAAATAGCTCAGTGAGCTGTAAAAAATTGACAGTAGATGTATGTGAGAAGACTGAAAAAGCAATTATCTGAAACTAATTTGAGAGTTTATCAGGCAGAAATTAGATTTTCATGGGTAAAGTTAGGGTTTTGTATTAAAAGCAATACATTAAAATACATAAAATTTCAAGGGTAATATAGTTAAATCTTCCTTGGCAAATAACAGATTTTGTGTCTGTACAGCTTCAGTGTTCTCAATAGTGTTTATTCAAGTAGGAAACATCCTAAAATAGCAAATAATAAAAAAATATCATAATATATAAAAAAGGGGGGAAAAAAAGCTCTCTTTAGCTTACAAGAGATTTTGTATCAGACATCCCCAACATTCCAACGCTATGGATACCAAAACAGTATTGACAGTCTCTGAAGAGACTGTACAGAGTTCACATCAGGTATACAGCTCTTGTAAGACAGTGTTTTTGGAAAAGGTACGTTAGAGTGAATGCATTATGTCTTTCATAGAGACATAGAAAAGATTTTTTTCTAAGTAGTCTGGAGTGTTTTGTACGTTTTTAAAAGTTAACAGATGCTACAATAGGGCAAAATCTAATTATAGTCTGCAATTATACTGAAGTTCATATTCTAACATGTTAAAAGCAGTAAGAAAATTGTAATTTATAGCTCATATTTCTAAGAGCTGTTCTGTGGATCTAGAAGGCACCAATCCTCCAATATCCTGTGCAAAAACCAGCATTTAGTGGCCAAAGTCTTGTTTATCTAATTAAGGTTTTCCAATAAAACAACTGACCGCTTAAAGTACTTTCACATCTAACATGAAATAATACCTGACCCGATTGCAAAATGAAGGTCCATGAAAGTGAGGAAATAACAGAATTCATGTTAAACCTTAAGCCTATAAATAAAGGAGTTAAACTACTGGATAACTGCTTTATTAATCACTGTGTATAGTATTAAATGCACTGTATATTTTATAATGCATTCAAATAAACAGTGGACTGAATTACTCTGTACAGGTAACCTTAATTCTAACATATCCTCAGTTCTCAGCCATCAGCCTTACAGTCTTTTTTCAAGTAATTTATATGTGAGCTATATGCATAACAACTTCTATAATTGTAATATTTTTCCTAAAATAATCTGGAATGCTTCAAAAAGGTCATTTACTTCAGGTAAGGATCAGAATATTTCTGTAGCATCATTATGAAATCTTTTGTCTTGAAAAACTGTGTTCATTGCACAATTTAATTCACTTGATTAGATGCAAAAGACAACTTTAAAGGGAAACAAGAAATCAAACATAAGCAGTCTTTCACTAAATAAGGTAAAATTTAGATTCTTGGCAGTAATTCTTTTCATTTCCAAGATTCATATGTTAATGAACACTGGAGCAGCCATTATTGTCTCTTGAGTGAAGAACAGTAGTTCTTTAGCTCATAATTGCTGATTTGGTAGATAACTGAACCTGTTCTCTTCCCAGAATCCAAAGAGCTCATACTGTCAGTGCAAAATGTTGGTACAACGGGCAGTAAGAGCACACTTTGCAAAGCATGGGCACGCTTTTTGAATCGAAAAATAGTAACATGTTCTGATGACTGAAACAACTAGAAAGAAGCAAAATTAATTCCTTGTATTTCAAGTATGAAGTCAAGATATTCTAGAATTACTGCACCAATTGTTCAGTTCAATTAAATAATTACATTGGCTTTATGTTTACTGAACATTTACAATATCCTAAAATGCTTGTGAAGGATGTTTTGTAAACCAAAGTAGTTGTCAAAAAAATACTGTTTTACTATGTCTGTCTCCCTTAAAACTTCCAGATTTTCCTCTAATTAGATATTCTGAATTATTTGTCAGGTCTATTTCTTAAAAACTCTGATGATAATATTCCATTGCCATAGTATAGTACAGGTTAAATTTTGGAAATAGGGGGAAAACAGAAGCTCTTGAACACACATTTTATGACAAAGTAGGCATTCCTTGAACTTGTTCCAATATTACCATTTACCAGTATTACTTTAACATTGAAAAAACTGCCATATCTTGGCTTTTATTTAATGACCAGTCCAGTCTTCCAAACACAAAAGTAAAACACCGAGTTTAAGACTGAACAAAATGTTTTGTGCCCTTCCAGAAGCAAAACCCACACCACTGAAAACTAGTAAACATAGATTTAATTCTGACAGTAGCCAAAGGGATTATCTGCGAGATTTCTCACTGCAATCAACATGGTATCACTCCTTCTGCCCTTTGGCAGTGTAACGGACTGAATAACGCTCCTTTTAGGGCTCACTGTGTTAAGCACAGATGTCCTGAGTGTTGGAAGGACCAGAGCTGCACCATGACAGACCAGGGATCTTAACGTAAGGTGATGTGAATTAGCAAGAGCTTTGGGAGATGGGATGAGACTTCTGTGTGGGTTTGGGAAAGAGAGACTGTAAACTTGGGAAGTACCATTAACCCTCTTTCAGCATTTTATCCTGTAGCTATACATCTTATAGGTGTATTAGCAGCAAAGCACAGGTATCTACTAGTTGAGAGCATGATCTGTGGGTCAAATGATGAGTATAGCACAATATTTAACTATGAAAGTGAAGAGGCTATAAAAAGCTACGATTTGTCATCCTTTCTATGGATCAGAGTGCTTATTTGAAATGACAGCGTATACATTAGGAGAATTAATTCCTTAAGACAATTTATAGTTAATTGGTTGGAGGGTCCTACACGAATGATGTCAAGTTATTCTTAGGGTTGTTTTTTATCCTTTATCCAGGATATTATTTTAAATGAGAATGCAGGTTATCTTCGTTCATTGAAATTCTGAGTACTTTGTTGCAAAGAGGCTAAAGGAGGGACTCTCTGTCCTTGATCATTCCAGATTTGTCCCTAAAGGGCAGTTTCCAATTTTTTTAGCCAAGCCTAATTCCTTTTTTTTTTTTTTTTAATTAAAATGATAATATTCCATCCATATTCCTTTGAGGAGAGCTTATTCTTTACATTGCCATTATGTGAGATCTTACATGTCATTACATGATAGTGATTTTGCTATTACTCAATAATGATGTTAATTTAAAACACAAGAGGTAAGAATATCTCCTTCCCAACAATTCCTTCCATATTATTTCACCCTTAAACATACAGCCTTTGTTCTTCCTTTACATAAACATAATTACCACATTTTTCGCCACTATCACAGCCTTCCTAAATCTATTAGTCTTCATATGAGTTAACATTCTTCCTTGTCATCTGTGAGTCTATGCAATAGCAACATAATCAGGAGCTTACTGGTAAATCATTATGTTCCTGTGTTAGCCTCAGCTTACATCGCGCAGAGCTCTACAGTTGCAAAATCCACACTTGACTATGACTTAAGAATTACTTTTACAGGTCACATTATTTCATTCAACTCATTTTTGAGACTACTGTGAGTAAATAAACAAATGAACATATATTTCAATATCTGACCAAGTGATGAAACTATATGCATTTAATATACAATAACTACAAAGAATTTCTTTAGTTTATGTCTTTATTACTGAATTTCTGTATTATAGGAAACAGTTATTGCCTTATTTTGAATTTAAGTTTTATACTATGTTTAATGAGGCTTGCTACATATGACACATGGTATCTAGATGCTACAGTGATAGATACATTAGAAATACCAATATAGATATATTAGACAGAATTAGCACTGTATGTGCCAAGGTTGATTGATTACTTGATGAGTATTATATTCCCTTTACTGTTCTCTAAACCCCAGCTTTATTAACTCTAACCAATTTTCTCCAACTCTTCAATTTGTAGAACTAATTGTGCCTCATTTTAGCTTCCTCCATTTAGCTGATGAAGACTTAAGAGACAGAAGACTTCTACAGATACATAGAAGTTAACTATCTATAAGAAGCAGATTTTTACAAACTGAAACTTTTTTAAACATACACATTATTATTTATATATATAAATATATTATTTGAAATGTTTATTTACAGGCACATGCTTGCATATGAATATTTAACAAATTTAATTCTAGATTTTATTCTTTCTTGCAGGATAATCTGAATCTTGGTTGAGTCCACTTTCATATTATGCTATAAAATCTATTTTTTACTTAAGAAAGAAAAAGCAATGGCAAAGAGGTATTTGTTTCATTTTCATTGTTTCTGAATTAAATTTATAGCACTAAAGTCTATATTTGTGATTTATGGAGGAGAGTGTCTTTTCTCCTACTCAGAGCATTGATTTTCTATACCAATTTAAAGGAGACACCGCATCTATAGAACAGGTAATGAATAACATCTTCATAGTCTGAAAGACACTCTAAATAAACATTTGCAAGAATCGATCCTATCTTTGCTTAGCTCTCTGTCTTGGGAAAAGTTTTGTGTAGATTTTTATTAAAATTAACCTAATTTTCCTAGCAATAACTTTGTTCTCTATCTGGATAAAGCTCAAAATATATATATTAAAATTAATTTGGTGATAGCCATACATTTAGAAGCATGCATAAATTAATAATTTAAACTTCTACTGACCACTTAACACTTCAATCAAAAGTTCCATTTGGGAACATCGGATGCATTAAATATTTTGAAACAGGAGTTGGTCCTTTAGAAACCAATAATATCATTATTTCAGGAGCATGAAATTGCCTGTTAAGAGTTACTGCACTTTTGTATGAATAAAAAACAGTTTTCACAATTACAAAATTATTTCCTGTGGGAATTTAAAGACAACTGTTAGTTACTTGTGCATTTTAGTTACAGGAAGTCAGACTTAAGTTAGTTTGACCGTAAATTCAGCATTTACTATGTATTTACAGTTTAATTTAACATGATAATTTATTTTGCTTTATTTGTTTCCTTCCTTTTTTTAAGCAGAAAATACACTGTCATAATTTCGTTTTATTTTGTCATTGTAAGTGAGCTTCCACAGAAAGTGCTTCACTGTTAAACAATCCTCTCAAGCAGCAATGGCAATATAATTAGGTCTCTGTAGACTTATTCTGAAACCATTTAGTGCAAAGGCGTAATCTCCTATCATGACATAATAATGTGGTCTCCATGGACTAGCTTAGAGATTGCTTTGACACTGTAATGGCAATATAATAACTTCATATGAGATTCGCATAGATTTCTACTAAAGCAACTTCTGCTCTGTAATAGCTGCACTGTAATGCGTACTTAATGCAGTATTCTGACATGCTTATTACAAGACTGGTAAGTACTATCATATGAAAGCAAGAGCATAGCAAAGCTAGAATATGGTCCCTGTAAACCACCGGTAAAGGAGCCTTACAGAAACAAAAGAAGAAACAGGACATGTGTAAGTAATCTCAGTATACTCTCATAACTAAAAAGCATTAAAACAGTAAAGAAAGAACTAAACAATGTAATGCACTTTACTTAATAAAGAATTAGAAGGGTTAGACAAGACCGCTGCTAGTATGATAATACTCCCATGACTTCACAACTCCTAATACTTGGAGTTGGGAACACACCACATTCTTTAATGCAGAAACCTCTCTTCCCTTCTCCTTCCACTTTGTCTCCACCTCCATGTCAACTTCAGTTTCTTGTAAGACTCTCATTCATAATAAATTTGGGATTCTTGGAGAAGTTGTGAGAATTATCTGGAAAGGTAATCTTTGGCCCCTCCTGACTCAGAACTCCATGACACGTGTTGTCTCATTCTTCTCTCGGGAACTCAGAGAAACATGGCAGAGATTAACTAGGAGACCATGAAGATAATAGACGTATGTGAATTGCCTCATGTTGGAGCTATGAGACTTGAGTGGCAACACCAAGAACTTTATGCACAGAAGTTCTTGGCAGATTTTTTTTCACAAAACTATAGAGCATGTATAAGGAAAATAAAGAAATGAAAGAGGATCATGCTTTCCATAACCCTCTGAAAACATACCTTGAATATACAAAAAGAAAGTGTCAAAATGAAAGTTTCCAAATACCTGTGAAACTTTTAAAGTTAAATAACTATTTTGTAGATGATCATACAGATCGTCAGCAGCAGTATCCCACATTAAATATACAAATGTGCATTTAGGAAAACCTTGAACGCTCAAGCTTTCATACAAGTTAAAACAGTTCTAAATTTTTCCCAAATACTAGATATGCAGTAGAATACCTTTAGCAAAACGTGTTTCTTGTTGACCTTAATATAAGTAACTGTTACATACATAATTCACAGCCAGTTCACAGAAGTAAAAAGAAAATCCAGTGGTATTATGATTCAAGTCAAAGGGCTTGAAAGGACAAGATACTTTTTAGCATTAGCAGTTACTACAGCAGAAAAAGCAAGCAGATTAGAGAGCGATACTTCTATTTGATGCAAAGTAATTACTCATTCCTATTTAGCCAGTTCCTGGAAGAAGTTGAGTTTATGGATAGCCATTCATCTTCGTTAAAGTCAAAGGTGAATTCTATGTGGCACAGATTCTAACCTAGAAAAATCTCTCAGTTTTAAATTGCAATAGTCTTGCTGCATTTTTTGAAACAATCTTAGTTACATGCTATTAATATTCCTAAGCATGTTTTAGGTTTGGCATGTTGCAGAAATAATAACCTCACTACATGCAACAAATTACAAAGAATATTTGACACTTGAATCATCAAGAATTTTTTTTTTTCTGCCTAATGCACTAACTCCTAATTTCTTGGTAGGTGTTAAAAAACCCAGTATATTACACCATAAATAGAAATATAAATGATGCCTCACTTTGTGTGAGTGTGCGTACACAAGCATCCTGCTTCTTCTAGGTATTTCTCAAAGTATAAGTCAGATCCAACAAAAATCAATGTGTCCCCACTTTGAAAGACACTAAATTCCGACTTGCTCCACTGAAATAGGTACCCTAATAAGATAGACGGATACTATTTGTATCTCCCTAGGAAAAGGTTAAGGCCAGGCCTTTGAAACACTATCATGACAGAAAAGAGAGAGAGAAAAAGTATCAAGACAGTAGAGAAAGAGAGAAAAAAGGGATGAATGTTTCCACTGGGAGAAAAACTGTAGTCACAGCTGTTAGCTGGTAAAAAATTGAAGAATAAGAGACCAGAGAAGTGCTTTTGCTGCTCACAGAACTGTTTTTTTTCTAAACAGGGCATGTTTGTAAAATTCCCATGAGTCTCAGAAACTACAATGATAGGACTAAACCCCCTAAATGTTTTCTGCAAGTATTAAAATTTTGTATGTAAGTTTTATATGTAAAGATAAAAAAAAAGGCAAATGAATATCCCGTTTCATCTTGTACTTAAGCTTGATTCATTTATTTTTGGACATCAATAAAACAGATTTCTTAAAAATACTACAAACTTAAATTGTCATTAAAGTAGTTCTTAGCCCATCCATGCTAGAAGCAGCCTTTGTTTTATTATCCCATGTTTAGTTTTTCAACTTTTGAAAGTATTTAGTATTAATATTTTAATTGCTTATCACAGATGCAAGAAAAAGGTTGGCTTTGAGTCAGCAAAATGGAAAGCTGAAGAACGGTGCTGAAAATTGAAACAAATTAATTTTACAACAGTAAACTGAAAAATAAAATCTCTGCAAAATAAACAACCTGCTGAAGCAGAATTTTATTATACAAAATATCTAACAGCTCCTTTTGATTTACCTTGAACACACTTTTATTACTTTAATTGGAAAACAGCTAAAAGCACAGCTTTTAAAAGCACAGAGCTATGCAAATATTCAGCTTTCCTTAAATGCCCTCAGGAAAGAAAGAGGAAATTTTGGAATAAAATTCTTTCCAGACTATTTCCTATGATGTAATAACAAAAAGGATATTAGGAAGATTACTGTTTCATTAGCATCATTGGAGGAGTGGGGCAGAAGTACATGGGTCACAGAAATTTTTTTCACAAAAGACGTGAAAATCACAAATGTTTACTGAACTTGTGTTTATTTTGTGATTACTTGAAATGACAGTAAAAATAATTCAAGGGGAAGACTTTCACAATGGGGATGCGTGTTCTGATCCTTATCAGTACAAGTTTTGACAATGGTAATTCAAGGAAACAAATGAAATTCAGCTGCTTCCATAAATGGTGTTGGAATCATAGAACTAGATCGACACTGAGAAGTAGCCTCCTAGTTAAAGGTGGAACTTCAAGAAACAGTCACTCACCTTTCACAACACACAATCGATAACTTGATGTAGAGCTAGAAATATAAATAAAACCTTTTCATCCAATAACTTGTACTAAAGTATGTTTACAACATGGCATATAATCCAGACAGACACAAATCAAGCTCTATGTTAATCAATGATAAGAGTATCAAGTACAAAAAACCTGTCTATTTTTGACACAAGGAAGTATTAGTGTCATGCAATATGCAGTAAATGTAGTGAATCTCATAGATATCTCATAAGGTAGCCTATGAACATTGTCACCATAATTCACCAAGCACATTCCCATTTATAGTTTATCTTTTTGTGTGTTTTTAAATTACTGTAATTAAGTCTACACATAACTGTCATTCCAGCACACAATTCCATCATCATCTCTGACATATGTCTTTCTCCAAATGCTCTCACGTTCCTACATGCAAAAATCTGCAGATTGTCTTCATGTTATCAAAGACTTGGTCTTTCCTTTCCAGTATGAAGGTGACCAGGCTGTCAACATCTTGAGTACTGAGCCATCCTTTGCCTTATTCACTAAGAATATTTTTAAAAGACAATTTTCTAGATTGTTGATCTGCTTTTATCATTAACCTCTTGTCCTTAGTTTACAATCATCCCTTCTTATACTTCCCAAAACTACTTTTTGTTTGCTGTCAAGGTCACCTCCCCGTTCTACCAATCACTTCTGCCATGCTTAGTCCTGACTCCTGCTGGATCATTCTGTTGCTACATTTCCACTCAAGTGCATTCATACACTTTCATACGTGTACATCTGTGCGCTTGTAAGGGGCTTACGGAGACACCTCTAATGATTTGCCCTTTCTTTATTTTTCCCTTATTCTGTAAAACACTTGACAACAATTAGGCTGCTGACATGGCAATGACACCACATCACTGTCGGTTATTGCCATCTCTGTCCTTTTCCGTCTAGTATCACTAGTGATTTAGCTTACAAGCTCACAGGGACACAAACCACCTGTAGTGCACAAACCCAGATTTGTACAGCATTTAGTGTAATGGTGCCCTCAACAATTACTAGGGGCTCTGGCATGCTCCTGTGTGATAGCGCACCCAGTTTTCAGCTCCCCATTACAGGGAAGACATGGACATCCTCGAGCCGGTCCAACAAAAGGCAGCAGGATGATTAAGGGGGGCAGAGTACATGGCCACAAAACCACAGCCAAGGAGAGACTGAGAAAAATGCATTTATTCTGCCTAAAGGAGAAGGCTGAGAGGAGATCTTATCTCTGTTTACAACTACCCACTGGAAAGACACGGAGAAAACAGATAGAGATATGCAGCCACAGGACAAAGACAATGGGAAATACTGGGCACAGGAAAATCTGATGAGATACAAGGATTATTTTTTTTTTTCCTACCATAAGCGTGCTCAAACACTAGCATATGAACCAAAGATGCTGAGGAACTGCCACCCCTCAAAACATTCAAAATTTGCTGGAGTAATCTGACCCAATCTGCCCTGCTGCAAGGTATACGAGGGGCAGAAGAGGTTGGAAAATACCACCTACAGAGAGCCTTCCAACTCAAGAATTAAAGTGATATTCTGCTGACACAAAAAAATAAAACTGAAGCAATGACTGCCATAAATGCCTCTGTTACAAACTGTAACAAATACAAAATTACTGGACAAAGCCCCATTGTATGATTCCTTTTATATACCTGTTTTATTTTCACTGATCTACTGCTTATATTATGAGCTGTAACTAAATCCTGCATACTGTCAGGATACAGATGAATTTTTTCATAATTTTCTGTTGGATCATCAGTTTTCCTCACACACAAAATGCAAGTAAATACCTTTATAGCTTTAAAAAAAAAAAAAGAATTATTCCAGATATAGCAGAATACAGCATATCTATTATCTTTTCTTTCTTTGAATCGGTGCCATATAGTGTACATTTTATGAAAATAAATAGTATTTACTATGATGTAAATCAAGAAGACATGGGCGGAACAGGAGTCAGAAGTTGTTCCCTTTAGTGCACCTCTAACATTTTTTTGGATCAGCACTTTTCTTATTCTGACCATCTCTGACAGGTTTCAATTTATAATATTCTTTTTTCTATTCTCAACACAGCAATCAAATCTTTAAACCTTAAGGAGAAGGAGGAAATTAAAGCCATTAACGTGTTAGAGAATTGTTTGATTTACTTATTATAAATTATTCTGAATCTGAGCAGCTCAAAAGACATGCCCAAAGGGAAGACAAATTTTGATTGGCAGTGTCAAAAAAGTCAAGGACATAGAGAGGTTTTGTTAATAATTGCTAACTTTCATTAAGAAATGCTGTTTGCTATCAGCATCATGGTGAATTCTGATCCAGAATTTCCCAGCTATCAAACATAGTAAGATCTCAGCTTATAAGTAAAAAACAGATTAAGAATATACCTTCATCTGCTGTAAACATTCTCTTAATAACTATAGAAGATGAAAACATTTAAAAAAGTAGTCAAGCTAGAAAAACAAGTTTGAGTACAGCAAAATCCCTCAGAGACAAGTTCAGACGTAGCAATGCAGAGTCCTCTACATCATGGTTTCCTAGATATCCTCTATCTCCTTTCATTCTCACTAAATCACATACAAAAACATCACTTAAATAGCCGTATCTATAAAAAAGATCATTAGTTTGATTTTTAAACGGGGCAGCTTATACTTCTGTTTTTGTGACAAATGCCTAAGACATCACTGCACAGCAATAAAAAGCCTCATGACAGGGCTGACAGCCTGGCACAGAAGTGAGCTCGGACAGCACTTCCACAGATCATTACACACACACTACACACGGGCAAGACACCTTTCCTATTCTACCTTTCTTTTTGCAATACCTGCAGCATAGGTATGGATTTCTACTCAAGGCATATAACTACGTTTACTATAAAGGAGAGAAATGTAATCCATGCAGATACCCCCGAAGTCCAAAGCCTACCACCAAGTCACTTCTGCAGAGCTGTTCCAAGTGCCAGAAATGTCAGGTCCCAACCTTCACTCACACAAGATTCTACAGAGAAATTGCTTCTCACAGCTCACTTGGCTATTGAAGACACTTGTGTCTATTACCACAGACAAAACATGACCAATTGTGAAAGACACTAAATACGACTTTGCATTAATTATCAAAATTACTTGTGACAAACATTGGTTCAACATCAGCCAATGCAACCTTATCAGAAACCCACCTTTATCCTGTAACTCCTTGTTACTAGATGATTTATAGCATAAAACTGTCCTATGTCAAGCCTGACAAGTTCACACTTTGACTATGTAGCAATTAAACATGTAAGCTTCCAGAAACATGCTTGCTAATACAAGTAAATTCTGCAAAAATCCAGTTTTGAGGAATGAAAAAGCCACAATATTCTACGAAAGGAGGAAAGAACAACCCTGCCATCTCTCTGCCTGAACCCAGCCAAACAACTTACCTGAAAATCACAGGCTTTGCAGATGCAACTGTGCAAATGAACAGCTGTGACCAAATATTTGGCCCTTCACAGACTTTGGAAGAGGTCCTATCCTTTGCGTACCAACCAAGGATACCAGTCCAGATGAAGCTGGATAACTCAGGAGTCCCAAGCTTCTAGACTGGTGTGTGATGTACTCCTGGACCACAGTGGTGTCAATTCCTTAAGTACTTAATACACAAAATTAAATCACTAGCTATGATGGAAGGTTGGGGGAGGGAAAGATCGAGTACTATTTATGTCCCTAGTATTACAACACCTTACACTACAATGAAGATGGATACATGGATGTGCATAACATCTGTAACAATTTTTATTACTTGTAAAAACTCTAGTAGGGTAGCCAGGTAAAACATCAGGTATGGATCTTTTTTAATATTGCCTCCAGACTCCCCCTTCCAGCCAATGTTCCTCTCTAGCAATTTTAAACCCTGCTTAGTTTTTGAAGCCACCTTGATGTCTGTCTTCCTTAAAAAAATATGGTGGTTCAACTACACTCTTGGGAATTGCATATTGTCTCAGTAACATTCTGCGAACAACTAAGGGCTGACATGTGATTCTCTTCTAATTTTCTGGAATAGTTCAGTGCTCTGCATTTAGAATTAAATGCACTTTACAGGGAGTTTTCCTTCACATGGAAATTATTAAAGCCAAGTAAGATCAAAAGTTTCTTTTGGCAGTAATAATTTTTTTTCATTTACATTAGAAATGCCATGCTAGTTTTTTTACAGCTGTAGCTTTATTATTACAGACCACTAAAATTACAAAGCAGCTGCAACCACTGCATCAAATTTTTTTGTTTCATTTTTACAAGATCACAGATAATTAACATTTTTTTTGAAAGCATTTTTTCTTTAAAAAACAATCCAGTAATCATTCATTTTTAATGTACTGAGCTAAGGATTTGTCTTTGATATCATTATTACAGACACTGCGCATCTGTAGATTTGAAATGATAGGACAGCAAATACCTTCAGAAGGACAGGCATTGCCTTTGAAGTCAGTATATATATGGTTTAACATAAATGTAATTTCACAGCAAACTGCCTTTTATTGTTCACTGTTGTTTTGTCCTGACACTCAGTGTCTTATAAAAAACATTCTGAACTTAGATATAAATAAATAATATAATACTTTCCTTAAAACTGTTTTGAAAACAAGCTAAATGGAGAAAGGCAATTAGAATAATAAACATGTTCTCTTGTACACAGGAAGACCAGCATGAATTCCTGTGTCCAACATACACCAAGAAGCACTATGTCTGCATCTGATGGCCAGTCTATTTAAAGTAATGGATCAGATTTCCAGCAATTTTAAAGGCTTTAGCGTAGCAAATTTTATTAGAATACTTTTTGTAGATTACATCCTGTTTTGCCACGAGCAAAGATGTTCATAATGTTGGTTTTGAAGCTTTGGGGATATTGTTTTTGTCTTCGGGCCTTGTAAAATATCAGTTTTACCAATTAATACAGAAAAATAGACAAATTATATTCTTAAGCATTTAATAATAAGCTTTTAATTTTACTGTATGAGATTAAGAGGAACATGTCTGCCCCCTGAGTCTACAAGCCTGGGAACCAAAGAGAGGGAGCCCACTGTCACAAAAAGAAGAGAAGATCTGGCTAGCAAAAAACTGCAATTAAGATCATGCTTCCCTCAGGCAAGAGTGAGCCTTCTGTCACCAGATAAAACACATACAGCACCATGTAACTGACCTAAGATTGCTAGGTCAACTAAAAAAAACTTAGTGCTGCATATTTCTCGTATTTATGATGATTAGTGCAAAAGTGTAAGGAATATAACAATTTTTTATCAGTAAGCGTTAAGGACTACATCATTTATATTGCAGCCACGCTTACAAAAATGCAATCTAGAACACTGTCGGTATCCAATATTCGGGAAAGAAAAATAAAAAAAAAAGCATGCACATCAATGAGCTGCAAATTCAGACATGAGTAAACAATATGACTGTGATGATTAGACTAAAACAAAGTAAAGTTGGCGTTAAGAGCAAAAGGATGGGAAGAAAGATAGAAGATGTTGAACAGGAAGATACATCACTCTTTAGAGACTCTAAAGACACTCATGGTCTACAAAAGGCATGCAACAGAATTCGTCTGTCCGCTCTCTCCTCAGAAATCCAGGGAAACGTCTGGTTTTTTTTTCCAGAAAAGCATGTCACACAGACATTCTACTCACATGTACTGAACTTTACAGCTCCCATCAGGACAAAAAGAAAACATATAATTTTTCAAGAAGAATGAGAAGAAAGATATTCTGTGCGCCCCATCATAGTACTACTCAAATATCTGAAAGAAGAGATTTTCAGTATTACTCAAGCTTTGGCTTGACTGGAAGTTACCAAATAAACCTCTTCTGACTACAGCTCTGTGACTCTGTAGCAACAAAAGCTGTTTTCTAGTGGACAGAATAAAACTTCCAAAATGTTAAATATACCCTTCTGGTTTATGTTAAGCAGTCATGAAATATTAACACAAGGGATCTAATTCTCTTCTTCTTCCTGATAGTTTCACATTGCCATAACAGCTTTGACTTCAGTACAGTGATACCTTACTCATATTATGCCAACGACATGGTAACTGGGGCCAGAATGTGATGCAATTGCTGAAACATGACAAGTGTAAAAAAAATAAACGAAAGAAAACATTTCCTTTTATTTGATAACTGTGATCAGCTTGACAGAAATTTCTGGCAAACCTGAGGATGGAAAATGTTGGTAAGGCAGGAAGATTTCCAAATTCTTGAAAAAGTAATAATTCTATTCCAACATATTTCATTTATAAAATAACCAGTAACAAGACACCACTTGCAAAACTATCTCCCACTTGTGTGTCACAGCTGATTACTCATCTTATTACATTATCTTATCTAATGAATCTTCTATCAAATAAGACCAAGACATACACATATATTTTCTACTATAAAAGGTCAATGGATATGTTTTATGTTTTCTCAACATATTTTACTAATATATTTCTCAACAGATGCTGAGATCCATTTTCAAGCCCGAAGCAAATCATAATACCACATTTTGTGAAAACCGCAAACCAGCCCTTCTAAATACCACTGTAACCTAAAAACATTCTTTTATTAAGGTTCCTTCCAATTTTAGCCATTCTATGAGTCTATGATTGTCTTTTTTACATGATGTAATTATATAAATTATGTAGTGTTATGTTTTATTATTATTAATATATTTTAAATCATTACAATATCTTTTCATTCTCTCCTGGGAATTAATGAATGGGCTACCAGTTCCACTGTGGGTTTCAAATATTTCTGTTTAGACGTACTTGAAAGTATGTATGTAAAAGAGATCTTTAAAAAAAAAGTGGAATGAAAAGGCAGAGAACGGTGTGAATAGTAACACAAAGTTTCAGGATATTCTACTGTGTCAGGCAGACAGAGAACAAAACAGATAACATGGATAAAGATAAGAGCACCTTTATGACAAATATTTATAATAATTGCTTTCTGATTATGGAGACTCTTTTGTGGGCCAAAGGTGGAAAGTACAGTCTGAACATTTAAAATTATGCCTTGAACTAGTATTAATATGTCTGGAATGATCCTATAAATTCATTTATCTCATTGTACAATATTTCAGAAACAAGAGACTGACCAGCATTTATTTTTGATCTATGAGTAGAGTACTGAACTATTAATGTAGATTAATAAGTGAGATATACGTAGATAACAGAAAATGACTAATGAAGAAACCAATACCATTCACCAGTCAATTTACATAATGTCTGAAGGTTAGCATGTAAATCCATTAAAAGAATACATCATACCTGGTATGGGGAACGTCTTACCAGCTTTACATGAAAAATGAGTTCTTCTTAAAAAGGAATTCTATAGCAAAGCAAAAGAGGAGTATGTCAAAAGACTATCACTGTTGTACTAACTTCAATGAAAGTTACAAAAGAAATAATCATCCTGAGGGCTGGAGCTTTCTTTGAAACTTGAGCACAACTAAATTAAAATAACAATTTAATAATACATGAAATTATTAGCAGGAGGTAGTAGTATCATTGCACGTAACTTAAATTTTCACCGTTTTCCAAAAAATACATGCTTTTAGCCTCAGAGGATAAGAATTCATGTGGAAAATGTGGCTGTGGGTCAAATATACACTTAATTTGGAGACGGTGTACTTTTGTTCTAGGCACTCTAAAATGGAGGTATAGCATAAGGAAGCATGGTAACACGAATCACTTTTAATATAAAGTCATGTAACCAAGGAAATGATGAATTAAAATACTATAACAATGCCAAGATGCTAACATTCTCTCTTATGTGAATATTGTACTTATTACACTAACTTCAAGTGCAAAACTTTACAAGGATAACAAAATCAACAAGGATTATACAAGTTTTGTCCCTGTTCTTTTATTCTTCATTTACAGTTAAGAGATTTTGTTAATAGCTTAGAGAGATATTTAACACTCCAGATCTTCTATTTACACATTCTTCTAAAAATAATACAAATATGAGAAATAATATAGCATCTTCTGCAATTACAACAATATTATTAAGCTAAATATTCCCAATAGCAAGCCACCTTTTATATTATGATTTGAGATAAATACTGGAAGCTTACAACAGAGAAAACTGTAGGACAGAATTACCAGCCCATTTGCTCACTTGATTATGTATCTTCATTTAATTGCACTTCCAAAATAAAAGTCAGTAATCAAATGCTTCATACAGGTTTACAGCAAAGGGTGTGCTAAAATCTCTCCCTCTCCATTTATTGAGGATATGCCGTTTTAAAAATGCTTGTAGAGTAAATGTTATGACTACAACTAGGAGAAGAAACTATAAAATAAAGAGCTGGGCTTCTACTAAATGTATTACTTTGAACTAAATGCTACAACCCAGGATCTCCTACTGGTTTCAGCTGATGCTACCTTTGATCAGCAAAGGTTGATAAACACCTCCAACTTGTGATCAATCTGTCAGGGTTTCTTCCAGAAAGTCACAAAGATGATGCCGTTCCACTAACTTCTACTGCTGCTGTAAATATTTAAGAGCTTTCAGAGATACTGTTATATTCTTGCTTTCATAAAAAGTTCTTGTTCTGCAGAGCCCTAGTTTCATGTAGGTCAATAATCAAAGCACCCAATTCATACCTGATATACTTCAGTTCCAATGATCCGAGAAATTTAAGAGTTTTCTTCTTCTGGGGGAATGCTGTCTGTTTCCCCTGTGTTCAGGTAAACAGTCATAGACCTAAAAAAAGGGAATTGAATTTTTATGTTTTAGAAGACTCATCTGAAAGAGGAATACTGTTTTCAATCTTCAGAACCAGACATAAACCTGTTTTCAAATGTTAAATTTTTATATACCTCATAATTTATGTTTAAAAATGATGTAGCTCCTTTCAAAAAGTGACAAAATTCTGTAATGGGAAAAAAGATTTTCAGTTTAAGGAACTAAACTCTCTATCTACCATTTCTATAAAATACAGATGAAAACTCTTCATTGAAAATTATTACGTTAAAGTATGGAAATAATACCTTAGTCACAAGGTTAACTTGAGCTACCTTTGGACTATCCAAAAAAACAGTTTATTAAGAAAGAAAGACAGAACTATTAAGTAGGACTAGTAGTGTAGCATACAATACATAATGGAATCTTTCATCCACGAGTGACAGCAAAGCTTCTTACAGTTTCAGTATCTAATAATAAATTACTTGTGATAGATATTTGACATTGAATTTTTAAATAATAATCCATTTCTCTCCATCACATTATGGCTATTGATTCCATATAGACAAAAATAAATAAAATATAAAAAATACAGGACTCCTGTACATCTGAAAATTCCTTTAACTAAAAAGCAACCAAACCGTTACTAAGATACAGACGGATATGTGACTACATAGAAATAAGCAAATACAACAAAAAGTTGCACTCCTGTTGATTTATGGAGATAACATACATGGGTAGCACAACTTACATCATTTTACAAAAATCTCTGGTGGCAATATTAAAGTGCAGTAACACAGCAGTAAGAATAAGGCCCATGCATTCAAAATGGAAGCAAGACTTAGACTCATATTTCTTGCAACCCATGGTGTTAGTCTGAAGGCAAGAACCTTATTCCTTTCCCTTCAAGATGATTAAAGATATAGCCAAATATGGGTTTTTTTCTATGATTATAAAATGATGCAGCTCTAAGAGTACCCTCTGATATCTAACAGTTTTTACATTTTCTTCTGAAAGCTGACTTCTGCTATAATCCATTGCAGCTTTTGGTGTATGCCACTCCCTCCTTTGCAAAACAAGTAGCGTAATACACAGTTTGGAACTGCAATTTCTTGGAGCTCTTATAGAGCAGCTCACTTATTATCGCTACTGCTAGCTGACTAGGGATTGAAAAAAATATTTAGTCCTTTATTCTTCCTGTGATTTTTTGTTGTCATTGTTGCTGTTCTGAAAAAGTATCTTGTCAATACGGTGGGACTGCTATTTTTTCCTCCTTTTCCTCCCTTGTTATATTGACTATCAAGATGATAATATTTGTAATAGGGAATTTATATAGGAGAAATTAACACTAGAAAATAAAAGTAAAAAAGTGAAGAAGTAAAAACAGCCCCTGAAAACTGTAAATCTCTTTTTAGAGACTTAGGATAGCAGAAATATGTCAAAACTATTAACATTATGATCATCTAATAAACTAAATAAAATATATTTCTTACCTTGTAAAGAAGGTAAAATACTGTAAGCATACATTTTTATGTAAATATTTTTCCAGCTTGAGACTTTCAACCATACAATATAATGTTGCACACAGTAGAAGACCTTTTCACATTAAAATAAGTAAAAAGGCAATAAGGAATTGGTTTAAATTATTGCCAGTTCTCATCATACTAAAAAACCACAACATACCTAAACCCTTCATAGACAGTTCAATGACGTGAGCAAAGTGTCTGTTATATGTGCAAGATACCTGCTGATCTAAAATCACAGAGGAACAAAGTGGCAGAATTGAGAAAACACTCAAGTTTACTTTATAGGTTACATACACGTTTGGAAGTTGTATGGAACCATAGGAGATGATAAGGAGAATAGAACAGGTAGGGAATCAGTGTCAACACTACCCTCATTTTGTGGACCATGTTTTAGATTAACTGATTCTTGGAGTGCCTTAGGCATGCTCCTGGAGTATAACTTCCCATGATCTGACAGAAAACAGTTAATGACACTGTCAAATTGCAATAAATGGCAATGACCAGATTGGCTTCAAAAGTAGATTCCCAGTCTGAACAAAAATACCAGCACAGACACACCATTCAGCTATCCCTCTCCTTTTACTTTTTGTACACTCACTGAGCACATCACAGAGACTTTAGTTCAGGAAAGCAACCTCATACACAAACACAACTGATCCAAAACTGATCACAATAGTCTCAAAAGCTTGCTTCAGATTAAATCCCAGTAATTTTTTATTTGGCAAATTTGCAAATGTGGGTTCTATTTCCAGTTTTATTTCCAATGCAATATTGCCTAATTCTCAATTTCACTTTTCAAGGTATCTATTTATATCTGCCTGTCTCAAGAGACTAAATACCTAAGCTGTTACACATTTCAAAGGACATGGACACTATAGAAGAACCAAGTACTACCAGCAGAAAAAAAGACACTTCAAATCAGATGTTTTCCATTCCTAAGTTTGTAATGGATTCTCTGCGTCATAGAATAACTCCAGGCTTTGAAGGAAAGGTATTGTAATGCATGTTGAGCTGTTTCAAGCAAATAATGATTACAGCGCAAAGCATCCTGATCAGTGCAACATTACATAAACTTTTATTAGCCAAAACCTAGATCATACATATGCAGCTTGGAACTGATGAGGTTACTAAAAGATTTGTTGAAAGCTCCTGCAGCAGGAGGTCATGTTTTAATACTTTAATGGGCAACTACTGCATGTTTCCTAACCTCATATACTTCTCTTTGTAAACTTTCTACTGACCTTCAAAACTAAAGATAGATCAATACCATTTTATATAAGACTGTATGAAACACTAAGTCAATATTGTATTTTTATCATGCTTGTAATATAATGCAATTCTGTACATCAAATAACCCTGAAAGTACCAGCGAAGGCTAGAAATTTTGTTCAAAGACTATAATTCAGCCAAGTACTGGCCAACACTGAAGTCACCAAATGCCAAAACTTTTCATCAGCCCAAAGACACCCTAGTGGCCTCATAATAGCGAAGCTTTCAATGCTCCACCCCCCACCCTCCAAAAAAAACCCACAAAAAGCCAAGGATTAAGTTAATGCAAACTTAAATTGTCCAAATGAGAGACTTCAAATTCAGGAGCCACAGAACATCAGAATCTGCATATGATCTTACAATTACCAAGAGAAGAGATGTAACACAAATCCCCACAGGGAAGTTCCTCACAAAATGTCATTATTATTGGTAAGTTTGAATATCACGTGACAATGATCTATTTATTTTTCTAAAGGAAAAAAACCCACCTATTTCCTACCCTACATGTCAGAAAAAAACCCACAAACTAAAACTAAAACATTTACAGAGGTACAGTTACTGGGGATCTGAACGGGCTACCTTTCAAATGCCTTCAAGTTCATACCCAGGTCAAATACCATGGGAGCAGTAAGGAACACAAGAGACAGAAGTCACTGTTCTGAGGACCTCTTTTACAAATTATTTTAAATTAAGCATTACTTATTTAATCTTCCTGAGACTCAAACATCTAAAATCTTACACAAAACAAGAATGAGTAACTATAGTCAACTTCGGGAGTGGCATCTGGGGTGTATGCTTTAATGCTTGTCTCTAATCTGAATTAATTTTCACATGAACAGCAAGTATCTTAACTCCCAAGTACCTTTTACAGAACTGATTTACTACAGTGTTTTCTCTGCTTTTCCATCACAACTTTTAGTTCACAGAAGCTCACTGTATATATTTACAACAGACACACACATATATAAACATAAGTGAACTTTAACAGATGTACATGACTTGAAAAAATATAATAGTGAAGCAGAGGAAAAGCAAAATAAGAACATTAGCTTATTTGCCTTACCTTGAAAGGAAACAAAGAAAAACATGGTGTAAGTAGGTGTAATTAGCATTTTTAATTTCTGAAAAACCTCTTACTTTTCAGCTGCAAACAGGAATAAAATCCTTTGGATAAGAAGATCTACATGTAGGATTAGCTATCGTGCAATTAGGCCAACTCATATCACTTCCCATAACGAAAGGTCTTTCCATCTTTATGGTAGACTCATTTCCTTGGGTCCATAATCCAAAACTTTCTGTTCTGAATTCTTTCCAACATTGGCTTTATCACGGGGAGCTTAATATAGAAACAGGGTAACATGGTTGACATATCTTTAATCAGAACTATTTTCCTCTTATAGCCAAAGTATTGATCTTCCCAATTGTGAGCTGCTCACCATCTTTTTGCAATTAACATACATATAAGCTGTGCAAGTTGCAGGTATAATACTCACTTCAAGGGCAAAACTATTTTATTGCCCTCAGCATGAGAAATCCGTATACATGAAATGCGTCCCTTGTAAGTAAAATCCCCACACACCCTATCTCTAAAGAGAAAAGTATTTCTTCTGTTCCAATAAAGCTG
The DNA here is from genome assembly GCA_028565335.1 of Limnodromus scolopaceus. Lineage (NCBI taxonomy): Eukaryota > Metazoa > Chordata > Aves > Charadriiformes > Scolopacidae > Limnodromus > Limnodromus scolopaceus. The sequence goes on from JAOXNO010000063.1 coordinate 16,236,062, forward strand.
CAAAGGCAATCTCCAAACAAGCGTTCAGTTGGATCAATAGCTAGAAATTGAATAGAACAATGTCTCATGCTGCTTTATAGAATTTTCAAAAGATTTGAACCACACAAACCCAATTTTTCAAGTTCCACCACTGGGATTTTATACCCTTGTTTTCTGACTCTAGGAGAAAAACAACAAAGAACATATTCACATACTAAAACTAAAAAAGTACTGTATGATCAAATAATATCAGGGGTCTAACTTAAACCCAGAAAAGCAAGGGCATTTGAAGTTAGGCTCAGGTGTTTAGGTATACTATAGAGATCTTCAGAGGTGAAAAGGGATTTTATATACTTGTCTTTCTAATGCCCGGGTGCAAAAGATATACATCACACTTCCCAAGATCTGATTACATATCTTTAAAATGAAAATTAACAGGCACGTATACATGAAAACAGTCTTTCCATGAATTTTTAGGGGAATATGGTTAACTTATTAAAAGACTTTTTTTCACTTCAATATCAAGCTATTATAATGTTTCCCTATAGTTATAGGATCAATTACTTTATTTTCTATAGCACAAAACCAGGAAAGAGATATTTTGAATATTAACTCCTGGTCTACAAGATGCATCTTACTTTTGACCATTCATAGAGAAAAGGAAATTTGGTCCATTGCATGGAAAGGAGCTTCACAAAGAAAAAGACATTCAAATTGTAATTCACACTCAAGAAAAGAAATACAACTTTTGAGTGTTCTATTTTTCTTTGTAGAGAGTAAGGCCTGAAATTTATTTTTTTTATTTTATTTGCTTTGGTTAGGACTACTACAGTAAAGTGATCTGGGAGAGTTATTCAATTCCTAAGAGAAAACGACAACAGAATTTGAAAGAGCAATTTCACACATACCCAAGAGTTTACAGTTCCTCTCAGGTCTGATTTGGCTTTGGTGTAATCTGTCTAGTTATGCAAAGTATCATGCTGTTTTCTATAGCAAACCCAGATGTTCCAGAGAGTACATAATTCCCACAACATATAATTTGTGCTGAAAACAGATTTTCAGAAAATAGGCAGGAATATATGGCTAGCAGATTTGGATCCAACCACATCCAGGATTGCATTCCTGTCTAGAATTCTGCTGTACAATTCTCTTTCATCTTCCTAAGTACTTCAAAGTCAACCAATTTTACCTCCAAAGAACTCCAGTCCTGTATATCACTGGACCCAAAAAGAGTCTAAGTATAGTACTCTTCTTAAAGAAAGGGATATGAAGGGTTTTTTAATGAAACGTACCAGCACCATAGGCAATCTCAGAGAAGATGAGTGAGAATTTTTACCTCCTTCAAAATACCACGGAATATATTAATTTATAACAGATTATAGGGAAAAAAAGAATGAAAGACTTTACATTTTTAATAATCCAAGACAAAGAATGTCATTCAGACAACAGAAGTATCCACAGAACTACCCGTCATCTAGTTCTGATACAAAATCTCAATCTCTGATACAAGAAGCATACATACCAGCCAAAACTTGGAGACTGTTTATTGTCACTAGGAAAGATGCAATTCAAACATTTAGTAATAAAGTACTGACTTGGTTAAAGAAATCAGTAGGAGAAGACATTCTATTACGAAGAATAAAAAGAAGACTTTGGGAAGTTAGAGGTTTGGATTATTACATTTATTTACTTTAAACTACAATGTCATTTTTTCCCCTGTTGTTCACATATAAATTTTCAGATTTTTCCAGTACTTCAGCCTAAATAATAATTTGGAAAAAAAGCAAATTATTTTGTTGCCAGTAACAATACAGGTTTAGGTTTTGTTTGGTTTCTTTTTCCCCACATTGTTTAACTTATACTATATTTGTAGTCATTGCAAAGAAGCTCAGAAACACAGTAATTTCTTGGCATCTTTTTTGCCTTGTATGTCTCAAGGGAGATTCTACATTTTATAGAAGATGTGAACAAATAAGTCGTCAGAAAACATGTCAAACTTGAAAGTCTCAGGCTACAACAGTGGAAATAAGTACAACCTACTCTTGTCTCTTATAATTAGGTCTATTGATTTATGTGTTTTGTTTTACTTGCATTTCATACAAGTATAAACAGATGAGAAAGCAGTAAGGGAAAAAAAAAAAGAAAGCAAATAAAGTGTTTTAGCACCAATAAAATACCTAGGAGAAATGAAATTCATTATGATGATGTAACATAGTCTAATATATTTATTTCTAGTTTGTTTTACTTGAAGCCATTACTCTTTAAATATTTCCAAGACAGTACACTTATTTCAATTTGTCAAACAAATCTACATCTATGTAAAAGCCCCTTACTTCCCTCTTGTCTTCACCTCTCTATGACATTGCAGGAGACTTTGGAGCTCATCTCTCCTACAGCTGCAATGACTGCTGGCTCTGGATAGAACCTATCAAAAAAGGGCTTGTGACTGCCTCAGCTGCAGAAAACTCACTGGAAGTCTGGGCCAGTAAAGAAAGGAGTTCAGGCAGGGATCGTATTTTGTGAGCAGCCACCAAGTCTGTATTCAAGGGGCAGAACAGATGGGAGGAAGATTCTCTATGCCTGAGCGTTAAAGAAGGCTTGCTGTTTTCCTATCATCCACTTTCTTTTTCTGTCTCTCTTTTTCTCAGTGCCTTCAAGACCAGAATATTGGGAAGCATCATTCCTCGTGCCTCCCCTCTCCATTCCTTCATTTTTATCCTACTCGCCCTTGTCAAGAAAGTACTATAGGCTTCAAGATCTGCAAGGTGATACAGCAAAAATGTTTCCTGATCATGGGAATACATATTATATTCATAAGTGATTTTGTATCTCTGCTTGCCTGAAGGTAACTAGGGAGAATCTTTCTAATGAAAGACTTGATTTATGGCTTATTGCTTTCAGGTGACGCCTTCAAAACAAAGTTCTTGCTAGACTTCTAGTCTTTAGTAAGTGAATCCAACTTACATTCAGGTATTTTACACTTGCCTATTGAAGAGTTAATCACAAATCAGTAATGCAGAATTTTTATCAATTCTAATTATCGTTAAGAGGAAGCAAAGAAAAAAGTTCCAGAGTTTCTGCTGTCAAAAAATCTTATTTCACAGAATGACCGAGTACTCAACTTTTCAGTTTGAGTTCATTCAAGGATAAATACCAGTCATTCTGAGACTTATGCCAACTTCAGTAAATATTTCTGAAAGTAATAGATTTTTGCAACATATGCAAGATGAAAACTACAAAGTTATTCAGATGGTCACTGATATTTTGGTCTGAATACCCTTTTAAAATTAAATGCAACATACTACCTAACTTTTGACTGCTCAAAATATAACAGAAATATTTGTAAGTTGATTGACAGGTAGCTAGAACTGAATTGACTTCTATAACCAAAACTCTTCTCCCTTGGTATGTATGTATGAAAATGGAGTGCACTTACAAATGTCACACTCTGCTTTCTTCCAGCAGTACAATACTTTCTTTCTGGAAGTAAAATCAATAATATAAATCAATACCTTTGCAAAGTACACAGCTGCAACAGTAAGGCATTACTGTCTTCAAGTTGTAATGCAATGATTTGAAAATATTTCTAAACTTTCATTTCTGAACTAAAATACTAGGGGTTTACTGCTTTTTTTTTTTTTTTTTAAAGAGCTCTAAAGGTCTATTTATGTAAGCCCTGCTCCAGCATGTCAAACCTTAGAGATCGGGTAATGTTGGAGTATAAGCACCAAAACAGTAATGACAACAAATTTCCATTTCCACTTTCCTCCAACAATTTCTTACCTTTTAGCCCGAAAATGCTTCAATTACTAATTTTACTAACTTAGGACTTGAGGTACACCTTTTTCTCTCATTAACATGTGAGATTATTGGAACACGATCCCTAAGTAACACACTCGTTTCACCATGACAGACTTTGAATATTTTCAGTTTTTCCTGCTACAATCTTCTAGGCACTACAGCTGTGTAGAACATATATTTCCTCATTAAGACAGTGGTGATACAACATTTAAATGTGTGAATATGTAATTCATCATGAGTACAGAGATTAGTTATCTAGCTAAAAAACTCATGAATACATATGAAAACAGTGATTACCTAAAAAGATACCTTGTAGGTTTCTTACATAAATGTGTGCGTTCACAAATTACTTGGAATAATATGAAATATAGCTTGTTCCCTTGAGATGCAAAGTTGCTGTTCCATAAATTGCTTCAGTACTGTGTTTATTATCACTTTTTTGAGCTGGATGATTCTCTATCAAAACTTGTCAAACATTCATTATAGTTGTATCTACTCCCACTAGCAAAAGCGTATCTAATATTTCTAAATGCCACTTACATTCCAGAAGTTTACTATGTCAAAATAAGCCTCCTTGTTTTAGCAAAGCAGCTAAACAAACTTTCCAAAGTCTAAATCCCTTATCTTTTAACATCTGTAAAGCAGCTTCCATAGAATATCATTGCTTACTACAATTATAATTTAACTCAAACTCGAAAAACATTAATTTTGTAACATCTGAAACCATATGCATAAATTATGATTTAGATTATACATTATGAGTGGATTTTGACTCAGAAATACGAGATATGACAGAAACATTGAGCCCAACATACAAAGGAGTTTCAAGAAATAAGATTGGAATTGAATTCAAGGTGAACCAAATCCAAGAACAAGAAATATGAAGAATGGTCAGTTGTCATTTTGAGAGTTGAATAAGTGAAACAACTGGAGGTATATCAATGTCAAAGAAGGAATCAGTCAGAAGCTGAGCTTAAAAGTCTGTAGATGTTCAGGTTGTTTACTATGAGCAACAAGCCAACAGAGTAGCAGGCACTAAAAAAAACTTGTGTTGTGTAGCAGCAAAAAAACTGTATCAGCAACAAACCAGAGACAAGAAACTACAAGTTATGACAAAATGTAGGATTAGGAAACTAGTAAGTTTTGGGAACCCATTTTTTGTTTTGGATTATTTTTGTTGGTTTTGGGGTTGGTGTTGTTTTTTCTAGGAACCTAGTACTTTTGTAAATTCCAGTCATAACCCTGGAATGAGCGCATAAGCAAGAACAGTAAGATTTTCCTGGCTTTTTATTTTTTTAAAGGAGCTGAATAATTCTTCTCCTTTTGGTTTCTGCCTCTTGCTCTGAACCTGCTCTGTCCCAAGAGCACAGGCTCAGCCCTCTGTTAGCTATTCCAATGAAGCTCAGCCTTCAGATGGAAACAGCAGTGACATAAGTGATCTCATTACCAGCACAAATCCGTACACCTCCTCTAGTGCTCCACATCCTAATGTTTGTCTGCGTTGTGTATTGAAGAATACCTGTGATACATCAAACCTGAAAACAGCATTCCATGGCGTAACTACTGTGGATAAACTAATCCATACTACAGTCCATATATGCGCTCTTACCTCATAGCAAGTGCAAGGTAATTTTTTGAAGCCAGTTTCTTGTGGGGTAAGCTAAGTCACCTTGTGTTTTCTGACAGCTGAGAACATGCAGTCACCTCAGTACTGCTTCTGTGTGCTAACCTCTGCTTTCGTGGTAAGCGAGCAAGTGCATGAGCTCATAAGGCAACAATGAGTAAAAGCACAACTGCCAAAACAAAATCACCTAGTAACATTGTTGCCCTAAATGGATCACAAATGTATTAAAATGATCAATATTCATTTATTTTGTGCACTTCACTACAAAACTGACAGCAATTCAGGTTGTACAAATACAGCAACACTGGGTAAGAAAATGGGACATATATAATATTTCTACTCACAGTAATATTACAAGACATCTGAAGCTGGTAAAACTGTCTACCGTTCAAATTACATATAAATTACCTGTTTCCAAATATCTGACAGGAATATACCGTTGAAATGTTTTTGCAGCAAACCTTTCAACAACAAATTGAGGCCCAATTACAGTTGAATGAAATTCTCTCGCTGTTTTAACTGAAAAGAAGAAATTGGACAGTAAGTGGCTGCTCAGGACTCTCAGCCAATGTCTTCTGTTAGGATACGTGGGATTACACTTGCATTTATTTTCCCTAGAATCTCTATTTTATTTGTGACAGCAACCAAACCACGTATGCAAAGGATTAAAAGTGCTTTTCAAGGTTACTGCAGAAATTACAGTTTGTCAGAAGATGGTGCTGTTAGGCCATTTTTATCTAAGAAAATTACTTTTAATTACAAAAATAAGTTTAATCTGTGTGGAAACTCCAAATTGTTGATTTGTTTAAAATATGCTAATTTTTAATAAATAAATTATTTTGCATTCTGTTAAGGCAGAGCTTTGACCTTGAACTGCAAAATAAGCACGTACTAAAGCGCATTCTGAAATCTAGTCTCAATGACACGGGACCGAGGTTTTTCTCTGACTAATTAAATAAAATTATCAGGTGCAGGAGTATTCTACCTAAACCTGGATAATGTGCATAACTTCACACATTACATTTTTTTTCCAATTATTGGATATATTATAGTTGTACCTATTCATAGTTGCATACTAGCAGTGAACTGAATGTATGGACTGCAAGGCCAAGGTCATACAGTTACACTAAACACACAAAGAGCCAGGCACTGTAAAAGGCATACAGGGGGAAAATAACTAGGGAAAATTTCCATTAAATCTGAACATTAAAAATTGCTCTTATGTAAGAAATTTACATTTGGCTCTCTGATGTTGAAAATACACTCTTACCGTGTCTCCAGCTATTCTCAACTAATATTTTATTCTATATGAATACTTACAAAGAATGTATAATTTGATCTCTCACTATTTTTCTTTGCTGTTTGACAGATATTTAAGGATCATATTTGTCATAGCAGATTTCAATAAGGGGAAACTCAACCAAGTACTGTAGGATAGCTAGTTATCGTTTTTTCTTCAAGCCAAGCACTTTAAACATATTTTCAATTTCACTGCGGAACTAGAGCACTATCTTTAGGGTCAATGTCAGCCACCTACAGTCCAGTTAAACAGAATATTCACATTAACTGTCTGATATTGTTGATCATGAATGAACATCAATAAAGTTGAATGTAAGACCAGATCAGAGGGAAGGTCTGTTTTAAGAGACTCTTGCTTCCAAGAGCGGTAAGTGAGCACTTGGGGAAGGAAGCATAAGAACAAAGCAAATATAGTCTGGTTCTTTCCATTTCTCCCTGCAGCCTGCAGTTTACATGCTAATCTGAACACTTCACTCACTTGCTCTCTTGGCTCAGCTGCTTGAAAAGTTGTTCACTATTGGAAAAGAAATGAATTGAAAAGAAATTCTATTAAATGATAATGGATAGAATAGAATAATGTGGGTTGGAAGGGGCCTTTAAAGGTCATCTACTCCAACCTCCGCTGCAATAAGCAGGGACGTCTTTAGCTAGATCAGGGTGCTCAGAGCCCCATCCAACCTGACCCTGAATGTTTCCAGGGATGGGGCATCTACCAACCTCTCTGGGCAACCTGGGCCAGTGTTTTACCACCCTCAGCATAAAATATTTCTTCTTTGTATCTAGTCTCAATCTTACCTCTTTTAGTTTTAAGGCATTACCCTTTGTCTGACCACAATAGGCCCTGCCAAAATGTTTGCCCCCATCTTACCTGTCGGCCTCCGTTGGGTACTGAAGGATCGGAGCCTTCTCTTCTCTAGGCTGAACAAGCCCAGCTCTCTTGGCCTGTCCTCACAGCAGAGGGGCTCCAGCCCTCTGATCATCTTCGTGGCCCTCTTCTGGACTCGATGCAACAGATCCGTGCCCTTCTTATGTTGGCAGGTCCAGAGCTGGATGCAGTACTCCAGGTGGGGTCTCACCACAGTGGAGCAGAGGAACAGAATCACTTCCCTCACCCTGCTGGCCACACTGCTTTTCACGCAGCCCAGGATACCGTTGGCCTTGTCAGCTCTTGTCCAGCTTTTCACCCACCGGTACCCTCAAGCTGTTCTCAATCCCTTCATCTCCCAGCCTGCATGGATACCAGGAGTTGCTCTGGCCCAGGTGCAGGACCCTGCACTTGGTCCTGTTGAACCTCATGGAGTTCACACAGGCCCATTTCTTGAGCTTTTCAAGTCCGTCTGGATGGCATCCTGTCCCTCAGGCATGTCAACCACACCACTCAGCTTGGTGTATTCTGCAAACTTGCTGAGGGTGCACTCAATCTCACTATGTCATTGAAAAAGATATTGAATCATACTGGTCCCAGTATGGACCCCTGAAGGATGCCACTTGTCACTGATCTCCATCTGCACATTGAGCTGTTGAGCACTATCCTCCAGACGCAACCATCCAGCCACGTCCTCATCCACCAAACAGTCCACCCATCAAATCCATATCTTTTCAATTTAGAGAGAAGGATGTCGCAGGGGACTGTGTCAAAGGCCTTACAGAAGCCCAGATACACGACATCCATAGCTCTTCCCTTGTCCACTGATGTAGTCACTCCATCACAGAAAGCCACTAGGTTGGTGAGGTAGAACTTGCCCTTGGTGAAGCCATGCTGGCTGTCTCGAGTCACATTCCTCTCCTCCATGTACCTTAGCATAGCTTCTAGAAGGATCTGTTCTGTGATCTTCCCAGGCTCAGAGGTGAGCCTCTCAGCTCAATAGTTCCCAGGGTCTTCCTTTCTACTCTTTTTAAAAATGGGTGCAATGTTTCCCTATTTCCAGTGACTGCAGACCTTACTTGACTGCCGTGACTTCTCCAATATCACAGAGAGTGGCTTGACAGCTACAGCAGCCAATTCCCTTAGGACTCCAGGATACATCTCATTAAGTCCCACAGAGTATGTTCAGGTTCCTCAGGTGGTCACAAACCTGATCTTCTCTTACAGTGGGAAGGACTTTGCTCCTGTAATCCCTGC
>JAOXNO010000063.1:16244892-16370060 GCA_028565335.1 Limnodromus scolopaceus
GGAGAGAGGTTGCCAGTGAAGACGGAGGGAAATAGGTTGTTGAGTACCTCCGCCTTCTCATCTCTTGGTACCAGTTTGCCAGTCTTGCTCATTGGAGGGCTACCCTTTCTCTGACCTTCCTTGTCTGGATGACACATCTGTAGAAGCCCTTCTTATTATCCTTTCCATCCCTTGCCAAGTTCAGTGCCAGCTACACCTTGGCCTTCCTGATCCCGTCCCTACACAACCAAGCAGTGTCCCTATATATAGTCTTCTCAGGATACCTGTCTTACCTAGATAGGTACACTATCTTAAGAGGATGTCTCTCTGAAAATTTTATTTTGTTCTTTATCATTTACATCTGAGCTTATCTCTCTGCAATCTGACCTCATTAAAAAAAAAAAAAAAAAGGCTAGAACTTGCCAGTACCTCTTTCTGTCAACATTTGGTGCCTTGAAACGCTTTCCGTTGCGTTACCAAAGTCTTTAATTTTGAAATAACAAGTACAAGAACGCTAAAGACTCCAAAACAAAACAAAAAGATCAGACAGAGCAAAGACAGTATGAGGGAACATTGCACATGGCATCTACAGTTCCATCAAAACAAGAATTGTGACATGCCAAAGGAAGAACAATCAGAGCTTCGTCCAAGTGCTTTGCCAAAAAATTTTGTTCCTGGTATCACCCTGTATTTCTCTTCAGAGAGCCTCCTCTCTCACTGTGTTCTTCCATCAATAAAGTGACATTTGCTGCAGTGATTTTTTTTTTTCACTTGTCCATTTAGAACCCTAACTACTTGAACTGAAGAAGTTCCTGGTCACTCATCTGCAGAGTGCCTCGGAAAATAAGCAATGACCTTGGCTGCTCCTTAGGAAATGCTGTGAAAAGTACAATTAATATCTCCTCCAGGGGTTTTCTTCACTTCAAAAATCACACCCAGTTAAACCACAACCTTGAGAAGTCACTTAGGGGTGTTTTCTAATTGAATGTAATCATCAAGTGAAACCAAATCCTATGAGAAATTTCAACATTAACAGAGTACCTCCAACTGCTTAGTCACTCTGACAAAGTGTTGATCTTCCTTCCCATGGTATTACAAGACATGAAATGTAACAGTGTAACAGCTAGTACAGCAGGACATTATTTCTGCTTCTGTCATTTATTCACCACATATTCTTTAGGAAAATAATGTGTTTTCTTAAGCTTCTTCACTTGTTTTAAAGGAAATAATAACTGTGACCTACCATGCAGGGGAACTGAAGGACACAACTCAAACTTTAACAAATGCTGAGATAAGAGATGCTTAAGAGGCTCAAGTACTTATTATGAGAATCTGCAGCAAATACCATTTTTCAGAATTACAGAAGTTCCTTAGTTGGTATATGGTTGGCAGAAAGCTAGAAATTATGTTTTCTATAAATTTAGTTCATGTACACATAACACTTTATCCATATTCTTTTGTTGATACGTTTTCCTTACCTAGTTACCAAATTAATAGAGCTTAGAGATTTTTAATGGTGTCACCTGTATTCTGAAGAGTAACACTAGAGGCCTGTCCTTTCTGTATTAGCAGATATAAATGACAATATCAAAAAGAATGAAAACAAATATTTTTTTTCCGTCTTTGCACTCTGCCTGCTGTGCAACCCATGTTCTTAACCCACTGAAAGCTCAAGACAGAGTTTGGACTTAATACTCCAGCAATCATGCAGGTGATCAGTCATACTGAAAGTATGAGCTCTCGTATTCAAAAAGAAAGAGGGGAGGGAAATGAAAAAGCTGATAACACATACAGCTTGTTAGATTAACTTTGGCCAAATCCAAAAATGAAAGTGAACTAAGACTAAAACCAGTAGCCCAGAGCATACGGAATTTAAGTAACTCAGAAGAAGTTAAGGCTCTCTGCACTTAATGAAAAAGCCACTGACCTTGAAGAGTGATCCAAGGGACCTAATTTAGAACTTCTGGAAAAACAGAAAGGTTATGAGGCAAATAACCTATTTCTTCCATAACAGGACTTCTGAATGATACCCTGGCTGAATGTAGCAATTCATAATATGGAACGACACAACCACACCCACAAATAATAAAAAAAAAAAAAAAAAGGCAAGAAACAACATTAATTAATGCTACATTAATCCATCAAATTGCCTTAATGGATTAAGTATGTTGACATTAATAGATCACAGACCAAAGACATTTAAAACATCTCAAATGTACATCTAGGATAAAACAAGAATCTTTCTCCCATTCCACAGACTGGATGAGATCTGTTACTTACGCACATAATGTATGTACTGATAATAATAGAAACATCAACTGAGAGTTACAGAAATACATTTAATGTATAGGTAAAAATCCTATCACGGAATTGTCGGAGTTGGAAGGGACGTCTAGAGATCATCCAGTCCAACTCCCCTAAGCAAAATTGCCCAGAGCACATTACTCAGGACTGCATCAAGGTGGGTCCTGAAAATCTCCAGAGAAGGGGACTCTACGACCTCCCTGGGCAGTCTGTTCTAGTGCTCTGGCACCCTCTCAACGTAAAGAAGTTTTTCTTTGTATTTTAATGGAACTTCCTATGTCCCAGCTTGTGCCCATTGACCCTCATCCTATCGCTGGAAACCACTGAGAAGAGTCCGGCTCCATCATTCTTCAACCCACCCTTTAGATACTTGTAAATGTAGACAAGGTCTCCCCTCAGCCTTCTCTTCTCCAGGTATATATATCCATTGTAGGTTTTATATATCTCCAGATATATATCTATTGTAGGTTTTATTACGTTGTATTTTAAAATATCAAAAGTTGGTATAATATATCTTAGTGAGCTAGAACATTTTCTTTCACTTGTTGCACCAAAAGGACTCATTCATTTAGCTTAGAGCTCCCTGTGTTTGAGCCCATATATGATTTAACATAGGTGAGCTTTGTGTCATGAAAATCCAGTGCAGTAATTCAGCTTTGTTAGTTTATCATGTTATTAAGATACTCCATCTGGCATCAGTGAAGAAAAAACATACTTAAAGAAGTTTTCTCTTACTCTTGCTATTTCCTTTCTGCTAAGTATTTGGATACACTGGGACAACAGAGAACTAAGCTAAGAGACATAAACGAAGAACTAAGCTTTTCTTTGTAGGATGACCCTCTCATGGCAACTAACAGCAAGGCTGGAGGCAGGATGGGTCCCTTTCACTTTGCCTGGGTGATTATTTTTCATCATTATTTGTGATAATTATTGAGACTAATGAAGCACATCTCCCTGGCTGATAGCTCTGAAATGGAAAGACTATTGCATATCATCTATAGCCTGCTTTTAAACACAGTAAGCTTGGCTAACTGCTTTAGCAGAAGAAGAAGAAAAAAGTTTCCACCCTGTGTTACAGCAGAGACCTGTGCTCTGGGGTTGGCCCATTGCTGAGTGAACTTTGCTCATCACGCTCCCCAGTCCTCCCAGCCAGGTCTGAATTGGAGCGATGTTGACCAGTTCACAGCTGGGAAGCAGAAGGGGACTTAGACAAGTGCCTCAACACAAAACAACAACTTTTACACTGGAAGTCTGTACCTCTGATATGCGTCAGCTGCAAGAAGAAAAGAGACTGAAATGACACCCATTATTTATTTTCTTCACAAGTCATTTGGCAGCTGCAAATATACAGGGATAAGTACTACTGAGTGTGTACCAGCCTTCCACATCCCTTCTTCTTTCTTTTGCTTCATCTTAACTACAGCTTAATGTTTTTTGAGAGGCTTTTCTTTTGTATTGAAAGTACATTCTGGATCTGGTAACTTACTACAGAACCCTAGATACTGCAGAGTACCTTTAAATTAGTCTCAATAATAAGCATACTGATTTCACTTAGAACAATGAAACCTTTCTAACTTAGACCTGTCCCTTAAAAATTGCTTCATCTTTCCTCCTTCCACCAAACCGCTCCCATTCAAAGAACTCTTGGGGAAGCTCACCCCCAAGCCTTTGTATTGGAAGAGTGAGAAGCAGTACTTTAACACAGCAGCCCCAAAATCACTGTGTTTTAAATATATATATATTTAAGAGAGAATACAATATTATGTTACACAGCAATCAGGTCATTTTTCAATTAAGTACTTTCAACAAGTTTCTCAACACCAGTGCTGGCTTTGAACTTCATGACTCTGAATCTTCATTGTTGTAAGTCAAAACAATGTGCAGTAAATCAAACAACTGGGAGTTTTGCTTCCAAATGCACTGCTGTGTGAACCAAAATGCCCATGCAGATGCAGCCAAATTTTTTAAAACATTCTTATTGTTCAGATAACATTTATTCCTTAAAATGACATAAAACAATAAACATACTTTGTTCAATAGGATTGGCCTTGTATGAAGTTGCAGAACAATACACTTACTGGACCCCAGACTTTGTCTGGAATCAGTGGTGTTCAATATGAATAAAAGTAAGGAACAGAAAGTAAGACTGTGCATGCCATGGTTTTGCTGGTACGTGGCAGAGTATTTCCCTTGGCAATATTTCTGTTTTAGTTTTGATTAGACTCTCATGAAATACTCATACCAGAACTAATTTATTCTGATTTGAGTTGTACAGGCTACAGTAAGTACAGGTTTACATTCTGACGTCTCAGACCTCTCTCCGAAGTCAGAGACACATCAGTGGGATGGCAAGGTGTCTCACACATCTCCCAGCTGGTAAGCAGTCAAATTTAAGGAGAGAGATGTTCAGATAATGGGGAAGATCAGGTTCAAACATATGGCTAATTACTGCTAGGAAAGAGAAGTCAGTAAACATCATACATTAGGTTTTACATTTGCCAAGTTGGACTTCCCATACTATGGAGAGTTAGTTGCAGTTCAACAGCGAAGAAATCCAAAGATCATGATGAACCTGGACAGATAAAGACAGAAAACTCTTTCCTCCAAAAAAAAAAAAAAAAAAAAAAAAAAAAGCATCTGCCTTTCTGAGGGAGTTAAGTAGAAAGCAATACAAAAACTTACATTGCTTGTCATATACTATTTTTTTCCACTTGCTCCAAGTCACTTATTTCTTGATGATACATAGTATGTCAGGCACTAACACAGCCTACACTTTCCAAACAAAAGTACCCAACAAATCTGATACACTGCTTGCTAACAGACTGCCAGGAAAATAATTTGCCAAAAAAAAAAAAATCTATACTACAAACAAAACTGAATATTATCATCATCTTTTTTTGTTGTTGTTATTTTGAGCAGTGGCTGACACCTATACTAAGTACAAAATGATCAGATATAGCATCAGGAAAACAGTCCAATTATATTTTCTAGAGATTTCTCCATGATATGCTCCTCATTTATTTCTCAATCTGGTTAATTCATTAAAAAAATACGCAGCCAGCCATCCTCCAATAGCATTTGGGCCACTGGGGGATATATGACAGTTCTGATGAAAAGTAATTGAAGTTGAAGCTATTAACACATGTTTGGATTGACTTTTCTTATCTTAGACCACAGCTACTTGAGCACATTAATTATATAGTTGATCTTTCTGAGTACAGGAGGGAAAACAGAATTGTTCATTCAACACTATATACCTTGTACACTGTCCATTCAGGAATCTATCATTGAGTGTTAATTATTGTGAAAGGGGAAGCGAACTGTGCTCAAGAGGTCATATTTTCAAATACAGTACATGTTCTGCAAAAGAATTTATTTCAGAAATATGAAGGCAACGAAATGCAAGACTGACAAAGATTAGCAAACATAACAATTAATATCTGCATTACACTGTAACAACAGTAAACCCTTCTATAAAATACAGAACCAATTACAAGACATACAAATCATTACTAGACTATTTAGATCTATGAGGAAAACAGCATCTCAATGAGAAAAAGCAAGCAATGTACAAAACCACCTACAAAGCAAATTCCCAAACATTGCTCTTGAGAGTTTGTTTTTTCCAAAGTCAGTGTTCCCAATCACAAATCTTGGAACTCATAGTAGGTGTCACCCCTCTGAATACCAGTTGTTTATGTGCAATCAACTGACTTGAACATTCTTTCATGGCTATATATCTGAACGATATAAAAACATAAAGCTCACCTTGAGAAAGAAAACAAAAACCCCAGCTCTTGTAAAACAAGGTATCAGTACAGAAGATGGAATAATACTGGTAAAAGGATAAAGTATGAAAATATGACATAAAAATTTGTCTTTTTTTTAAATAAAGAATCATTAACTATTCTGCTACTTGATTACTTTTGTTTGAAAACTTAGTAATAGTCAACCTTCTTGAATTCACTGTAAGAGTTTCCAAATTCTATCTCTCACATCTCTCCCTTGTCCCAAAATGTGTTTACACATTTGTACTGTAGATATTTTTCCTCTCTCATACACCTACCGCTACCTCTCTCACCAAAATCACATAAATCACGATAATCAATACTTTGATTCAAACATTCCATAAACACCATCACAGACAGCAGAGCAATAAAATAAATGTACTTTTTTCACCTCACAGTTTTTTCCATAATGGGACAAAAAGTACAACATATATATTATATGTATATACATAAATATTACATATATATATAAATAAGTTTTACTGCACAGTTTAAGAGACTGCCCTCTTTTTCTTTGTTGTATCTTGCTTATAACCTTCCTATTCTGTATAACTACAATGAATTATCATTTTTACTAATATTTCCTTTTCTTTTATTTGTTTTAGAATTCCAGATAGCTGGGAAAGATGTAAGGAAAGAACCTAACACAATAGCTCTCCTCAGCTATAAAATTAAAAAAAAAAAAAAAATCTAAGAAAACAAACTACTTTATAAAACGCATTTTCCATCAGGAGCACCTGGGTTAGGTGCTGAATTCTGGAGTCTTTACAGACACATAGAACACAGTGTAATAGCCTAGCTATTTAACCTTTAAAACATCCAATGGAAAATGCTACATTTACCAGCCCCCAAATTCCTTGTTATTCTTAGGTTTACTTTGATGAAGAAAAGAAAAAACAAAAACAAAAGGGAAGATCTTTCAAACTATAAGGTAGATTGACTGGAAGAGGTTTACATGAGTCTAAGCTTAGTAGTAGAAATAATTTATACAGCTGAATATCTCAGTTTTGATCCTAAAAGCTACTTTTTCATACTACTGTTAGCATACTACTGCTTTCATCTGAGCATAAAAAGAATTTCTTTCAAATAGCAAGTTTCCAGTGGTTTTTTACACTGAAGACAGAATGGCTTCATTATAGACTGGTCAACAGCAAGTGACCTGGTACCACCAGGGCCATCAGTGGTGTGGTATTATGTTCAGACAGCTTCACACAGGCTACTCATGAATCTAAATATCCCAGTGATGGCAGCAAACATCTGTCCCATGTTTGGGCATTGTCTGTCTAAAGAAATATTCACCCTCAAAGCCTTTGTTGGCTAAATTACATGAAAATCTAACAAACTAAAGATGAATAGTTGATTTTCAACTAGGTTCAAAACCAACTTAATACATATCAACCACCGAATGCAGCCTGTCATATGCCAAAGAATAAGTTCTTCCCTCTTTTTGATTTCCAGCAGAGTAAACCCTTTTTTTGTGTGATATTGCAGGAGGGAATTCTGGGCCATATGTTGGGATCCATTCATCAACCTTCTTTTCGTAAGTTATTGCTGTAACAACAGAAACGTAGCAAGCCTCCAAAGCACACTGGCCAACTGATTATTTACCACAGAGAACAAATGCACAGCATTCAGTGGTAGAAAAGTGGGTAAAATACTCTTTTTATACAGTAGAAGGCTACTGTATAAAAGGAGCATTTGATCAGAAGCAGCGAACAGGAACACAAAGCTCTAAGACTTAGGAGAAAATTTTTTTCAAATTTATTCCTGATTAACTGAGCTCTTAAACAAACTGTTAAAACTCAGAATATGGACAGGACAAGAGCCTATATTTTAGAGGAATTCCCCACTGAATAAAACTGAACACTGAACACGCAAATAACTTTGGCAGCAACGAGCTTGGCAAAAAATATAAAATCAAAAAGCACTACAAGAAAAACAGGAAGCTCTAAAGGTTAGATATTCATGGCTAGATATCCAAAGTCCAGAAAATAATACGAACACAAAAAAT
This sequence comes from Limnodromus scolopaceus, assembly GCA_028565335.1. Classification (NCBI taxonomy): domain Eukaryota; kingdom Metazoa; phylum Chordata; class Aves; order Charadriiformes; family Scolopacidae; genus Limnodromus; species Limnodromus scolopaceus. Next base: position 16,252,975 of record JAOXNO010000063.1, read on the forward strand.
CTTTGTAGAAGCCCTCAAAAAAAAAAGTATATATTCCCCACACTCCTGAGAGTGAGAAGTTCTGAGCTTGGGAGCCTTCATGATATGGGGTAAGGTATATTAGCAATAACATCAAAAGAGGCGGAGTCCAAAGATTATATACAACAAATAGCAACAAAAAAGGACAAGAATAAGGTAAGGTATATTGGTATCTTCTAAGAAGCTGTTAATGACCACCTGAAAACAACGAAAAATAACAGAAATGCACACTGAAAAATAAGTAGACATAGCATGGTTCTGATACTGTACAATACATTTAATTAAAAAAAAAAAATTACCTAAAAAAATCTTATCTGAAGAATAGCTACAGTCAGGTTAATTTAAGCCTTTTAGTCCCATACAGAATATCAGGAAAAAACAAGGGTTACTAAAGAAAGAAATTATTAATGTCACTCATGGTTTGATTATTAGTAAGGGACTTGTTAATTAATAAGATATATAGAAAATATTCATATTAGAAAACAAGAAACCTCTTTACTTAGGTAATTTGTTGATTAAGAAGACATAGCTAAAGAGATACATTGTCAGCAGCATTTAAAACTTTGCAAGTATGAGAAATATTCTGAAATGAGGCAGTTTTTCCTTGTAAATCAACACCTTTATTAATTATTTCAAACATCTGTCCTACTCTGTCACTGTTTCTAACAAACCCTCCTCTGAGATGTGCCAGTTTCACTGAGTATTTGCTTAGGGTAAGAATAAAAAGCTGAAGTTAGACCATGGGTATTTGGTATTTTTATTTCCCTGCTCATTCTAACTCATTCACATTATGTGTAAGCCCAATCTCGTATTTTCCCATTGGAAAACAAATGTCCAGATCTCAAGGAACCTATGCCTTCTAAATCAGCTTTTGGGTGCTAGCTTAAAAATAATTTTGTCTTCTTAATTGCACTTCCCAAATTCCCCATTACTGACTTTCACACTGAGTAGTCATTTCTGATCAAAATTCCTGTTTTGACTTAAAGCAGCAAGTTAACCAAGTCTGGAGACCAAAAGGTTTAAAATCAGTTCCCCACTGAGGTTTAAAATAAATAAAAAAATGGCAGAACCCTTTTTTTTAAAAAAAAATTGAGAAACCATGTTGTGCCATTTACTATAACACCTCAACAGTGAACAAACAAACTGTTAATTTCCTTCCATATTCTTTTGCTTGGTTCGCTTGCATGTTCAGCTGTATTGGTACTTGAAAACTGCGCTATCCCTATTCCAAGACTAATTCCTTACTTCTGTCTGATGCAAGAGTTGCTAGAAGGCAACAATCAAATGCTTATCCACTTCATATATAAGATGTCCGGAGAAGAAATCACACAGTATTTTTACTGTTTAAATACATAGAAGACATGCTTACTGCCCTGAGAAGTTTGATGTAAAATTCAAGTAAACAAGAAGCATAGGAACAAGACAGGCAAAGAGGCTTCTTCCATACTGAGACAGTCTGTAGACAGTTATGCAAGAGAACTAGGTTTTAAAGAGGGACTAAAAATAGATTATAACAATTATTATTACTTATATATTGCTTTTAACTGCTTCTACTTGCCAAAAGATGTCATTTCTTTTATTTCTGTATCACTATGTACCCCCAAATATATTTTTCCTTCCTTAGAAAAATATCTCACAATAATAAGGAGACCTTTTCACAGATTCTGCAAAGTTAATTGAAGCAGGGTAAGTACTAAAGTTAATTGAAGCAAAGAAAGCTCAGTATCAAGGTGAAGTCATCTTCACTTAGGGTTCATATTTAGTAGGCAGTCAACCTAACAACACTACTAAAGGGAATAAAATTTGGTGTGTCAGATTTAATGATACAGAAAGTAGAGAGATGGTATTAAAATGCAGTACAGGTACATAGTCTGAGAGAGTTTATGAGCCCTAGGTTTTATTACTCATACTCACCTATATGATCAGATGCTGTATATTATAATGCAATACTCAGACGTTCAGAGCAAGGTTGTGACACTGCTGTACAACCCTTGTAATGCAAAAGGATTTAGTCTCCACAAGGTAAGTCCCCATACACATCATTTTATACCTTTAGAAGTTTTGTGAAACACAACCTTTTCTATTGAATGAAATATAAAAAAAACTAGATCATGACTGCCTTTACAAACTGATTTGGCTTTTTTGTTTTAATTTTTTAGATGTGTCTGGAAATCTAATCCTGGCATGCTCAACACACTTTGTAGGCCTTTCCTAAATCACGAATTTCTTGCTTTTCTGTTCCTCTTCTTAATCACATCATTTACTTGCCTCTCTACTTCAAGTATGATACATTCGGTCACCTCGTCTTTCCCCTCTCCATATTACAAATTAAGCTTTATTAATAGGTTTGACTTCTCTATAGAGAAGTCCTACCCCCTTTTTTCAAACCAAATCTCTGCACTTCTTTAGGCTTAACATACTGCATTTAATTACAGAATAATTAATGTGGACCATCTTGAAATTGCTGTGTTTTGAGAGTCTAGTCTATTAAAACCCCTTAATTTATTCTAGTTTTAGTATCTTTAGATAATTGGTTAAATAGTAAAGAAAGATATGTCTGTTCTCATATACTGAAATGATAGACCGCAGATTAGTAACAGCAAAAAATCGCCAAATTTCATCTTCCTTATATTACAGTATTTAGGACCGTGCATTTGCTCTGTAACAATGAGACAATCCACTTGCCACTAGAATTTTTGGTATTTTGCAGAAGAGTAAACAACATAAAGGACAGGCTCAACCTCTCAATGTAAGAAATTACTGAACGAATATATCACAGTACATAAACTAGATTAACCATCATGGACTAATGTGCAAAATCTGAATAACAAATAATGAAAGACCAAACTAGAGGAGACAGGGTTTTTAATTGTTCTGAATAGAGGAACAATTATTAAGCACACACGTAGGTATTTTTTTTTCTTTAATTTTCTCTTCTCACATGAAGAAGCTAGTGCTCTTCCCCCAATTTTCAATGCTCTAAGATGATGATGGCTTAGAGACATAATTTGGCTTAGAGGTAGGATATGCTACACTACAGTGCAAGTGCATTTACGTTTCTTCTGCCCTTTGCATGTCCAGTATCTTCCTTAGAACATCAGTCCTGCCTGCTCCTTATCCCTAGCTCAGCAACCAATACCTTTTCTCACCCCTTGACAGCATAAACATTGGATCATTGCTAAAGATCTCTTTTTGGATGATAGAAATGGGGTCACCCTATTATACAAAAGGCCGTAATCTAACTAATCCCAGGGTATAAAATTTCCCTTGTTAAGCCTGTTCTATGTATCAGCCAAGTGACCATCAAGTAGGTTTGGTCTTCAAGGATTCTTGGGAAAAAAAACAGTGAGAACCCTGGTGAAAGGTACAGATTTTGATAGATTCATATTTCATGTGGTCAATATCTACACTACTCATTCCAAGGTTTGCGTTTAACCTTTGAAAGAATTAAGCATTTAGATACTGTATTCTAGAAGTTCACTATGTAAAATTACTAGAATGTATGTCTGTATGGTGATTGCATTCTCTGAAAGTTCAGCATTGTTATGGATCAACATGGTTTCATAACATTTATCCATGATAAAGGAATTTGTGTGCAACTAGTATCTCGTTGTATACTTAGGCAGAGTCAAAAGTGAAAATAGCATTAACTAATTAAAAATTAACTAATAAGTATTCACTGATTATTAAAACACCAGTTCTCAAATTGCAGCAAAGAAATAGAGCTGAGTAGCTGCCTAGTATAATGCAAATATGCATGTGAGGCACTTTTCGTCCTTTTCATATACATCCTACTTTTCAGAAGATGCAGTAAACTTCTATATATTCAAAATACTCTAGCTTCCCTTTCTATTTTCTTGTCTGTCGTCCATGTACAAACCTCAGAAGGAAAATCAGCTGATGATCTATATCTCCAAGCTTGCATTCAATTACTCTCTCTCTCTAGATCACTTGTCAAGAGTATGCACTGATAGAAGCACTCCTGCAGTGCACATCTGAAAAAGTTCTTCAAACGCTGATCAAAACACAGTTTACAGCTTCTTGCAGTCCCACTCATGTGATCCAAACCCATGACATAGATGCACAGAGCAGCATTTACCAATACATTCCATTCCTTATCATTAAAGCATTTTTCTTCAATTCTTAGTACGATCACTCAGTTTCATTCCATTCACAGGTAAAATGGTTTACTTTATAGTAAAATATAGAATCTTGCTTTTAACTGTTCCTTTTTATGAGGAAGACTGATCTTATTAAAAAAACCAACAACTGAAGACCCTAAGGCTGCTGTAATGAAATAAAAGTAGTTTCTCTTAAACAGTAACAAAACTTATGTACTGAATTTCTGACATTTCTGTTTAGAAACCAGCTTCACTAACCTGACAGAGACACTGTGTTTGAGACATCAAGGAACAGCAGGTAGAAACAAACAAACAACCCAGGCTAAATTGGGTAAGAATAATAGGTATGAAAAAAAAAGGTGTGAAGACACAGGAAATTACAGAGAAGGCTAGGGCTGATTTAGCTGTGTGTATGCTCTGCATTAAGGATACTAAATAGTCCCATCTTCCTTTGGGATTCATCGTGACTGGTATCTCCTAAACTCTATGCCAGGAAAGATCAGTTAAGATCAAGTCTAGCTTGAGGTACTTTCTCTGGGTTTTTCAAACAGAAGCACTGCTGACCCTGCCTCCTCTCTCAGCCCTCCAGGAGGACCTGTATTGCAAATAGCTCTTGCCCAGCACATCCTAGTTCCTCAGCTCTGGAGGTACTGAAAACAAATGCTGCACTTTGCCAGGGGTTACAAAACTATGCCAAAGCTATTGCTACTGCAAAACGGTGTGTACTCTATCACGTGGCTGCATACACTGCTGTGACTGCAAAGCTAACTCTAAATAAAAATGGTTTGGACTCAAGGGCAAAAAGCATTTTCCCTTGCAGCTGATCTAAGTAAAGAACAAGGCATAATGGTGTGTGGGCACATCATCACCACCAATAGGAAATTCTGGCCATTACCTGATTATCACAATGAGTAACTATCACCCAGCAGTCAGGCCCAAGGCATATGAGTGTATATGTGAGTGTTATGAAGAACTGTCTAGTGCTAGGGAGAGAGTAGCAACTCTAGTTGTCTCTTTTTTTTTTTTTTTTGTAAAAGAAGTATTAACACAGAAGTAGTCCTTTCTCTATTCAGTCAGCTCTTCACCAGGCAGAGTCTACCGGCAGCAGAGGGCTGTGCTTTTCTTTTAATAAGTTCTTTTCTGGCTTTGACCAAAAGAGAAAGAAAAGCAAAAAAGCAAATTGGCAGAGAACTGGCAGAATTATTAATAAGGTAAAGTATTTCTTTAACACAGCTTAATATGTTCCTACTACCCATAAGTTCTTACAGAGAAATAATTACCAATGGTTTATTCTTTTTTACACATTCTAATAAAAGTATGGCTTTGCCTGGAACCTGATGTGAGACCAGTTTTAAGCTGACTAGAGCCCAGCTAAAATTACTTTTTTAAATCACTACAGCTTTTTGGCATACCCTTTGCTTAATGAAAATTACAGTCCTGTGAGAAACTGAAGGGGGACACTGAGCCATCAGTACATAGAAGGTATATCTATCAGAAAAGGGGAAGATCTACAAATGTCTAGATTAAGATACTAAAATTTTTCAGATTGGAGAGGAAACGTCTTCCGTATCCTATACTATGCTTTTTCTCCTCAATTGTAATAAACCTAATAAGAGGAAGGACAAAGAATGACATGATCTTCCATGTTTCATTATCATATTAAATGTTTACCACTGGCAAGCTCACATTACAAAGTCCTGGAACTATTATTCATGACACAGCATAGTTCTAAATTAATGTGATCTGTAGTAAACAAGAACTAGAATCCTTAAGGATTTGGAGCACAGTAGATTCAAATAGTGCTTTTCCAGGCACCTGCCATTACAAAGGGAAAGACTACCTGTGAGCATCAGGATGCATAATCTCTGGCCGGTGTCATTTAGCATTTCATCTACTTTGAGGCTGACTTCACCAGACGCAGACAGAAGTACTTCTTCCCTTTAACAAGCATCCCCTGGGAACATCTGTCAGGGCTGAAAAACAAGTGGTTATTCACTAAGATTTATAGTTAGTAGACGTATAATACCCAATAGGAAATAATCACTTATGCAGTACAACAGCCGAGCATGGAATTTTAACAGGGGCTGCATAATTGACCAATAGCAATATCTGAAATAACACTGCTTAAGAAAAGATTAATTTAGTCTCATGCAATAGGGCATAATTCGACCCTACAGGCATCAGGAAGGCATGTTATCTTACATCCAGCATTGCAGATTGGACTTAGTGGTATTATGGGATATTTCTGTTTATTCTCTGAAGCATACAGTATTAGCCACTGCCAGAAGCAGAATATCAAACATTTATCTGTGCCTATTTCCTTCATAATGAAGGACTAATTCAATTTTGTAACAATAGGAGGGTCTAGCAATGAGTTAGAGATCAACCAGAGAGCAGTGTACTGGAGGCTTCTGTGTGTTACTGTAACAAAAGCAGCAGCCTGGCTTGGCTGGCTCCCTCGGTAGGATTAGGGTTTTGACACTTACCAATGCATTAGCCTTGGCAGACTTTGAATGATGCCTTATATTTATTTAAACATAAACTTCAAGTTCTGGACTTCCTTTTCAAATGGCTTAGAAGGTTGACTTACCTACTGACAGTTTGGGATACGAAGGTATTGTTTGCTATTTCCATAATACTTTTATGGTTTGAAACCACATTCTGCTGCGACTTTTCTATTTGAATCTCAACATGTTTAGATAAGCAAAATTTGCTCCCTTTTTGGGGTGATAACAGTGTTACAAAACCTTGAAAGTTAAGCTACAAGACACTTTGCTTCCCATTCTAATACAGGACTGCTGCAAGATTTCGTTATTTGAAAATGATGAAACTTGACTAAGAGGACAAGCTGCAGCTACTGAAATAAATTAAGCTTCATCTAAGCCCTAGTGAATTAAAAAAAAAAAAAAGCCTCTGTATATGACACATTTCTACTTGAAAATGAAAATCAAGTATATAACGACTGAAAAACATGGACTTTTTTTAATAAAAGAAAACCTTCCCACTTGCACGCTAACTTTGGGAACAAGTTCATCACTTCCTTCATCTTCTATCACCCTAAGGCTGTGACCTGCCATCACATTCATCAGAGCCAATAAATATAAAAGATTGTATTTGCAATGAAGCTGAACGTGAAAGAGGAAGAAAGAAATTAGAATTTGCTTTAAGGACACCTATTTAATATTTCATAAACTTTTAGGTAGTAACACTAGATGATACGAAAATTGCAGTTCTGTATTCTTGCATTTTGATATCAAATCATTTAAATTTTTATTTGTCTAAAAAAAATTATAACAAAACCAAAATCCGCACTCATTAACATAAAGAAAACTACTAATCCATTTCAAATTTTGCCAAAGCATGCAACTGTGCAGCTTTGTATACATTTTCATTATTATTAAGAAGGCCTCTCAACTAATAGATCTGGAACTTTAGAAGAGTAAATTTTTAAGAACTGCTGCACTGTGCTTCAGAATCATGTTCTCCAGTAATCACATTAGTTTCTACTTTCAATTCAATAGTCCCTACTGAAAATCATAGAAAAAACAATGAAAAAGTCCTCACAAGTTACACTCTATTTTCAAAAGGAGGAAGAAAGCATTTCTCCAACATAAATTTTGCTGGATTATTTACTCATTGTTGATCTCCATTCATCTCAAATATCTTCAAATTTATTTACTAGCCCATGCCCATTTCTGCACTGCACCAGACACTGCTACAGAGTACAGTGCTATATAGAGCTTCCTTGGCATTTTTACTAACTGTAATCAAAATTCACATATATATTTCATAATGACAGTCTACACATGATTCTCTAGTGCTGTACCTGCAGCCTGGCTTCTGTCCAGAAACCTCAGTTCTATTAATCTCCCACAAAGAAGAGAACTGTATGTGTCCACATTTATATAAATAAAGGAAAAGTAAGGAAAATCTCAAAAAGATTATCACCAAGAATTCATAAAGAAACCCCATCTGCTTTGTTTAGGTACTTTTATGGAAAATTACTTGCTGCTTTACAGGGTTTGAATACTGATAGCCTGTGTGGTTACTGCAGCAAAGCTGGAAACCCTGAGATCCATCCTGCTTCCACTGGTGCTCTCATTCTTTCTGTGAATATATGTGATTTTAGGCTGCCACAATTCAACCAGCAACCACACATTCCCAGTCAGAAGCGGCTAACTAGCTGTAATACCCCCCCACTTCAATCCACAGGCAAAAGTGTCAAGCAGATTTCTTTGCTCATTCTCTGATGTTCTTCTCTCACAGCCTGACATATTCAAAAGGCAAACAGATCAGCTGATTTACTCCATATACAGTTGCACTTTTACTGAATATTTTTCAAACTGCAAATTGTATGTCTTGTAGGCTCCTACAAGCACAGCAAACCTTTTGGGAGTACGGGATGAAGGGATTTAACCGTACGTGTGTGCCACAACAAGTACAGCCTCAATAGCTCTGCACAGTCAGGAAACAAAAAAAAAAATCTCTGTCTTTCTAAGACTTTTGGAGATGCTCTGGGGCTTGTTCTAATCTTCAGTAGGAAAAGACAAAAAGCCCTATGAATTCAATTAACACTTCCCAAACTCCTGTATCATTCCATAACCATGCAGTACATATGCCCCTTTACAGAAAACTATTTTTTCTCGTATATTGGGAATGCTATTAGCATATTTAACTACTTTGAAAGATGAAATTTGATACCTTCTGCTGCAAGATCTGGGAATCCTACAATTACAAATATATTGCAAAGGCACCCCATCTTTTTTTTTTTTTCTATCTTAAAAAGTCTTTTATTTTTGTTCTCCATTTTCTGAGTGCCAATAATCTTGTAACAGCAATGGCTGGAAACAGAAATGAAAAGATGATCTTTAATATATTTCCTGTATTCCTCCCATTCATTGTGATATAGGCAATCATGTTCAGAAAGAAAAAGATTTTATCAGTGAAAGAAAAAGGGAAGTCTGAAAAGAAAAACAAGAAAAAGTACTTTTTTTTTTTAATTGAACAGAAAGATCAAAGATTACATTAACTGCTTGAACTCTTAATTAGCAGTAAGACTGCTTGCTCCAGTATTGCTTTGTATTTAAAGAAGATGGTAAACGCATTTACCTATATTTAGAGGCTATGGATAAATTTCTTTCAGGTTCATTCCAGTTTACTTAAGCTGTGCAGCATAGTCCTGGCCAGAGTAATCGCCAGTCATCTCCTTATACAGAAATACAGAACACATTCGGAGGAATACAGGCTTTTTCACAAGTGCTGGCAGCAATCCAGCTCAGAAGGAAAGGCATCTGCTGATCCATTTTAAACGTTATTACTGAAGCCAGCTACCATACATGTATACATATGTTCAAATATCCACCCTCATGCACTTTTTCAAGGTATTCAGTTGTTCCCTCAAAAAATGAACCAATACTTACTGAGAATATGTTTCCAGTGTGGAAGCTGCTGTATTCTGAGAAATGTGTTACTTCTGAGTGTAATGAAAAGTTCCTTGCCATTTTATTCTAGTCTTTGGTCTAGAACTCTGTATCAAAACAAATAAAATAGATGTGTAGAACTGTTGAATATGGGAAGTTTTCATGCTGATTAATCCAGTGTACAGAGTATTTAGGAATTCAAGTAGAAACAGACAGCATTTTTTCCACTATTTTTTGTAGAATCTTCCTTTCAGACAACCAAAAACAGCTATCTCAATGCCTTGAATGCTTCACAAAGAGTCCCTATACTATTGATGTCCCACTTATGGTTTTTGGAATGCTTTAGTAACACAGCTGTCTCTTTTCCCAGACGAGAATAACATCCCTAGTGTACCACTTACCTGTTTTTCCACCATGATAAACAAAATCCCAAACCTGAGCATTTTCTTTCAAGGACCTCAACCTATTTTCACTATCCCTGGGTTATTTTGCTTCCAGAAGCAAATTTCTGTTATTAGCTTCAGCTGCTTAATGACTCGTTTTCTTACTGATACAGGTACACTTTCCAGACACACAGTAACTAAAAACGGTGAAGTCTGAACAACATGAACGACTTTGGCAAAGGTGGGGCGAGGGTGTGGGCAGAAGTCCGGGGGGAAAGGAATTATAGCCTATTTCTAAAGAACAGATACAGATAGACACCTTTTAATTTTTTCCCTTTTCCCAGGATACCACTAAGGAAGATTCTTCAGGTATAAAAAGACCTGCCTGCATATAAAAAAAAAAAACCTAGAACATTTTTCTGCATTATGCTAATTATCAGCAGTATATTTCAATCCCTTCCACTCAGAAACTGCTGTTCAAAAAGAATTAGCTTGTAATAGCATTTTATTGCTCTAGTTCATAGAACACAAGGTATTTCTTTACTTCTGACTTTTTTTAAGGCTATTTTGCATAAGGGATATGAAAATTGTCTGTCCATACTTAAATGAAATAGTTAGTTTAGTCAGCATTTTTCTTTGTTGTTCTAACATAGTTTTGAAAATCAGTGGGGAAAAAAAAGGAATTAATTATAATTAGTAATTGTATGATGATCTCTTAGACCAAGGAGCTTATTCAGTTGGGTAGTGTGAGATGAATAAAACAAGGACAGAAAATAAAGGATGTGGACACTGGGTTGGAGTAATCACTGAAAGAAACTGAAGAGGTTTGTTTCCTCGATATTATACAATAATTTTCCTAATTTGTATTAATAGAAGTTGTTCATATGTACACAGTGAATCAACGGCTATCTTCTGCAGTTGTGGGTTTGTCACGCTGATCATTACTGAATATTTTAGGCCTCAGTACCTCCTTAGATTACTATTGCACATTACAAACAGACTTCCAGCTGTGCTAATCCCTCTGGGAAGGGGCAGACACACGTGCACACTTTCGGTTTCACAAATGCCTGAGTCTACGCACTGGTTTCACAAACAAGGCTGAACTGCCTATACAGAAGCTTGAAAAAGAGTACTTTGAGGAAAGTATCATCTGAAATAACTAAGAGATGCTTATAGAAACTATGTAATCCAATTAATGCCACTTAAGTAGTGAATATTTTTCGCAACATTACAGAACCACATCACCGTGTAAAAGCAGAAAAATATAAATCAGTTGTAAAGACTGTATGAAAAATTTACAATCATATCTAGCACGTGAAATCAAAGAAGGGAACAAAAATTCTTTTGATACAGCATAAAATTGATGCAGCATTCTTAAAAGAATGTAAAAATCATCTAAAATATCATAATCTGGAAGATAACATTGCCTCAGCATTGGAATTAAAATTCCCTATCAACTGAATATCCTAAAACTCCCTTATAGAAAATGAGGTTTCAGTTGAGACAATACTGTAAATACTTGGGACTTTCAGAAAAGGAGGTTTCCAATTCCTGGATCTCAGACTTTTCACATCCATATCCCTATAATGAAGTACACAGACAAAGATCACAACATTCATTTTTCAGTTTTTGAAAACCTGAAGTACTATTGGTAGTATTTATTTACAGAATATCAAACAGAGATAAATGCAGAAATCCTAAGCCATTAAAGGGAACACCTTTGTAAATCAGTGTACAATGAACATTAGTTGAGATGGATTTACTCTATTGCATGATCAAGTGTTATTAATATCTATCAAATATTAGTAACATATAACCAGCAATATGTAAAGTACAGCAAAGCTCAGACTACAAATAGAACTAGCTTTCCAAATTCTGGTTCCCTTAATCTTCTAAATTTTCAATATTCATAATTTTGATTTTTCTATACAACACTGTTTTGTTTTAAAACACAGTGTTTAAGTTTATTCCTTTGAATATTTCTGGTTTTAAGCATCTGCATGCAAAATAGAACAGAAGTCTGGAAAAGTCTATACGAGGGCCTTTCAGGAGAGAACTATTTTTGTTGCTGAATATATGTTTTGTATCTTTGCACATTAATGGGTATTCTAAAAGTTATCTGGATTAAGCGCCATCAAAGTTAACAGCCTCTTTTTATAAGACTTTATCTTTTTCATTTTAAGATGTTATTAGAATAATAAAATTGGTGCCTGGTGGGCTGAAAGCAGACTGCCATTTAACATATTTAAATGACCATCTGGAGATTTTTTTATTCAAAGTTTTATTTTGTATTTTCTCTTAAGCACTTCTTACTTTTTTTAGAAACAGAAAATCTCATTTTTCCTTTCCAGTTTGGAAGCGCTATGAGGTACAAACACAAAGGCCTTGATTCTACTTCTTTATCACTTTTTATCTCTTTGTCCTTTGCTTGTTATCAATCTGCTCTAACTACCAAAATCCAGAGAAGCAGCCGCCGCTTTTGCCAGAGAAAGGCAGCAGAGAGCAGGCTTGAGGGCTGGAAGGTAAGTATCCTGGTTCTACACCGGCACAACTATAAAAGGCAGAAAAGCATTTCGTGTTCTTCGCTTCCCCCCCACCTTAACCAGCTATAGTAAACTCTTTCGAGGTTCTCATAGTCAAACATTCGGAGAAACTAAAAATATTTGACAAATCCAAGGAAAGGAAGGCAGGACTTACCCTGCTTGTGGAGAGTCCTATCATCCCGGTAGTGCTGGTGGATCCTCCTGAGGAGCAGGTACCCCAGGAACTCGCATATGGCTTCCTCAGTGGAATCGCCTCCAAGAAAACCAGTTCATACTCCTTCACGCCCAAGGCAACCAGCAACCTCGGGGCAGGCGCGCCAAGTGTCACCTATGTGCGGGGGACACCCGCTTAAATACCTTTATCAGGCGTAGGAAGCAAGGGCTTGGCAGCAGGAGCGCTGCACGCGCGGGCTCTGTGAGGAGAGGCTGGGGCTGCCTCGCGCCAGCCCCCGCCGCAGCCGCTTCCAGCCCGTCCCAACCGGTTCCAGCCGCTTTCAGCTGCTCCACCCCCAGGCCACGGCTGAGCTGTTGGTGGAGTCGGTGGCGGTGCTGGGAAAGCGTGTCCGAGGAAGGGAAAAAGTGCCGGAGTGAGGGAAAAAGTGTCAGGAACTGCCCTGGGCACAGCAAGGCCGGGGAAGGAGGAGGCGGAGGAGGGCGCCAGGCCTGCCGCAGAGACTGCCCCCCAGCCTGTGGAGAGACCATTCAACGCCATTTTGAGTAGCAAGTAAACTTTGGGTTATTTCTATGTTTTCTATGTGTTTCAGATTCTTTCTGGTTATGAAATATAAAGAATTTCCCATGTATCGCCTGGCTTTGATTATCTGTGTTAACAGATTGTCTGCAGTGCAAGTATTAGTTGTTAATAACATGATTATTTTCTTCTGAAGGCAAACACAGATGGAGGGGAAGACCAATTTGGTCATCACATTGCAGTTGTACTGGGTGACTGGCACCACCTTCAGAAAACACTGCCCCGTACTTGCTGGTTTTAATATTGTATTCATTAACAAAATAATTGAACTAGATATCCTCGTGTATGTTATTTGGAAGTCAGTGGATAAGATCCTTAAATGATTAGTGCTAATTTATTAATATCTTTGCAGAATTTTGTGCTGGGCATTGTGAGCTGTTAATTGAATAGCCTGTTACCATTTAAGAGTAGAAAAGACAATATAATAATACAGAGCCCTGTGTATGTTCAAAAAATGAAAGAAGACTATCAGAATTTTTTTTTCTATCTATACAGTTTTCAAAAAAATGTTTCTCAATTCACTTTATATGTCTGGCATACAATATAAAACTTAACAAGACTGAAGTTTGGCAAACTTTATTCTAGGTATCTCAGCATTTTGATTACTGTTTATCTGGTCTATTCTTTGTATACCCAACTTTTTTTTTTCTTCTTTTGTGGACAGATAGGCAACTAGGATAGCAGGCATGTTTCACGTGCCAAGAAGCAATGTATATCTTTGTATACTAACGGGTGCAAATTTAGCACCATTTATATATGGACATACTGCATTTAAGGTAAATAATAAATAGGGAGATAGAAGCATTTTGTAAGAAATACTTCTGGGGAGAAAAAAATAAAAGAGAACTTATTCAGAGTAATGCAGGGCTATAGTGACATGTAAATGACAAAGTAGAATGTCCTAAGTTTCTTAGGAATCTGAAAGAGAGCTAAGGCACAACTGACAACCAGCCACCATGTGAATAAAAGATTAAATGCATTTGTACAGTTATTTGTGCAGTGAGGAATGGAGCGTTCCTTTGGAAGCGACAAAACAGAATTATTCTTGGCAATATTATGAAGTTAGCTCAACCAGCTAAGGGCATTGCTACAGCTTATCTGAGCTGTCATATCCTTGAATCACCTTTGCTTCCATGAACAAATCTGTTGGACTTACCAACTAAATTATTTATAGTGTTCATTGTTATTGTTTATTATCTACAGCAACACATTTCAGTTCACATTTCAAATCTGAAATGCAAGGAGAAAAAAGTCAGGTTCTTTAACATGAATGAAGGAATTGTTTGGGATGGTTCACAGATGGAATTTCTCCGTTACTTCATGCTGAGAAGGACATCAGTGACTGAGCTCTTTTGGAGACAATAAAATCTTTCCCTGATTATCTATTGCTGTCATACAAATATTTAATAACATCTAAAGAAACACAGTTTACCAACTAAAAGGAAAGAATCCAATAAAATTTCTTATTAATACCTGTGCTTTTTAGCTTTACCCCTTTAGTTGGGCTTTCTGCACTGCATTTAATGAAGTTCAGAGCAGACCTCCAAACCTGCCAAGCTGTGGTGGAGGCAGTTCCAGCAGCATCCAGGCATCTTTGCCTCCACACGGTGTCCTACAGAGGGACAATCTCAGGAAAGTCTGGCAAGACAGATAACTGTGCTCTTTCCTACAGGGACAAGCACAAGACCTCAAGTGTCAGAAAAGGTCACTATGGAAATGGAGTCAGTGTCCTAGGCAAGAAAAAAAACCCACAACATCTCACCAAAAGCTCTTACCAACTAATAATAATTTAATCTCACTGTCAAAGAATAAGCACTACTAGTGTACAAATCAGTGCAACATCTGCCACTGTATCAAATTTCAAACACTAAGACAAAGTTCAATAATCCAAAGGCATTGTTAGATTTATGGGGAAGACATACACAGCAACAACTTGTAAATAAGAATATCCTTCAATCCACATATATAGTGGGGGAGAAAAAACAAAACCATGGGCTAAGAAGGACAGAATTTCAAGTAGCAAGAACTAGTTTGGAAAAAAGAGATGCATAGTATATTAGATCTCTTATGGCTCCACAAAACGTGTGATGCTGATTCACAGAAAACAGAATCCCCCATTACTGAGCCTTATAACAGCAGACAGAAAAATCTTGCATCATAGGTGACCAGTGGAGAAGCTTGCAATTACATCTAGGAAGAGAGATTCTTTATATGGCAGCTGCATTGCATGACTGACAGTTCCCTGAATTAGCTCTACCATGTCCAACCATACAAAGAGCTCATGCAAAATGGCAGTTTTGTTGTGCATTTCCCTTACATTAACTATTTGCACCAGACTATAATGGAAATATAATAAGTGACATTACAAGGAATCTACATGTGATGGCTTAGAACCATGCAATGTCAGAAGTGTTTCAGACAATATACATATTCAGGAGATAAACTCAGAAACGCTGAAAAGGCCATGAAAAACAGGTCTAGATATAGAGGATAAATTTGCAGAAGAGCCATAATTCTTCACCATAATAAAATAGAGACAACACACAGACAGCAGAACTGCAGTAGAAAGCTCAGACAACTGAGCTACGTTTATCTTAATTTGCTTCCCTGACCTGTACATAATATTTGACGTGCATCTAGTCATACATTTATTTTTCTGCAGTTTGACTGTGACATTGCTATCCAATTTTCTTGTTAGTGTGAAAGATTATGTATTTAAAATTGTTAGAAGTATCTTTATTTCAGCTTGTCGTCTTAATTAAATTGAATCATAATTGAAACAGAATAGACACAACATAATTTTCTAACAACTGAGAATTATATATTTGTATATTCTTTCCATTATTGGAAAATGACTGTAAAAATGGTAGTCGGTGAATATTTAAAAGTAAACAACTATCAGAATTTGAAAATAAAAACAGTTGTGCTAAACTAAAGCCATATTTCAGAGTAAAAATTGAAATTTGACACAAGTTAAATGTAACCTGACATCCTTCTGCATTGCAAAAAACATAGACTGATCAGCATACATTGTGCTGCAGCCAGTGAAGTAAGCGTATGCAGTTTCAAGTACATTAAGATTTCCTGCACTGTCTGGGCTGCCTTTGAGAATTGCAAAGTAAGGTTGACTTTCCACACCAGTTGGAAGTCATTTACATCCAGTAAGGCACTTGGCTACAGGCTTATCAAAATTGAGTGTCCTCAAAAACAAGCCCTTGGAGTCTAAAAGACCTAATTGTGGTTGGCATGTGGACTAAAGGCAGTCTCTGAAAGGAAAAATAAGATTCAATTAGTGTAATATATTTCACATTTTCTTGTTTCTGAGTCTTCAGCTTTCATCTCCGTAACACTAATTTTAAGAAAAAAAATCTTGTCATCTCTAAAGATAAATGCAAGCTGTATTTCAAACAGAATCTAGTATTCAGCATAATTTTTTTCTCTCCAGATTTCTGTTCTTCTAAACTTTTATTACTTGTTTGCTGGACTCACAAAAAACCAAAAAATACTTCATGTTCCTCTTGAGTCATATGAGTGTGCCTTCATGATTCAGTCTTTTTCATTTCTTTCAGTCTGCCTTACTCTTCAGAAATGTCTTTCAGCTGAGCACCGTCTGTTAGGCTCCTCCACCGTACTGCTACAATTTGTAATCTCCTACTGCTTCCTTTTTGCTTCTTCCACCATCACCATTAACAAAATGTGATTTATGAACAAGTTAAGTATATATTCTCTGTCCCAGACTTAAAAATTATTTCAACAGAAATGAAATAATGTCTTTGGTGTTCTTTAAAAATCCATGGAAATAATACTTGGGGCTGAAATTCTTCTGCGAGCCCTTCAACTGCAGCTCAAGTGTACAAATGCAAACTGAAGGAAACATAATATTAAAAATTGCAGAGCTTGCGCTGAAACATATATTCAGTGTTTCAGTCTGCACAAAGTAACTGCAATAAGAACAAATCTAGTGACAAAAATGTTAACAACTGCCTTTTTAGTTTAAGTTGTAAACCAGAGATAGAGAAGATGCCTGAATAGCAAGGTGAAAGCAAAGACACAACTGACAAGACAACATGCAATCAAAATCCTCCATTCCATAAAAAAGCCTTGTTACACTCATAAGAGATGACTGTCAAAAATTTACCAGAGTCATAATCATTAAACATTTTATTTAGCTGATAAGCAGGCAGCTTGCTGACTTAATTATATGCAACAGGACCCTTAAAATTCCTGTACTTGCATAAATGTTGACAACACTACAGATTTGTATTTGGGCATTCTTGTTACTCAAGTGACTTCAGAGCCTAAACATTAATTACACTTACATAATTATTGTGCTGACAATTAATGTGAAAATCTGTGCTGAACATGGAATGTTTACTTTTTTATCCAAATTGACATATTTGGTTTATTCCCTCAGTCACAGATGTACAGCCACCCCTTCATCAATCTGGACTAACTTGCATTATGTTAATCAGAAAAGAAAGTTTGATTTCTGTCCCATATGTACTCAAAGGAATCAAGAGGACATGGTTGCTAAAAGAAACAAATTTCTACATATTCATGTGCAGAAAATGCTGATTATGGACTGAAAACAAACCTCTGTTAACAGAAAGCAGTGAAGTAAATTTTAATGGTTAAAGATTATTCTGTAAAACTGGAAGAACTTTAATAGGTCGGAATATAATTTGTGATTAAAACCTCTATGCTTGGCCATTAAGCTTGGCAGCTAAGGTTGAAACGTGTGCTGCAGTAAAAGAGGTTAGGGACAAATACTCAAAATTGGTTATTATTTTCCTAATTATTTTTTATAAGTAATAAAAACCTATAAAACGTACAGACCTTATTTGTTCGATTCCAATCATACATTGGAATAGTACAGAGAAGAGAAAATTTCTTTAGGTAAATATTTGCTTGTTTGTAAATACTTTAAAATTTGATGAATCTTACATGTTTAATTCCATTTTTAATTTCCATAGTAAATAACATATGAAACTTTCTTTAAAAAATAGTTGCAAATTGAAAATATTTCCTACAGCATACCTCTGTAAATTTCCCACAGTTACTACTTCATCATACTGGAGAAATAATTGATTTTTTTTCCTCCAAAATATCATACAGCTTATTATGATTTCAAAGATAGTTCAACATTAAGTTCACATAAGTTATTGAGTATGCAAAATGAGAGCTGCAGGTTAATTTTATTTATGGAGGCATAGATGAAAAAAACTTGTTCCTAGAAAAGACTTACTGAAGGTAACCAATATCTCAGTGTAGGAAAAGGAAATTTCTAATTTTCCTACAAATCAAGAGCCAATTGATTTGATCAAGACCTCTTAATTTAATCATTTCTTAAATTTCATTCATTATTTTAGAATTAAAGCTTTATTAATTCAATCCTCAGTAAATAATTCACCTTCGATCATCTTGACATGTCTTTATATCTTTATGGGGTTTATCTTTATAAAATTTGAAAGCATATATGGGATGGGATTTAATGGGATATAAGTTCCTGACTTCCAAAAGATTTTCTGACAGTCTCAACCTAAAAGCATTTTGAATGAATTTATTTTCTGTTCCACATGCTGAATACTAATACAATGACAGCTATGACTATAGCAAAACTTAAGTGTACAATTTTTAAATTATTTTTTTTTCCATATTAGTCTTCAAAACATTTTGTCCAAAAAAGTTTACTTCAAACTCTATAGACATTAAAGTAAAATAATCCAGTATACTTTGTACCGGAAGAGTAGAATTAAGTTCCAGAAGTTCTAAACAATTCTTGCAATTTCAGTTCATGAAGAACTATATTATCCCTTCATGTTATATCAATGTACATTAGTGCTATATTGGTTAAAAGGGATACCACTTCACAGTTTATGCCTTGTCAACTTCAAATACACCCACACTGTTTGACAAGATTAAATTGTACATTTACTTGTCATTTCAATGCTGCTGTTGTTTGAAAATATTATGGCTCTAAGCAGCAAACATAAATCACATTCTTTTGTTATTAAATCCTATCCATGTATCAACCTAAAGAACTCAAGAATTATTCCTAAAAAAAGAAGGTAAGCAAAGTAAGCCATTTCCTAAGAAAGGTTAAAATAAGAAATACAATTACATGTTCATTTATGCTTTTGTCTAGATCCAAACTGCAGATAAAAGAATGCTATTAACATGGAAGCATTCAAACAGTATAAAATAGCTCTGAATTGTAGTGTGTCATCACATCTAAGTTACTCAAGAGCAGCTACCTCTGGGGTGAAATTTAGTGTACTTCTTGTAGCAATGAACTTCAATGGGAAATAAAGAATATAAATAAATAAAATGTTGATGATAATTTAGATAAGTCAGCATTGTGTTCCAAATATGCCAAGAAATAAGTCAAACCCATGTAAGTAAACTCAATCACAAAATCCTCAGATATGTCCATTGTCATTATTGCTATATTGTTCCCTGATATATTTCTTGACTGTAGATCTATAAGCAATGGCTTTAAACATCATAACTAACAGAAAGAGTAAAGAGGAGCCAAATATTAATAGTTGAGAGAAGTTAAGTCACAGCGATCAATAAAATACTAACTTTTCACACCCAAAGAAAACCAGAATGTTTGCTGAAAGACTGATTGAACATTGTGAGCAGAAGAACTTGTAATTACCATAATGTAAACAAATGGCATAGCTTATAACTGCTAAACTAGTCAAACTGAATTTGACTCACAAATGCCTGACTGTGCTTAATCATTAAATTCTAAGTTATCCTGAACTTTGTTCATTATTTTATCAGTGGAAGCAGGACATGTTAAAATACAACACTGCAAAAAGTGCACATTCTTCAAGAATTAAAGGCATTGCATTTATATGCAAATACATTTCAAATATGTTTAGCATAATTAAATATATGTTTAAATATTAACATATTTAAATATAAGCAATGCTTTAAAAATCACTAGTTTTATTTGAAGAGGCCATGCCATTACCAACCTGAAATTACCATTTTAATCTTAGCAGATTTGATTCCTTTCCCACCATTGCCTTAAATTTACAAAATGAGTGATCTCAATTTTTTTGTAAGGATCCTCTACTGTCATTGGTTCTTGTACTTTGGGACAAACTGAGAACTTTGTTAACTACTAACCAACTAGATTGCACTTTACCAGTTTTTCACATTGTTTTGACTTATTTGAACCTCTACCAAACATGATCATGTCAAAAATTGATAGCCAAACACTTCATGATTGTTGTGATGTGCAGTTTTTCTGTGTCAAATCTTCTTTATTTTCAGTAATTCTGCTTCACTTTCCCAACCTTATTTTTAAATAATAAAAATATTTACATCCTAGATACTGTTCCCTGAGATTATGCTTCATAGAAGAGCAGTCCTTCTAAAGGCAAGGCAACTATGCTAAATAACGTATCCTACCCTCTTTAAGATTACAAAACTGAGACCAAAATTTGTTTACCTACTTTTTCTTTACTTGGAGTAGGGCAGGAAAAGAGAGTCAAGTTAACAATTTGACTTTGAAATTTAAGTTACAGGAAGGATTCTCCAAGAATAAAGTTACTTTCAGAGTAAGTTGTAACATCAGAACTCCAGACCGAAACACTCTTTTTGGGAAGAAAAAAAAACAACCCAACAAACCAAACCTTTTCCTCTTAACAGTACTGAAAATAAACATTATTGATAAAAGCAAGAACTCAGTAGAAAAATACAAGTAGCAGAGGGCAGCAGTATCAATCACAATTACTTGTACAAATTGGTGAACAAAAACTATTAAGAAGAAGAAATACCTGGTTTTTATTGTCTGGGGATAACCAGAACAGTCTGGTAGTGATGCATATGTTTAATTTTAGTATCAACAGTGAAAATTTACTAATATCAAATGTTATCTAGGCACAATATATGTAATTTTACGCTAAAATTAAGAATAAGTAATACCACCCCTAAAGTGTCTGTTTCTGAATTTTAATAAATAATTGTAGCAAAAAAAGTCATAGAATTCCTGACTGGAATCCTGGAACACCAGGTGGATAAAATCATTACCACTGTATCCTGGCAGATTTAAAGCCAGCTTCAGACTGGAAGGGGCCATTGTGAACTGTTCAGTTGGGGTGTTTTCTATAATAATGTCTTCTCTGAACAGCATCTTTTTCAACTCTTCCTCAGTATGACTGAGATAAACGGGCACAACAGCAGGCCTACTGCTGTTGGCAAACCTCGGGAAAGTGTTGGTGGTGACATAGATGACACTGACAGGCTGACACTGTAGATTAATTTACAATTAAAGTATTTCTGATATCCTGATCAAGTCAGACCATCTTCTATGAGCTATTTGTGCTTTAGGCACAGGGAGAAATATATAGGCATTACCTCACCGAAGGCAGGGACTGACTCTGGTCTGGCAACAGAACTATCAAAAGAATAACAGTGTCAGACCCACTTTCTATTTGAGTGTATTGGCTATTTTCTTTTTATACTTGTTCATTTTTATTTTATTCCTCTGAAGTACATCCGGTCCATATGAAATACCGAAGCTGTGCCTGCTTTGAATATTGTCTGCAACTATGAGCAAACATAATTTTCTTTCTTGTTTGGGAAAGCTACAGTTTATAAGCTATGACTAACAGAGAGATAAATGGGACCAAAGGATAGAAAAATTACTCTGATTTGAAAGGCATAACTATACATTTCTTGAAAAAACATATGTATTTCCTGCAGCTTGATGAAAATACATCAAATCTACAGCTTTTTGTAGACATCAAACAGAATGTTGAAATAATTGCTCTAAAAACACAGTTCAAAAAGTGGCTCTATCAGGATGTTCTCGCCGAGTAACCATGCCACAGGAATATGTTCTATAGTTTTTATAAAACAGCTCACTTGATACTTGGAATCCTGCTTCTGAGTGCAAAATCTGTAGTAGGAAATACAGCCACTGCTTGAACAAACTGTATTTATTTTATAAATATTTCCTATTCTGTTTCTTATGCCTCACTTTATCCCCATTTTGGTGTCATCTGCATATATGTATTTTCATGTTTTCAGTAAATCAGAGATGGTGAAAAGCTTACAGGACAGGATGCCATCTATAAAATAGCAACAAGTTAGTGTACCTACAACTGGTAGAGGTTAAGGGGGAGATACATGTGCCAAAGCAGGAGTTTTTAATGCTCCTTTGCTAGGCTGAGAAAGTATAAATTTATTTATAAGTAAATTGTCAAAACAAAGCACTTAATGTGTTGGATTATATTGCAAG
This sequence comes from Limnodromus scolopaceus, assembly GCA_028565335.1. Taxonomy (NCBI): domain Eukaryota; kingdom Metazoa; phylum Chordata; class Aves; order Charadriiformes; family Scolopacidae; genus Limnodromus; species Limnodromus scolopaceus. The sequence goes on from JAOXNO010000063.1 coordinate 16,275,470, forward strand.
TCACTGATGCCCTTGGGGTAATGGAATTTGTAAGAACTCTATTGATTTTCTTCCCTATTCTGACTCAATGCATATTTTATATAGCGTATTTTTGGCTGCTTAAGCTCTTTTTCAGAGTTGTTCATTTTCCAGGATAAATACTGATGGGAACATTTTACTTTTGCATATGAAAATAAAAGGCTTCAGTACTCAGAATTTCGGAGTTAATTAACAGTGAGTAAATCTATGAAAATTGGTACAAGCTTCATCATGACAACTCCATGGAAAGCAGTAAGATACTGGGGTGGGTCGCATATCTGACTTTTGACGCACTGGATATGACACCTTCAAATGATACAGACATGTCTATCCTGATGTTCAGCATTAATAAAATACAGAGATAATGTAACAAACAACAGTGTTTCCATAGGTATTTAAAACAGCTCATAGGTCATACATTTAACTGGCAGAAACAAGAACAAACAACTTCCACTAACTGAAATTGAATGATAAAATGACATTTTCTTTTCTAAAATAAAAAAAAGAAAATGTTTATGAGATGGAGCTTCCAAAAGGCCATCCAAGCCTTTTTCTGAGGCCACTCATTTTTAAGCAGTGCTGTCTTTTCAGGGGTTTAAACTTATTTGGTAGTGGAGACCAGTGATATTTTTAAACACACAAACAAACTTCAGACCTTTTAGAACGAAGGAAGAAGCTATTGGCCTTTTGTGCCTGCTGGGAAACCAAACCAAAAACTTCCACAAGAGAAAACTGACTACAAATACAGATCTCAACTTGTTATAGAAGAAACTATCCAGTTTAAATTTTTAACATAATAGTCTGAAAAGAAGTTTTTGATTCTTTCAAGGAAATTAGGCAATAAGTAGTAGACTAGGAAATAAATGTAGCTTTCTATGTGACAATTCATTTACTTTAAATCTGAATGGAAAGACCTTAAAAATTTAAACTTCTCTTACCTCCAATTTTTCTATCATCATGATTACCGTACTTTCGTATCTTTAACTTTTAAGCGTTTACCTCCTTACAGTGTTATTTCACCATTTGGACAAAATGCCGCATTTCTAAAATATATTAAATTTTAAAGGTGGACTTCAGAACAGTTTGAATTTGTTTTAAGTATACTCTTGTCTGTACTGACAATCATTTCAAAAATCTAGTTGAGATGGGAAAACTTAAAAAGTATACCTACAAAACATGAAAAAATGTCTGCTTCCATTTAAAAGCAAGTTTGCATGGAAGGCAAATAGAATTCTTACTTAATTTCTCTATACTTAATAGTAGTGCATAGCACTCAAGACAGTAATGAAAGCTTTAAGTTTAGATAGACTTTTTTTGAACAAAGTTGTTTTATACATCACCAGAGAGATTAAACATGTGAAATTTCTTTTGACTTAATGAAAAATAAAAGACAATTAACTTGTTGAAAATACGTAATCAGATTTAAAGAAGTTATCTGTTCAGCAAGCAGTGATAGTACGACCAGGAAAAATACATTTCTTTTTTTTGACAACTATTGTATTTATGATTTACTAACTTTTAGTACTATCTGAATTCTCTCTGAGTGTGTTACATACCTTGCCCATTTCCTGAAATGAATGTTTTGAAACATACTGGTAAGCCATGTTAAAATATAGTAATAATTTTTGCTTATGATTTCATATTCCACTATTCTTTATGTTTGAAACTACCTACTTCATTGCAGGTGAGGCAAGGGAAAGCACCAGTTTTAAAATAGCTAGTAGACATTGCTAAAGGAAATCTGAACAGGGTGGAAGACACTGAATTAATTACCTGTTATTTCATTTAGAGATAAAATAACATGCAGAGAAGTTAAACTGTGGGGTTTTTCTATGTATAAAAACTTAAATTTAATGCCTTGGGCTATTTTTTTTCTGTGAGTTTGTTTTCTAAGGGGTTATATCTATTTCATTTTATTATATTTAGTTTAGGTAGATTATTGATAATCTCAATGCATTCTTTTTTTCAGTTAGAAAGCACTGGAAGTCTAAGATAATTATTTCACTTCTTTCATGCCTTCTAGCTGTGTTTAATTGGACTTTTAATTTTATCTTCATAAGCAGAACCATGACGGTGAAGCTGATCTTATGTAATGCCTTATCTGTCATGGCCATAAAAACACCACTGGAGAGCACAAGCAACTTCATGTAAAAACTTCTACTTTCAGACTGAGGGTTTTTTTAATTAAACTTTTACGGTAGCGAAGATCTAAGTGTATTTGCTTTCTTATCGAGGGTAGAAAGCAGAACTGAAACTCGCCCATCTAAACAGTAATCTGTGCTGCTTTGAAATAACATTAAAAACATTCCCTCCTCTCATCTTCATCTCTTGATGGCTGTTTGTTTTCTTGCAATGACTGGATGTAGAGGGGATGCAATGTGACAGGGAGTAGGTTTTGTAATTATTACGCAGGAAGGGTCATCTTGAATTTGCAGAGAGAAAATTTTTCTTAGGGCTATGGAAGATTTCATTCAATTCAGAAAGATTGCTTCTGTGCTTTTAAAATGTGCATCAAAAGAGTGGTTGTCTTAGCTCCCTCTGGTAAATAAGATACTTATGACATGCCAGCAATAGTTGGCTCTTTCAACTTCTGTTCTAAGCATCCCTACCAGCACAAAACAAATTGCCTCTCACATGCACAGTTGTATAAAAAAAAATAAAAATCTTAATTTATGTTTCTCCTTAATATTAGAAGAGTTGAAAACCTATACCAAGCATTATTATATATATTCATAGAAGACTGTCACTCCAACTGAGCATTTGCTTTCCAAATGAGTCTTTTAAAAGTTTAAATTTTAAAAGTTTTGAACTTGGTGTGTCTGCAGCAGAAGACATTTCTGCAGCAACGTATGAAGTTAAGAACCACTCTCCCAACCACCCTTCATTAACTCTTTTTCCTTTATTTCTTTCTTATAACCAAATGTTGGTAGGACTCTGGTGAAACATTCCATCACCCAGTACATGGGATACGTACATGGGATACCAAGACACAGATGAACTGAGAAATATCCCTTAACTGCCTTACTACTGAGGAGCCCTGTAATAATACAAGAGCAATCACCCTATATTGAAAATCTTTCTTCCACTCATGTTTTCACATAACAAATTAACTAAAACTGCTTTATTAATCCTCATAATTTTTTCATGCAGTCTTTTCTTTCCAAACTGCTTACCAGGCTCATTCTTCTTTTTAAATGCCTTTCCTATAGGAAAAAAAAAAGGATATTGGATGTATCTTTTTTTAATTTCAAAGAAATAGTCCCCATGTAAATTCACAGATATTGATAGGCAAAGACATTTGTAGCTTCTTCTGTACAGGTACTATGTTGCATAAACTCAAATATTTCATATAAAACCACTTAAATTTTCATTATCATCATCAGGCATTGAAAGGCTGTATGTCAAAACTTGTTAGATGACCTCTTAGAAAAATAGCCATTCTTAGATCCTAAACACATACCAGAACTATAAATAGAGGAGAGTTGATGGTAAATGGGATGGAAAATTATCACACTGTATTATTGAAATTTTTTAAGGTAAAGTTTTAATATCCAACTGTAATATTTTAAGCTTAGTGCTGTCTGTTGCTGAGTAATGAATAATACTATTTTACTGGTTGCCTGAGTAAAGTTTCTTTGAGATCTTTCTGAAGGTTATCTCATGACTGACCTAAAGAGGATTTTTTTTTGTTTTAGCTGTAGCGTATACTATACTTCTATCTGCACTGTAGAAATTATTCAGCCATGACCTATCAGTATAGTCCCAGATTAATAATTTAAATTGCAATTTGTAATCAAAGTAAAATAAAACATAAATAGTGCTTAAAGGATGGCCAATAATAGATTTTTTCCACCCTCTTATTTATCCTATCTGGTTTTCTGGAACAGCTGAACAATCAAAAATATGTACCACTATTAGCCTTCAGTCAATAGGAATGTGCAGAATCCTAAAAAGGAACTTAGCCGAGCAGAGAATACAGGAATAATTTTCTCAAGGCAATTACTTTCATTGTTTTCTTCTTCTGTGAGACATACAGACCTAACCATTGTTGCAGGATGTGTAACTGATAGAATGCTGTACCACATTCTATAGAGTCATGAATTAATGGGAAACAAGTGTCCTTTGGATTTTCTGATTCTTTTATTTTTATTTTAAGCAGCGTATGAATTCATTTATTTGTATTCTTGGTAACCTGATGAGCTATAAGAAGTGGAGATGCCTAAGCACACAATTCTAAAGTGAGAATTCACATGATAGATTTAGATAAGCCCATGGACTCATGGTGCACTATTCCTTGTATTTTTTGCAAATACATTTTATTTAGAGAGATTTAGAGCCATTTTCATTTTATTTCAATATAATTATTTTAGATTTTACCTCTGAAACTTTTTATTGAGCCTAGTCTTTTTTCCCAGACAACTCCTATTTCTTAGTATTCATGTTCAGATTTTATTCAATTTATTTTAACTCATTTTCATACCTCTGTCAAATCTGATCTAGTTAGTGATTTCTTTGCCCCATTTCTTTAGTCTTTCATAAAAGGTATTTTGTTATTATCTGAGGAAGAAGAACTTAACTCCTCTCACAGTCTGAGGTCTACTCTACTGCTGCAATACAGTATTTGAACTTATTTTTGCACATCAAAGGAGTAGAGAGCGGAAGTCTTATTGTTGCTATGTGTTATAAACCGTAGGTCAAGGCTGTCATATCTTTGGATGTCTTCTTTCCATATTATTTTTTAAAAGACCTAAAAGAATGTGTTAATGCTCAGCCCTAAAGAAGGAGCAGTTGCACAGGAATTAATTTGCTAACAAGACTGTAAGAGAAGCCCAATTTCAGGTGTAAATGGAAATGCTGGGGTTTTTACCTGAAGGTGGGTTTTGCATCACAGACTCTTTGTCAATGCAGAGCTGGGTTTCTGGGTGTCTAGGATGAAAAAATATATGTAGTATTTGTATATAGCACTGGAAATTACCAAAAAAATCTACACATCATCACTTCATATGCAAGGGATATAAAGCAATAAGCATTTAATTTAATGAAAAAAACCCCGCATTTCAAAAATCATTTCATCACATTATGAAGTTTAAGGAGAGAAGAAGAAAATTTGCCCATAAATTACTTTTGCTTGAGAACAATTTTGCATGTATTTCCAGAAATACACAAGCAGAAAAAAAGATCAGTTTTTCTGACCAAATTCAACAGAAGGGTGGGCGGTTCATAATCTGGTGTTACTACAGCACATGGATTAAATTTGTACCTTTAAGCATACTTAGCAAAGTGAAATTCCAGCCATGAAATTTCAACTTTAATTACAAAATATTGGAAGAGTCAATTATATCGCTATATATTTTAAAACCCATTTTGTTACCTTAAAGTAGTTGCATTTAAATTTTGTATAGTTTCTGGAGATAGTAAGGACACTATTGGAGAGTATAAATTAAGCATCTTTTAAAATACCATCATAATCTTGTGTTCTGCATTTAAAATTGATTATAGTTTCAGATCACAATACCAATAACGAGTCAGTGTTTCCAAGTACCAAAGGTCTTACTGCTTTTTCCACTGTTGCAGAATTACCATGGCTTCCAGTTAAGAAATCACTTTGGTAGAACCTACCTATGCACCTGCAGAGTCCATTACTTTTTCCGTAGAAGTCACAGAACTTACAAGGGATGTAACTTCCTTAGTGACGTTTTCATTTTGGAGAGACTAGAAGACAGTATGCACTTCAAACCTGTTTTCTTCTTTTTTCCTGCTTTCAGAAGCAAATTGGGAAAAAACAAAAACAAACAAAAAACAACTCCACAAACAACCAAAACCTGAAGACCAGTACATCCTTACAGAATCCTTTCTTAAATACCTTTTTTTATAAATAACTAAAATGTCAGTCTGTAAACAGACATGCAGAGTAGGTGTGAGTCATCAATCCCAGTGATAATCAACATCAGAATAGGAAATAAAAATGAATAGTTCAATTTACCTTCATTATCATTCTTAAATTATGAGACCATGCATTTTACAGCTCTGAATAAAAAAAGATTCACTGAGGAGAGAATCAAATAGATCTTTATGATTAAAAGAATCAAGATCATTTTCATAAAAAAATCTTCTGTGAGATCAATTAAATATGTGAGTATCAAGCTGGATATTAACTGTCTTGATATCTCTAATTTCTCCCTCTCAAACCACCAGCCCTCTACCTAACAAAAAAAAAAAAAAAAAAAAAAAAAAAAAAGCCTCCAGCACCTCAGTAACTGTTAGGAAAGAATAAAGAAAGAAGACATGCTGTTCTGTATCTCAACTCATTAGCGGCTAATGAAGCAGAGAATAACAGCAGTCCAGAAGGACATAGTATATGATTCAGTTGAAAAAGGGCAGAAAATGAAGACAGATAATGGGTGTAATGAGCCAACAGAGGAATTTGTTGCACCTTTGAATTCACAGATCACTCCAGATGTTTTTTCTGATTTCCTTATGTAATTAAAGACATGGAGAATTTTTTAAAATATGTTTTTTATTTATTTTTTACAGTAGGTCTTTTCTTATTCTTATTTCAAAGAGGCAACATACTGGATTATCTCTATCTGCATTATGCTTTGTCATAATAAATCTTCAGAATTTTACTGGACAAGATTGAATGAAGATCACTTGCACTCAAAGTAGTATATTCCTCAGAGAATGACCCAATAGGATTGACATTCTTTTCTATGGATGCTAACAGGAAGCATGTGCAAGGACAGTATTTGGGTAACACACCATATAAAAGAACTGGAAAAACATTTATTGATACGAATTATAGGCCTTAGAGGTATCTGACTGTAACCACTACCAATACCAGTATTAGAGTTGAAAGGTGAAGTTCAGAAGCATATTTTAATCTTAAATCATTTTCAGGATTAAACGTTCTCAAAATATACTTCCTTGGTGCCACAGAAAGCAATGTGGTAAGTCTAAAGCAGGACAGCCAGACTCTCTGAATGTGCTAAATTCTCATCTTGGTTTAAAAGCAGATTAAGCTGGGCCCTCCCTCCTGAATTAATCCTTTAGTCCTTGACCACTAATGTAGAGCTGCAACTGAAATACAACAGAGATTAATTCTCAAACGTGTTCCTATGTCTAAACTTTTTTTATTTGTTATTAAAGTTTAGGCATTGGAACATTGTTGTGAAAACAAAATGGTTGGTGTACACATGTAATTATTGGCTTGTTATCTATTAGATAGCATAGGGCTTTAATACTGCCACTGGTACTTCCAGTTATTAAAAATGACATTTACATAAAAATAATCTTAAGGCTCTTCATATTAATTTAAAAAGTAGTGTACATTCCAGTGACTCTTCCTTCCCAGATTTGTGTAAAAAATGGGAAAAAGCATTAAAAACAAGAAATTATTTTCCTGTTTACTGTATCCAAGCTGTTGCAAAAGGCTGCTTTGGACATTCAGACATACACCTCCCACCCCCCATTTCTTTCCTCAACATATGAAATTTAGTTAGGATATATACAATTTCTTCTTTCCAGTTCCATTTCTGTATAACACCACCTGTATTTTCACGCACTAATACTCGTGACCATACTTCTTAGAAATTATTCCAAACATCTTCACACATCTACCCTCTTAAAAGTCTTTGGTAGACAAAATACTAACAGGATGACATTTAATTAGTCAAGACAAAACTTTCTGGCTTACTCCCAATTTTTACAGAGGCATATTTTGAATAGTAATTATAAATTACTTTATCTTCTGTTGTCATAACGCCCATATACTCCAATACTATAAAAAGAATCAGCTTTTTTTCTTTTTAACATTTTTTTCTGGATTTTTTTTTTGCTTCTTCTGGTATTTAACAAGAAACATTGTTTTAAAAAAGAAGACACTACAGATAAACATTTTGAAGAGGCTCGCTACTTGTTAAGGATGAATTTATAAGCAAAGCTGTCAATGGGGACAGCCATAAACGACTGATAGGTTACGTGACAAGCTGAATCAGTCAGTCACCTCAGGAGCTGTCCTGGGGCATCTCGTGACCAGCAGTGCCAGGCAAACAGGGGCTGCTCTATAGCACAATGTAGGCCAAGACAGGAATAAAACCAGGAGGAAAAATCCTGAAGCTGTCAGTACTAGTTTACCCCAGAACTGCCACACATACCCTCCACTATCCAGCAGGAGAGCAGTGTTGTGCCTGCAGATGTACTGACACCGTTCACATTGTTAACCCCTATGGATCTCTCTCTTGCTCTAGTTCTCCAAGGCATAACGTGTTTAGTGACTCTCAGGTATGGGAAAGGCGGATTTCTTGGCATCTTTTTCTTGCATCATCACTTGATGTTATTTTAAAGAACAGTATTGCAAAGAGAATTAAAATCCAAAAGATATTTTGCTTTCTAACATCTTCAGAGACTCTGTTACAGACACAGCAGGGACAGGAGATTGCTCTCTTACCTAGACATGGTCTCCTAATACGTTTGGGATAGAAGTGGAAAAGATGGGTCAATTGGCCAAATGCGTCACTCCCCACTTTGGAAAATTACAAACAAGCCTTCCCTGCAGGCAGAGCAATCCAGAAGAGCAAAAATGCAGACCCTCTTTGGCAATGTGCATTACACATTGATGTCATCATCACAAACATTGCAAAACAGTGTTGTTACTAAGACAGATGATATTACCTAGAATAGATACTATTTTATAGTGGGGTAACACCTGTCATTCCTGAGAGAATCTCTGTGGACACCATCCACAGGCTGAAAAACACATAGAGAAAACAGGCCTAAATTTCAAAAGTACGTAGGAGAGTGGAACTGGTTAAACAAATATATGTACTTCAAAATAAGTTAGTCATTTCATGTGTTAAATGAATCATCAGGAGGAAGTTTCAGTAAGGCTTTATTTTATTCCTTATCAAGTTTTTTTCCCTCCCTCCCCTGAACAAAGACTAAATATCAGATTCTGTCTCATCCTACATACTATTTTCTTAGAAACAGCAATTACTCTTTCTGCAACAGTAGAAAGAACTGGCTAAATATTCCCGATACCTGCTAACTTTTCAAGTAGGATTTTTCTGTATCTGAGCCAGACATGCTATATGTAACATACTACAGCTGGCAAGTGATAGGATTTTCAGATTTAAAAACTGTCCGTCTGTTCACTGCTTTAAGTATAACTCTTACACAAAATTAATTATATGCCTTTCTCTCTTTATATTGTGAGTTTTCTCTAATATTCCTAGGTAGTAGCCTCAAGACCATTCTCAGGGTAAAAAACCCAAATTGTGTGTTCAATTGCAAATGCAACATAAACCTTAAAGGCAGCAATATAATTATTGCCATAAGCTCATCTTTATGTCAGCTTAGCATTTGCTAGGGAACAACTTAAGAGTTATTTTTAGGCATTTAAACAGGGGCACATCTGGCATGGGGTGTTCATTAATGAAGTGTGTTAAAACTGGTAAGACATTGCTGATATCAACAGAGGAAAACACTGAGATTCTGGAACATTTGGCCTGGTATTTTTATGTGCTGCTTTGAATGCTAAGTGTTAATAATGATGAATCAAAACCTGGCAGAATGTTCTTTTCGTAATACCAGCCATAGCATTAGAATCTTTCAAGGTGTTGACACAAATTTCTGTCTTCAAATTAAGGAAATCCAAGCATTGGGACATACTTCTAGAATAATATCTCATGCATAAACTATATTTGGTATCATCTACTGTTACAAAGATAGTCTGGAAATAATCACTAGACAATCATTTTTTAAAGCCAGTGACTGATCATATCAATTATGATATGCTTTACATAATAATAATTGTCTAAAATATGCAGCATGTTCTAGACAAAATACAGCTTCAGCAAACATCCTTAGTTTTAAATAAGTTGGGAAAAATATATGTCCATAGTAATTTTTATCACTTTAACCTGAAAAAAGTCTTGTTTATAATACACTTTCAGAGAAGGTCTTTGAAGATGCACAATCCAGCACAATGTACCCCAGCCTGCATGTTGTATATCAGTTGGTTTTTCTGTTTTGCCCTTTATTTCTTATGCAGTAAGTTTTTTCTGCATGAGAAATCAGATTTAAAAATTTTAAAATATCAAAAGAAGTAGAATATGTAAACAAAAATACAGTAGCATAAAGGATGATTGATTTATGGGAAAATATATGCTAAACAATTAAATAAAAGAGGCTTTTTGAAACTATGCTGCTGATTTAATTCTTAGCATTTTCGATTCCATATTTAGTGTCTATCTTGAATGGCATGGAAGTAAATGACCACAAAGAGCACTCTTCCCTCACTGTTAATAATTTGTTGGACTAAAAAAGAGTTTCCTCTACAACTTTACATGATGCACAGATAGAAGGTGTTACATTATAAGCTTGAGGCTTATTGGCATAGGAGCGTGATGAAACATGCCACTCTAATATATACATCTTTACCTCCTGATTTTCCATTTATAAGCAGCAGCACATTAAATACTCTGTCAGAAAGTGGATCAAATTAAACATTGAATATGCTGTAGAACTTACAAAAAAAGTTTATTAAATTATTTTAATGTCTGAATACTCAGCATCACACAGAAAATAGAACAGAAAGGGTCACAGTCTAGCATCCTAGACAAAATTGAGAAGATAACACCTACATCATTCCTGGCAGAGGGCAGGGTTACAGGACTTTTCCATGACTGTACACATTTAAAAGCAAGTTAGATAATCTATTCATTACTTAACAGTTTGAACTACAGCAAGAATGTACCTATAAATCAGCAAGACCTATTTCAGGTATGCTACAAATATTCTAGCTATACATGAGCTAAAGAAATAAGGGAAGCCTTATTTTGGTGCACTTGACTTGAAGAGAAATTAAGAAAAAGAAAATGGAACTCTGTAGTAGCTACAGCCATGACTAGAAATTTCCCCTGGATATCTGTTTATTCCAAAAACAATGCTGGAAACAATTTATACAGAAGCTTCCCTTTCTATGCAGGCAAAACATTCAGAGAGGAAAGTCTGGAAACAAATGGTCACTGTAAACAGTAGTAATATCATGCTTCAAAGTATGAAATGGTTCAACATAGAAACCTAAGCATTTAACAGCACAGGTTTAAGTAGTGCTGCCTTTTACGAAGGTGCACTCAAGTACAATGTCAGGCCAGAAATATATATAACACATCTGGTCAGAGAACTTCATTGTCTGTATGAGACTGAATCACCACTCGTGTCACATTAAATGTATACACTAACCTCATCCACAGATCATGTCTTTAATTCTACAATGAGTAGTGATTTATTTGCTTTTAAAGTTAAAATTGTGGCAAACATTTGCATACTATGAAGAGGAAAGGTAAATACTGGATATATGCTGAGAGGAAGAAGGTCTGAGACACCAGGACAGCAAAAGTGATCTATTTAATTTGCTAAGGTCCACCAGAGGATGTTCCTTGAAATTCCTTAGTAGCAGAAGGAAGTTATTTCAGGTCTCTGGAGGAAATTGCTTAATTCATTTGCATGACATTTAGTGTCATATTCATGCTGAGAAATGCACATTTAGTTGGAAGGGAATAATTCATTAAAGTAAAGGTTATACGGTAATTATCAACTTCCAGCATTTTTGTACAGAGAGAAGTCCAAATCCTGCTGATGCTCAGGCAAAATATAGATAGTAAGATCTGTGTTTTGGCTAACAGCAGCAAAGATATTGGCTGCCTCTGATACTTCTGGATCCAGTCTTGAAGTTTTCCAACTGGAATTGATACTGACTTATGCCTGGCTGTAGTGTGGATGACATGCTTTCAAGAAAGTCTGGAAAAGAGAAATAAGACTTCATGCCAATAGCAGGAGAGGTTCACATCCATGAAGGGACTTCCCTACAAAGCGGAATCCAGATTCCTCAATAATAAAATCAGCAGGATCAGTTTAATCCTGTGATAAGCAGTGGTCCAGGCACAGAATCCAGGGTAAACAAAAAGTGGCATATCTGAGTATTAAGAACTACAGGACCAAGACACTTGAGGCAGAAGTTTGCAGCATATGCCAGAATGTAGATTAAAACTCGGCTTGCAATTACTGTATTTCAAGACAGTCTAGAACTCTATTGCTGCATAAACAAAAGAGCAGTAAGGCTACACACAATGTGATGCTTGAAACATTAAGAAGTTAAGAATTAGTATATTCTTAACAATCTGAGAATCTTCTCCTGAGTGAAGGCACTTTATTTTGTTATACTTTAGTATCTATTTTTGTTATACTTTAGTATCTATTTTTGAAGTTATTGTGAACTGCTGAGTACCTGGCCTTATAGAAAACTTAACCACTCTCTTCAAGTTCCAAAACAGAAAAGAAGCACTGTTTCAGAATTAGTCAGATACCTAAAAGAACCGAACATCTGTGAAAAACCTGAATAGAAGTTTTGCCGCAATGTAGTCTGTAAGATTGGGAGAGCTTGTTCAAGAGAGTTTGCTGAGTGGAAAACGGAACCTGTCTAATGTGTATCTCCTACTGAAAGAGGAGGTTTGGCCTAGTTCTTGAACTCTCTTCCCTTGTGTTGCAACTGAAAATTGACTGACTTTGTAGTTAACTGGTTAAAGATGGCAAACTGCAAGAAACGGTTGTTTGGGCCACTAAGGACTTCTGATCCCCACAGCTTTGTCACAGCAAGTCCTGATACAGCCTGCAAAATATATATCCAATACCTTGCATATGCAACTGATAGCATTAAGATCCAAGAAGCTCTATTTAGACAGTGGAGCAAAGACACCTTGTACTTCTGAACTCAGTTTTCTGAGGTTATACACAAGCCAGAGTGACTAAATTTAATTTCCATGAAAAGAAGCTTTAGAAAGTCCCCACAGCTGGTCAAGTAGTTTGACATTGTCGTGAGTTTGAGTGCTAATAATATGAACTTGTTTACATTTCTTCCATACCTTTTGAAAACAATACAGTTTAAAAAAAATAATAGTAAGAAAAAAGAGACAGAGTTTTCTGACCGCATGTCAAGATTTTAAAGTATTCACGTTCTGCCCATGGAGACAAAGCCAATCTTTTAAATAACTAGCCTATAATCCAAAGCCAGAAATCAAGACTCATTTTATGAAATTTCTTTCTCTCAAAAAATTTGAAAGAGTGTTTGTGTTGGTGTGTATCAGAGATGAGCATTTCTCAGAAGTAGGTTTTTCCCCTATGGAAAGGTTTTTGCTTTTTCAAACAAGCTCAGACCATTAGCAGTGTCTTTAGAAATCTTGTATTTTCTTTCACAAGCTTCCACATGCTCTAGCTGGAACTGCTTTTGTGTGTATAATCTTACAAAAACAATGATGGTAACAGTGTATATAATTTAAACAATTAAGCTACTGCAATGAGGGGAGTTTAATGTCTCCATGTGTTAAATCATATTTGCAGTTCGGGTACTGTCCTGCATAATATATTTGAATGGTGCAATGTTTTGTCTGCCATAAATAGCAGCTTTTACTTTCTTCGTGATTCTACTATATCAGCCATGCACTAGGATAAACAACACACCATAAAAGAGCAGAAGGCACAGTTAAGATAGAATCATTATGCAAATAGGTTATGGCATGCTTTATATGAGAACAGCTTCCCTAAAGAGACCTAATGGGATGACTGACCTATAAAGCATTTAATTTGTTGTTAGCATTTCATTTAATTGTCTTTCAGTTCCTCTAGGAATAAAACTTTTAATTGTAAAAACTTCTAAATGACATAATGGTTGATTTCTCTTTCTGTAACTAACAGGTTTCTCTCATAGTAAAAATAGCTTGCTGTAATTTCCAACTGTACTTTTTAAATTCTGGTATAATTCTGGTGAAAAAGTTAGGATTTTAGACTTCAGCTGACAAAATTCTATTAAAATACTGTTGTTCTAGAAATGTTAATGAGAAGCATGTTGAAGAAAGACTATATATCTTGATATACAGGTATACAACAGATGATCAATTTTTCTTACTTTTGACCTTTGAGTGGTAGACTCAGGATCCATAGTCCTAGCAGAATTGATTATTGTGTGAAGGTTACATACAATAGGGGGTAAATAGACTATATAAATAAATCTTCATTTTCTTTGACCAACTACTAAAAGAGATTAAAAATCATTACGAAGAGTCCAGTGGCGTATAGTATTAATTAACAAGTCTAAGTAAAGGGAGTATATAAATAACATATTATGAAATGTATTGGTTATTTCAATAAAAGCCTTTAGATATATTTACAAAGATAAACCTATTTTTTTCAGAGAGGCAATTTTTATGTCTCCAAAGGCAGGCCTAGAGGCATCTCTTAGGATACGATAAAGTAAGAGATCATTACTGTTGGGAATCTGGTTTCAAAGTTTTGGCTTTTTTTGGATAAATAACAGGATAGCTGACATAATTTGAGTTTAAATTTCTGTACTTTTCTGTTAGTGAAAAATACTGGGACTTCTTTCAGGGAAACGAGGTAGGAAATATGTTTTTAACCAACATATCAGTATTTGAGGTATCCAAGTTAAATGGAACCAGCTGCAGTGTCTCTCTGTGCTTCCCAACAATGATGGGGCTCGTTTTTCTGCATGAAGCTCCTCAGTGTCTCCAGAGGAATTTATTTCAAGTTACGCATTTATCTAAATGTGTTCTGGCACCTGGATATACCGTATTCCATGTGATGACCTAACCCAGTACCTTTGAGTATTATTTTTATGCTAGATGAGTATCCATACAAAGTAGAACTGCATAAGCAGAAGAAGGACATCCATCACAACTGATCCTTGTGTGGCTAGGCTTTCTGCTTCTAGCCTGTTTAAACAGGGCCAAATAATAACATGTCAAAATGTCAATAGGGAGACTCGTATCTCACTGGGAAGAGGTTCTTGCAAATCTTGGATAAGTGTCCCAACAAGTGAGATGTAGGGTATACTATTTCTTCTGAATTTATTATGAATACTTGAACTCAGTTGTATTATTGAAAATCTGTATAGATTCTGAATCTCATTGTAGTCTTTATGGTGCTGATGCCAGAAAACAAACAGCTTTCACACCCAAACCTTCCTCTTTTACTCCTCTGTGTTGGCTATGTGCCTCTGTGTTCCACATAGAGAAGGGATGTTGACAGAGGATTCAACTTGAAAAGGAGTTAGCACAGTCTGTGTTTACACTGCAATCTATTTATATGTCCAAGAAGAAGGCCCTAGGCAGTAGAATTCCTCAGGAATCAATACCAAATAGTAGTCAATATTTTTAAGAACAAGCTGGATGACAGGAGTGAATGCAATCTCACCAAGTTTGCAGATGATACTAAACTGGGAGAAAAAAACCCTCAATAGGCTAGTAGATAAGGCCAGCAAGAAGGTTCAATTGCATGAGGTTCAGTAAAGATAAATCTAGTCCCGCAGCTGGGATGGAATAGTCCCAAATAACAGTACAGGCTGAGGAGTCACCTGGCTGAAAATGACCTGCGAGTTCTGGGGAACAGCAAGCTGAGAATGAGCCAGAAGTATGCCCTTGCAGCAAAGCCTGTCAAAAGCATCTTGGGCTACATCAGCAAGAGAACAGCCACAAATACCAAGGGATGTGATCGTTCCACTCCATTCAACACTTGTCAGGCCACACATGGAATACTTTGTCTAGTTTTGATCCCCCGGTTTCAAAGAGACAATAGAAAATGGAAAAGGTACAGCAGAGAGCCACGAAGATAATCAGACAGTGGGGGAACTTGGCATGTGAAGGAAGGATGAAAGACTTTTGTTTTGTTCATCCAAGAGAAGGCTCTGGGAAAAAAAACAAAAACAATCACAAACTTACAGTACCTAAAAGGTAATTATAGAAATGATGGAGGTACTCTCTTCACAAGGATGCATTCTGACAGGACAAGAGGCAATGGGCTTAAGCTGCTTCAGGGGAAGTACTGGTCTGGAAATAAGAAAACAATTCATTACAAGAAAAAAACAATATTGAAGTAAGTTACAGAGAAGTGGTGGAATCTCCCTCACTGGAAATATTCTAGCCTCTGTTTGACAGGAATAACCTTTCAACAGAAGGTTGGACCAGATGGTTTTCAGAGATGCCTCCCAACCTAGATTTTTCTATGATTCTAAAAAAGTCTGGTATGCTGCTATGACATTCCTTCCCCCATGGCTTTTTTTAAAACTTAAAATCTTGTCTGAAATTTATACTTCATTTCACAACCATTTATCATGTTAAAAACTTCATTATGAAGAGAAACCTCCTTTCTACAAATTGAATAAACAAAGACAATTCAGTCATTAGTAAAACATGTTTATAAGCTAAGTCTGCTGATAAGATATGACAAAGACGAGAACTGCTAACCAGCTATGGATTTGTCATGGATATATTTTAGTTCTTGCTCCAGAGAGTATTAAATCTAAACACAAACATGGAGAGCAAGATATTTAAAAAGGTCAGAGCAAAAGATTCCAATTCTAATCTCAAGCAAGGAAAAAAAAAAATCAGGATTTTTACAAAGGCTTTTCCTAATTCAAAAGTATTGAAATAAAATGGAAAGACACAGTTTTAATGGGGATAGAAATATACATGATCCTTCCAGAAAGAAAGCTTTTAGTATTCTGTTGGCATTCTTCTCTAGGAAGCTGCAGAACTCATGCATTTTCATTTAGATTCTTCCATCTTAACCTTTCTTCATGTCATTGCACCCTTAAGCAAAAGTGTATAATATATATTATTTTATACATTAATCTCCCATTTCTAATGTTACTATACCTCAAAAGGATTCACTGTGGATAATTCTGAAATATTTTGTCCAGCATAATACCACACTCCACAAGCAATTCAAAGAAATCAAATAAAAAAATGAAAAAAAGCCTAGACCTCAGAAATATCTAAGGTTTATCATCCCACTATGATAAAAAACAAACAAACAAACCCCACATATTTTTTCGGTTCTACAAAACCTCTCCACATCCTGGAATTAACATACATTTCTGAAAGCATGATAAAAACACGTTGCTCTTTATAAACTAATTTACAAGACTAGTCTAAGAAGGATAAGCCAACTGGAATTAAAAGGAAGAGACATTGAACTGATGATGCTGAGAAATTTTGGAGTTCACAACAATGCGTAAAAAGGAGAGTGAAGTTGCTTGGAGATGATACCAAAAGCAGTAACAGACTTCAAAATATAGCAGATGCAACTGAAAATTCTGCTGGATTCTCAGTGCTGAGGACAGAGTGATTCCTGTAGTCATTTTGTTGAAAATAATTGGAAAATGAATCAGAGGGAAAGTAGGCAACAGGTATGATTTCTAACATGGCTGAGGGGTGAAGGAATAAAAATGCATTTAAAATGCATTCTTTTATATTTCAGAATGTAATACTTGAGATAATTTTATCTAAAATAGGAAACGTAGTGGTAAGGACAGTTAATGTTTAATTGCAAACATGCAAGATTTCACTTGTGGCACTGTGAACACATTGGCTTAGAGAGCATTGCAGGGTAACCATTACTGATTTCAATCACATTAAAATGATATATTTCTATTTTTTTACATTCACAGAAAGGGAAAAGATTAGCTAAGATTAGCTTGAGTAAAACTAAGTAAATGGAGAAAGGAGAAGAGATGTTTACAAAAATGCAGTCGAATCCAGTAGGAATGTGCTAAATCAATGCTATCCACACACAGACTTAACATTACCAAAGATAGCTTACTCCCTAAACTGTTATATTGTAAAACTTTATGCAATTCACAGTGGGATGAGTGGAAAAACACACTTGTTTAAATCCTCTAATTCAGAAATCTTTCTTTAGAAAAAACCTAAACTCAGCTCTACACAGATTAATGCTCCTACACTGATTTATATTCAAGTCCCTTAGTAAAGCATCTGTTAAGTTTCTCCATATCATATGTGTGTTAGGCAGAGAGCCTTAGGGTTTTTAACTATAATAAATCCAAAGTTGATTTTCCAAACCTATTGCTACTACTGCAGTGTTTCCATTTCACAACAACCTTCTCTTAGATTTATGTCGTTTAAAATGTATTTGCCCTCTACTAATCAAGGATGTTTGGAAATCTCTCTGATTGCTTTCCCCATGATCATCATCGCCGCTATCCCCTCAGATCTAACACCGTTTATTTCAACTGTCTCAGATATCTGTAATGAGGCAGAAAAAAATATGGCTCTGTTTTGCCAGAAAAATGTAGCATAATCCTAATTTCACTTTTACAGTTTAAAGAAGTGATAGTTTTCAAGTTAGCATCAGTTTTGTTCAAAGTAAGGGCCAGACTGAGAACCAGGCCTGTTTCCAGGTCACTGTTTGAATTGGCTTAATTTATTTCTTGCTACTCCAGATCATCCACTGAATTATTTCTATAGCTGATATTGTAGTTTGTAAATTATTTTTGTTAAAAGTTAACCAGAACGCATATTTTATAACACAACAGAACTTTGCACTGTGTATGTCAACAAACAGTGTCCAAACTACAGGGCATTTGTTTTCATTTGCGAAGACACAGATTTCTTGTGTAGTAACTCTAAAAGCACCTTCATCTAGGCATCTCTCTCAGGAGCTGATTTAAGACAGTGGAATGAACTCATGAGGAACTCCAGATCATATCAAATCAAGCCCAGCCTACAAATGTAAAATGCATTTCTTTGGGATTTGTACTCCAAGATCAACCCACAACTTTGCCTTTGGAAAGAACAAAATACACTAACTGACAAATCTCCCTCACTGTCACCAATTCTATGATTGTATATTCCTATCAGATAACTAGAATAGACTACTTAATATTAGGATGAACAGTGTGGAAGAAAAACAAAATAAAAATTATATCATGTTTGAATTTCCAAGATTAAATTTCAGGATTTTTTCTTATGAATGTTCTACAAATATTCAGTCATTGCTAATTATTTCAAAAAACGTGAAGTAACACTGCAATCAACACACAGACTAGTCATGTTTCACCATACTGTCTTGCTTTTAAAATTTCACCTCTTAAAAGTTTATAGATGAATGCAAACATCAGTCCACTGGATCATTTTTTCACATCGTCCTGTAAGCAGTGCTTGCTCTCAAGCAACTTGGAAATCTGCCACACGTCCATGATATTTTTAATATAATTACAGGAGCATAGTTTCACTCCTAGACTAGAAACATATGGAAAGTAAGAATTTACAAAGGGAAGCAATTGCAGCACCAATCCTGCTTAAATTCTTACTTAAACTTCCAGGTTTCAGAAGACGTTTAGACTGCAACCACTTAGAGATACATAGTTAGCGTCTTATGAAAGAATTATTCTATGATGAAGCAAAGACTTCCTTGAGACATGCATATGAAGAGAATATGAGAAGAGCTATCACTATCACAAAAATCTACAAAGCTCCAAAATACTTACCATGAAGTGCTGTCATTATTACAATAGATCCTTCCGTCTTTGTTACTATAACTACTGATTGTTCGGTTTTGAAGAGCAGGGAAAGACATTCTCCATAGTCTGAGTATTCCACTTGCAAGAGGATGCAGATACTTTGTGAAAACATGTCTGTGTCTTATTTAAATCACACAGGGGATGGATAAAGACTACATTATTGGCAAACAAAAAGTTTAGACAAACATGGTCAGAATACCTGGGTAAAAGAAGTCAAATTATTTGGGAGGACTTTACATTTAATTTTGCTGACAAGGCATCATATGAAATTAAGATGAAAACTCAGACTTCAGAATGAGTATTGTTATAATCTGCTTATCATGGGTTAAATTTTAAGGTTAAATTTCTGTTATTCTAAAGAAAATTCAGCTCTGACTTTGAGCTGTAGCCAATATGCATAGCACTATTAAGGGTCCATAAAATGAATCACAAAATTTATTTTCTTTATTAAAAGAATGTAAAATGAAATGTTAACTTTCAGGCATTTTCATATTAACTCAGTGTATGGAAGAATAATCAAAAAGCATATAAGAACTGGAACTTCCTTGCCATATTTTGCTTTTAAGGAAGGAAAAATATTAATAAAGGGAAAATATTAAAAAACAAATACTGCTTTAGTAGTCTGCAGATGAAAGGTTTAATAGATTTCCTTGTTTTTCCAAGTGTGCTTTAGCATTTAGAGGAGAGTAACAAATTTTTTATAACTCAGTCTGAAAGATTTTTTTCGTACCCTATGAATGCAGTTAATAATATAAATTAATAACCTGAAGTACAAGCCAAACATTTTGAAATCCAGTCATGTCTGAGCAGCAAATGAATTCACAAGATCAACTTCTGGGTTCCATTTTTATGTATTCCCACAATTCAATAAAAAGAGCACACACCTTTTAGCATATCTTTTAAAGGCTGTATTTATAAATACGGTGGGGTTTGCATACACTATTCTGTAGAAAGGTTACGGTCCTGTATGTTTTGGCATTACAGTTATTTGATGTGATGTGTTCTTTTATGTTGGTGTTACAATACAGCAGATTCATATCCTCCCTTAGTTGTATAAAAACGTTGATTTGAACTGCGTCCATTGTACAGATTAATCACCACAGTACCATAAATTTCAATTACATCTGACTTTTGATATCTTCATACTTGGCAAGAAAATACATCAAAACCTGTAAAGATAGTCAGCTCCCTCTCCCCTCATTCAGTACGTAATCTAAATCTGAATGCAGAGTAAAGCTCTTTTAAATTGTTGCCACTGATGACTACTCTGTAATCATATTGGTGAGGTGAACTGTAATCATATTTTAATATAGTTTAATCAGAAGTCACAAACCAATTGCAGTAATCTCTAAGACATGCTATGATGGATAATACACAAATGTTGCATGAAGGACTGTGCTCCATCTCCAGGAATTAGCACTTCTTGTCTCGTCCTTAGTACCACAGAGTTTAATATGGTAAAGCTACACAGAAAAGCAGAATGATACTTGGCATATATAAAGGAAAAAAGGAAGAAAGCCAAAAGTTAAAGCAAACTTCTAAATGTGACCTCTTCTGCCCTTGCTGGGGGATTGGACGTTTTGATCACTTACGTGCCACTACCTAAAAATGTAAAAGCTATATTGGGATAAGACTAGAAGGGTGAAATATTAGCTGAGAAAACGACAATGTTCTTTGTTGGTGATTTATTCTAGCTTCAGTTAATGTGTTTTCTTAAGCTTTTGGATGGTGTCATCTTCATTCTAAATTGTTAAGTTTCAGACATGCGGCTATATTATTAAAAATTCCTTTTGATAGAATTAGACTATCATTACCAGGTAATGAGAAGAACATTACTGACTTTGTGAGGAATTACGTCTTCCAGGATTTTCATCTAAATTAAACTTTGGTCTGACTTAAAAGAATAAATTGTCTCTGAAGTCTACCGTTTCCTTGGTGATATTTTTTATTCTTGTGTCATAATGCAAGTAGATGAAACATTTGAAACTTTTGTAAGATTACTTTCCAATACTGCAAAATATGAAGATTACAGAAAAATTGAATGATGCCAAATGAATGGAGCAGAGAGCACACAATTATGACTAAAGTGGGATTAAGTAAGTAAAGGTTAAGTGCAAGCATGACATGATAGAGCAGGGAAAAAAGGAAAGGAAAAATTGCACTGTGCTTCTTTTCATAACTCATACATACAAGTTCTGTAAGTCATAGGTAGTTTATATAGATCATATATAAGCATTGTGCAATACAGAGTGTTATGAAGTTGCCAGAGAATCAATTGACTGAGTTTTAAATGACAATAATTACTAATAAACACGCAGGGAAGACAGGTAGAAATATTTTGTAAAATTATATGTTAAAATTATTTCTGCTTGAGATAATAACACTTCAGCCTCCTTAGAGCCCATATACCTCTCAGAGATTCATATTGTCTTTCTCTCGCTTTCCATACTATCTATAATATTTCTAGATATATGTATGGATACACACATGAGTGGAAGGGCAAATGGAAATACTGTAGTACAAGTCTGGAGAGTCCTACACAATACGCACTAATTTGATTTTTTTTCTTCAGAGAAAACTACTTTCATTATTTGGAATTTTTAAGAAATAAAACAACTACAGAGTCACTACCTTGTAGAAGAGCCATATGCTAAAGGACTACACGAAAAACAGAATAAATTGACAATAAGAAATCCAGTCCAAATAACTTCCTCATTTATGTATGTTCAAAGTGAATGAAAATAATACAAAAATCTAATAATTTTCCAGAGAGACATGAGGGAAAAATGAAATCAAGCATTTTGACCAAAATAAGTTTTGTTCTATAAAAAACCTGATGTGAGCATAGCAATGGGGAGCTTTCAAAGCAGTTTGATCTGAAAAACACCAGTATCTTTAAAGAAAGACCTCATTTCAATATTCATACTGACTAACACCAATAACAACAGAATCTCTTTGAAGAGAAGTTCCTGGGTTTACCTTTGAGAATGCTCATCACTGTATGCGCTTGCCTCCTTTGTATCTTGAAATATTTCCAGAAGCAGAACTCTTGAAATAACATAATTATTCTAGGGCAGCGTATCGCTGTTGTTTCAAGACAGTTTGTCAGGTTAGTGTCACCCTTTTGTAACTGAGGAGTCATTATGATCAGAGCCAGATCTTTAAGGATCCATAGGTAGAATCACTCCTCATGGGGCAGATGATTCTCTAACACATTGACATTATTTTATGATGATGTGTTACAATTTCAATCAGAAAAGGTCAGAGCTGGCACTTAAAGAACAGTGATTTGTTATTCAGAGGAAGATTGCATTGCAACCCATAAAGCATTCACTACTACTATTAAGACAAAAACTACAGACAGAATAGTAGCAATACTACAGTCCAAGGGTATTTAACTGCTGCCCCAGCAGGAAGTGCAAGAATCATCCCACTTATTTAGCAATTTAAAAACTACTGCTCTATTCCTTATTATTCTCTCCTAATTAAAGTCATAAGTAATAATTTGATCAGTAACAGCCAAAGCAACTGTCCAATCTTGATTTTTTTTCTAATAGTCCAATACTCTTTCAGACCTTAATGAAATATTAACGTTTTTATGTTAGAACAGGACAGAGATACAGAAAATTAGCTAAATGTGACTATTACACTGTGAACATGATCAAGTATGTCCTATTTTTAAAATTTGATGTGGACATTTTAAGAAATCTCAAAAGACACATAAGCCTTGATAACCCAATCTTTTACAGAGGATTAGCTCTATCAATATTCTGAGAAAAGTACTCACTTGTCTGGAAACATATACACTTAATTAGAAGTCTAATTTTGAACCATATCCTGTGAAACTGTGTGGGCATCCACAGTGGTGGAATAGCCAAGAACCAGTGACTAAAATAGCAGTAGGAGATGATGTACCCCATCACTCTGTTAACAAGGAAGGGGCATTTGGAGACAGTGGGCTGTTAGCTTGTGTGAGGGCTCAAGGTCGTTATCTAGACAGAACATTAATTTCTTTCAGAAGAATTCTTACATTATGATTTTAAATGAGAAAAATAAACTTTTAGTTGTTTAGGATCTGTGCCTAATTTGTCCGTAGTTGAACATTTACTTGGACTTTGCATTCATCACAGCAGGGAAAATGGTTGTAGCTGGACAGAAATGTGTGCATTGCCTTGCTTCTTGAATGGATCTACAGAACATGCCTTTCAAATATAGCTTGAAGAATAATAGGAAACAGTAGTGACAAAGTCTACTGTTAATACAGATGGAAGTTCTTTGATTGTCTTTATCTCATCAACTCAAAGCACCTCGCAAAATATCAGGGACTGTTTAATAATTTTGAGCTTATTGTGCCAGTGTAATGAATACTTCATTTAAATTATACTGATTTTGCCAAATATTGTGGTGAGTTTAACCAGCGGTTTCCCACTCAAAAAGTGTATCTTAATAATACCTTTCATTCCTGTGTATAAACTACTTTAGAAACATTTTACAGTAGAATTTCCTTCTAATCTCTTGAAAGCTTTCAATTAATGTAACATATTATTTCACAGCATGCATTGAAATACTAAATTTTAATTCTTATCAACATCCTTAGGGCACTTCTTAAATTCACATGTCCATTCTCATCACAAGTGGCTAGCAGAAATATCTTTAAAAAAAGAAGCCAATCCGAAATGAGAAAATCAAGCATGAGAGTATTTAAATTTCTTCAAAATTCCTTTTGGGGACCAAAAAGTCAGTTATTTTATTTTCTTTATGCTTGAGGAGCGGATAAGCAAACAAGCAAGGCAGGATTTCTCTATGGTTATCTGAAGCCTGGAAAACTTGAGACCACAGAAGAAGCCAGGATAGGTGTCAGGCTTTAAAAGATGTCTCTGTAGCACAGAGATTTGAATAAAAATGAGACTGCTTGAAGTAAACCAAGCCTCTATGGAGTTAATACATTGTTACAAGGTTTCAGTATCAGAAACTAATTTAATTTTCATTTCTGCTGTGCAAAACTGAGTTACGGGTGCCCCTTGTATTGCACAAGTATATATTTTTTCCAATGATAAATAATAGCTTTGAAATAGTTTGGAAAATCATCACAGGTCAAGGCACAAAAAGGTAATAAGTACTGCCTGAATATGCTAATAAGCATCTGTCTTAAGCGAGGTCAGAAAGCACAGCTACAGCAGAATCAGGAACAGAACAGTTACATGCAAATCTAAATTGTAAGACCATTTGTAAGACTCTTACTGGAGACTTTTTTTTTTTATTATTTAAACAAATTCCGGTTTCTGCAGTCAGTCACTGGTTTGTTGTGTTCGGTTTTTTTTCTTTATATGGCAATTCTGAAGTTTCTTTGAAAGGAATAAGGGCTTTGGTGAGCTCTGAACCCAGGTGACGCAGCCAAGTTCAGGATGTTGCAAGAAGGATTTTGCTCTGTTGAATACCGTTTGCGAGCAGAAGCTACGCTATTTGGGAACTTGATAGCAGTGAAAAAAAAATGCATGAATGTAATAAATTTGAGTGCTTTAAATAATGTGTGACCTAATATACTGCTTTAAAATATTAAAATTTCAAATTATGAAAGATTCTTCTTATACCTGATATATGAGGATGTTTCAGCAATTTCCATTATATCTATAATGATAGCTGTTTCGGAATTGCTGATCTTGACAACTTTACTGAATTGGTTGTAAATCTGGAGAAAATGTACCCCAAAAAACAGCTGGCTACATAAGGAAAAATCCACAAAATTGTTGAAAGATACTAAAATAGATGCTAAAAGCTTACTTTTACGATTAAGATATGTATGCCAAAATATATATTACTCATTACATGTTGTAAAGACAAGGTAAGTAGGTTATGAATTCACATCTTACATTACAATACAGTATTTATGGTTAAGCTGACTTATTTCTAGCATGGCAACTTCAAAATCCATCAAGCTTTATACTTATGCCCAAAGCAGAAAGATCAGAGAAAAAAAAAAACTACCATGAACTGTGTTCCATATTATAGAAATAAGAACCTCTAAAAGCGATCCTTGTTAAACTACATGCATTCAAATAAAAAAATTATTTATAAATGTGTCAAAGACAAAACGTTCATCTAATCACGAGAATCTATGAAACACATCACAAATCTCTCCAACAGCTGTTCTTTTACTGTAAAAATAATCTGTAAAAATCTCTGAATTTGTTTTGACTTCTTTGACTACCCTAGGAGTTTATTTTTGTGACTATTACAGCTATAAATTTACAGGAGAGTAGAAAGACAGATTTAACAGGCTGTTTTGAGGCCAAAAACACATGGATCACTAAAACCTGCTATTAACCTGCCTGTCCTTGGATAATCTCATTATTCTTACTGAAATCAGGCTCAAAACTTAACTGATTTGGGGAACGTATTTGAAATATCTTGTTTATGAATACATATGTTTGCTTTGTCAAACTTAGTATTAATTTCTTTTCTTGTGCTCTTTATTTGTATGGCTACTATCCACTAGCCAATTCTGTAAGGCATTTTGAGGCAGCACTATTATCCCTATAACATTCTACCTTCAGGAAAGAGCTCTCTTTGAAAAGTAGTTCCATTGTATGTTTTGATGTCTGCTACCTTCTAGATAATTAGGTTTTTAAACAAATGTTAGAGACCTTTCCACTTTCTGGAAATTGCTCCTTCCTTGTTGATACTGCAGTTCAGATAGATTTTGAAGCCTTGACTTCAGAGGTTCCAGAGCTCCTTCTCGTTAAGTCCCTTGGCACTTCAGTCTTGTTGACTCACTAATTAGTTTCTGTAATTTCTCAGTCTGCTCTTTTGGAATTAGAAACCTTAATAACCAACCTGGTTTTGTTTATCCTTCTCTTTAACTGAAAACATATCAATTCATGCTCATTTATTCCAGGGTTACTGTCTTTGACCAGCTAATGGTATACCCTCCTGTTGGTTCACCAACTATCCAGAGTGAAGAAATCTAATGACTAATGCATCCGACGGTAGCAAGTTTCTACCGTTATTGGCAGCACTTGCTCCAGTTGGTATGTGCAAATCTACTGTAATGACACAGCTCGTGGTAGAATTCCTCTCTCCATAACATTAACAATCTCTGCATCCATTTAAATCTGTCCATGGAAATTGGAGCAGAACAAAACACTGACTTAGAGAATGTTTTTTCACAGTCTTTCCCAAAGTGATTTTCTGATTCCTATCTCTATTGTACTGTTTCTTCTAAAACATGCTACTGCAGTGTGCTGTTGCCTCTTTCTTTGGACTTTTTGAAAAGCGAGTACTCTTCCATTTCTCTGTTCTAATCATGATGGCTTTTAAACAATATTTCTATTATTTCTCAAATTATTTTTTTAAACCAAGATGACTTGACATTTACAAAAAAACCCAAAGCCAAAACTGTTTGAGTCAGATATTTCTGCACAGGAATATGAACACATATTCTGGAACTTCACTCAGTGAAACCTGAGCTCTGGCTGTATGTATAACATTAAGTATAGCTTTGATACAGTGTTGTTGCACTCATGTTTGTAGTATTAGTGAAAGTATGCCAAAAATGTTTAAATTTGAACCCATATTTAAAGAACTTTTAGAAGTATCCTGTCATGATACAAACAGAGCAAATGCTTTATGATGTAGGGGATGTCTCTGCATATCATACCACATTATTTTCAGATGCTCCATATATAAATATTTGAGGTACTTTCTTGTATATATGTGTATATATACAAGAAACTTGGAAAAGTATAATTTAATTTAAAAGTATAATTTAAATTTAAATGCAATTACCTGGTTTGCTTCGTTCATCAGCAAAAAGGAAAACCAGTCCTCCACACTGCCAAACCACTGCATGTGGTTTTTAAGTCTCATTTTAACCGTAATATTAATTGTCTTTTTCAAAACTCCATCTTTTACTCCACCTTTTTTATTTTTTTCAAGTTTCTGCTTTGAAAAGTGAAAATCAACTTCTTTATTCAATATGGTGTTCTGCTTTAATATATAAACACACAATAAGTCTTTGCAATTGTATTCAACGTCCATTTGTGCTATTTTTCTAGTCTTTTATTTGACTGAACACATTAATTCTTCCTTCTAATTAAAATCTTATATTTAATTTTATATATAGATGGCCTATAAAAAAGGTGGTTTGATGATGTTATTTAAAGTACATTAGTAGGGTAATTTATATAACCATAATCTGTTACATTTGTTTTCCTGTTGGAGTTTGGAATCTAGAGAGCAAGTGACAAAAATTATATAAATATAAAATAATTATTTACTGGCATTCTGTTCTAGTTCGGGAGTAAGATTTCTGTATCTTGGACCTCAGTGCTGGCTCCAGGATATGTTACTGTACATCTGAGAGAAACTGTTTTCAGCAAGAGATTTTAGTATGCATATCACTGTTCAAAGTTTCAGCCTATTTTATCCTTTTGCATCTTAATACAGAACCAAAGACTTACTTCATGTAACTGATCTGTAAATATCTTAGAATGAACCAGTCAATTTAATTGGAATCAATTTAAGGTTTTCTTTATTAGAAATTAAAAAAAAACAAAACAAAACAAAACAAAGAAAACCAACCACCAGCCCACACAATCTCTTTAACCTATAAATCTTTCCCATATTACTAATTTGAGTAGTTTCTTTCTTTTTTTTCTTAAATAAGAAATCAAGCAAATCCATAGTTTGGTAGCAGAACCTGAGAGTGAAACTGCCTTCAGTAGTTTTAGTACACAGTTACATTGACTATGAAACTGGGTAAAGGACAGTGTGCAGAACATCAAAGGGGCATTCCTGAGAAGCTAAAGCAAACAGTAAATATATAAAGAATTGATTCTTCAGGGTGATCATTATGGCAAGACAGGAGTTGTTGTTGAGAATAATAATAACCAAATATAATATGAGAATTGTCACAGGCTTGGAACAAGAGAGAGTAGGAAACCATAGAAAAAGTTATCGTAATGAGCTTTGGTTAATATGGGTACTTACTTGGGATTATGACTGCACAAAGACAGACACTGGGGAGCTGGACTTGAAATTAATGGCTCAGCTTCTTTTGAACTTGAAATGAATTCTCAAATATTTGCTACGATTCAGTTCCCATCCAATGGCAAGCACGTCAGTGCATTTTCATTTTAATGCCTGTTTCAAACAAACACAAAAATCACTTTTTCAAAATCAAACACAGGCTTTTAAAGCAGTGCTCTAGAAGATCAGCTGGTTGTTAATTTCCTTTATCAAAAGATGTGTTCAACCCTTCACAAAACCAAAACCATATCTTCCACTATCAAAGCCATTTCATTTTCAATCCTCAAATTTTAAGGACATGTCATCCAGTATGACAGCAGCGGAAATTTTCATAAATCTTTCCTTGTTTTGAATTGTGGATTTTATTTAGTTACAGTCTACAGCACATGAAAACAAGTAAATTAACGTTTAAAACATGTGATGAGCAGCAGAAGTAGTCAGAGAAATAGAATTTAATAACTCACAGTACAGTTATCTTCAGTTAACTTTAGTGGCTTTATCACAGGCAAAAATCTGTTACACAGTCCAGAATTTCAGTATCTTAAAACCAGAGCTTTGCAGATGACTGCTGACTTCACATCTTTTCACCCAAAAATATCACTGTCCAAAACCAAAGCATGATCTGTCCCCACAATCATACGTAAAAACAAAGCCCGTTCCATACATCTGATAAACTGTCTTTGTGCTGGGACTGTCCTTCCCGTTTCAATCACATTCTCCAGCTTCCAATCTGCTACTTCTGCTTTCTATTGTCTCATTTTCCAAATTTAAATTAACAACTTTAGCAGATTTTTAACTCAGTTGTTCACAATAATTCAATTCCAGCTTAATATTATTTTTAAAGAAGTCAAACTTCTATGTGACAGGAAAAAGAGTGATAAAAGAGTTGCACAGAATTTCAGAAAACTACATCACTGATACATGTGATTTTACAAGCTTAAAGGCCTCCAGCATTCTCTACGTGCTTGTGCATAGCCTCTATGAAAATAGAAAATGAAAATAGTATGGATACTTTCATAGAACATTTGCAACAGAACAGAAGTCTGAAGATGCAAACCTTTGCTAGAAGCAAAAAAGCTGATGTGGATTACCTTTGACTTCTCTTTCACTTCATTGGCAACACATGAGAACATACGGTTTTGACAGGAAAATAAAAGGAATTAACAAAATGGTAACTGAAGACATGTTCCAACTTTAGATTCCAATTATAGACCACATTGCTTAAAGCTAGGAAATGTGCAAACATCTAACACAAATGAAAAAGAGAAATCTACTGAAAAAGACATCATGACACGAGAAAACTAAAGCTGAAGCAGCTAATTAAACCCATGCAACTATAATGCAGAGGAATGATAAAAAGAAGCAGAAGTTAGTGATAAACTTGCAGCTTTCACACTGAAAGAAGATTTAAAATTAAACAACCTTCAAAACACAAGATATGTGTAGGGTAGGGGGTGTTGAGTAGCAAGCATTGCAGTTTTTCTCTCAGCTGTAACCGACTACGCCATCCAATCTACGTACCAAAGATTGCACAGGACAGGTTTGCCTCTGTGCTGCAGGGTTTGGATAACAAGCTGTGGAGTGCACAATATGAAATACTTTCTCTTTGGGATATAAACCTCCATCCACCATCATTATTAACAACAACCAAGTGTAAGTATATTTAAAAGGCAGCGTTCATTTCACTTACTATGAAGGCCCATTCTGTAATTAAAATAATCTGCAAAAATTGCTACTTGACAGTAAGGTGTCTACTACTGATCTATAACCTAGCTAGAGAATAAAGCAGCCTGTAAAGCAGAATGAATTTGACACCAGGAAATTAGGGACCTGGCATGGATCGTTAATACTGTTACTTTTTGGCACGTGGGGTGCAACCACAATGAAGTAACTCATTCAACTTCCACAGGTAGCATGCAGTAGAAAAAGGCAACCAAAGGGCCATGCTCTGGTCTGTCTGGATGGGAGGACCGACATCTCCCTGCAGAACAGGAGGACAGGCTCTGGATCTGGCACAGAGACCTGTGCAGGACAAAAGGAAGAGCTCTCACCTCTGCACACTCCACTGGCCAATGTAACTTTAATCCAGGAACAGGGATCTGTGGAGGGAGACTGAGTTAACATGTCACCTCAGGTGCTCTAGGAGCCCTCTGTTTTCATGAGCAATTCTTTATCGTGGACATCTACCTGATCCCCCTCCACAGTTTTGTAAATCTAGATGGAACTGAAAATCTTCTAGATTCATGATGCTTGAGGTGTTTTTACAGATTTCCTGTTAATTTTCTGAAAATTTGCTGTAAAGTGGGAGAAAAGCAATAAAGAGCCTCCCGAGCAGTTTATCACCTGGAAGAAAATTCTTTATATGCAAGATTTTCTCCAAGTTGATAACATTTTAAAATAGTCTGTAACATGCTCTCTTTTCGGCATTTCCACCACAGTTACTTAAGCTTATAATGTAATCATATTAATGATTACACAACTCCACTGAAATCAGACTTAATTAAAGCAGCTTCGTGTATTCAACACAACTGATAAACCCCTATAATCTAAGCCTTTGTATATACTCTGTACCTGCTTTCCCACCATTACAGGCAAATATTTTCATGTGAAGAAATCTCTCTGTAGTAAACTGTTTTTTAGCTGGAGTGAAAATCCATACTTGACTTGGAGGCTTCACTGCTTAGGCAGATATGACCTTCTCCCTTTCTTCCTTCCAAAGTAAGGATTTCTCTATTTGGTGAAACAAAAGATTGAGCATAATAGGAAAATAGTCTCCTCTGTAATTCATTGTTGAGCAACTCATTGAACTTTAAAAACCATCATGGATTAAACTCCCCACCAGATGACATGTCTGTATTTACAATGTAGATTTAACTCCTAAAATATCATTAAGTCTTCTGTAAATCTTCTTTTCTTCAAACACTGATTTTCTTCAAGAGAGATTTAGAGTTTGCACTGAAAAGTGCTATGAGAAATCTTGGAATATCTCAAAGAGCAGTTTTTTTCTATCTATAAAAAAAACATCTACACTACATAGGTATTTTGAAGGACAATTTTGGCAAAACCCTGTATCTGAGTGTAATTAAAATAACAGTAAAACGTTCAGAGCTATTTTCTTGTGGGCTATTTAAACACATCACACGCTTCTTTGGTTTTGAAGAACAGGACATTTCTTAAGTCATGCCCTACCATTGGCAATTCATCTCTCTTACACAGTTACCATCTCACTGAAATAAAGTAAATCCCAGGTCTCATTTGACTATATGAAATAGAAGAACTCATTCTGAAAAAAAATTATTACATTTTTAGAGTGCACCAGTCAAATATGTATTTGCACAACAGGTTTTTAATATTTAATATGCAGAACCATTCAGAATTTCATAGTTTAAAAAAGTCTCACATTTGGACAACTGTAAAAACTACTTAAATTAACACTATTTTTCAAATTATGTCTTAATTTATAAGCAGTCAACTTCCACTCTGGCATAATAGAAAAACAAAAAAAACCAAACCAAACCAAAACCAGATTTTGAATTAATAATGTAGAAATGTTAAGACACTGCTTAGCAAATGTAAGTATAATGACTTAAAATTCTTGCCTTTTTCTGCAAACTCACAGGGTTTCGACAATTTATTGCCATCAACAGTGCCTTGTTTTTAAAACTTCCTGTAGAGAAAGCTTTACTAATGAAAAACAATGAACTACTTTTTTCCCCAATATCAATGAGTTTCTTCTAACAAAACTAAATTCCTCCTCCTAATCTGAAATGTTACACGCTATTTTTGCAAGAACAGATGCTTCAGTTGTTTCCCAGTGATCACTTTCTCTGACCTAAATTACTTAGTCCTTTGTGGCTGATCCTGGTTACTACAGAATTTTTCAAGTATTTTTCATTTAAGTCTCTGAAAATCTCAAAATAGCCCTTAAAGCATTCCCCATACTCTTGAAATAGTCACATATACACGAGATAGTCTCGGGTTTTTTATTGTAGGTCTCTTCCTAAGCTAACTTTCCACTATATCTGGGTTGCCCTGTATCCGTGAGCATCTGCACACTCAAAACACGCAAGAGAAGTCCGTTTCCAAAACTGATAGAGCAGGAATGAATCTCTCAAATATCTGTGAAGTGCATTTTTACAACAGAAGACAATTTGTTTTTTTTACTACCAGTGTATTTTAACTGAAATTTACAAGTAGCACTTGAAAAAGCACAAAGTCCTAATTTAAGAGAATGTATATGAACCCAGAATAGTTTCCAGCAGTACACATACATTAGGATTCCATATATTAGTGTGGCAAAAGTCATCTTAAAAATAGAAATAGATTGCAGTCATTTGCTCAGTCCTTTATATGTGTCCTGTAGTAAATTAATTAAATGCAACCACCTTTTTTTTTCCCGTTCTCTTATACAGTGGTAAGATTGGCAATGCCATCCTCTTCCTGATAAGGAATGTATCTAGACAATGTTTATCATAGCTTCTTTCATCTATAATACTTTCATATCAGCTGAGATGGGAAATTTCCTATCAACCCAACTTCATCATAAATCCCTTACTTCTAGTACTTTTCCTGTACATCTCAAGAGTTTATACAAAAATATGCAAGTCAAAATCCTTTCAGTGCTGAAAGTAGTGCTAGTCTATTTCTATTGATGAAACTGATTTAAAAAGAAAGTGCTAAAATAAGGATAACATTTTCCAAAGTTCCTAGGCAGCCAGTGGAAATCCAATACTCAAGGGCCATGTAGAAACTTAAGGGGGCCAAAACCATAATTTCCCTGAGAGTCATGGTCAAAAAGTTCAAGCCAAGGTGCTTGAGACACACAGACTAACACACATAGAACAAAATGCTGCCCTATTCATAGGAGTTACATGTGCAACAACTCCTTATATTACTTCACATCAATACTTAATATCTTTCCCTTTGTTTAAAACATGCTACCAAAGATAGGAAAATATAATAATAGGTATCTTCCAAGTAAAATAATTCTATGAAGCAATCTGACAGTCAACTACCCTACCTTTTAAAAAAATATTTTAAAAAAACCCCACAAACAAATAAAACTACTCCCTAGTTTTGTTTCCAGAAGATACAATTGTAAATAGTTTTTTGTACACTAAGAAAAGGATAGTTATTAACAATGTGGTCCAGTATAATGTCCAGTGAGTGACAAACACCCATTTTAACTATACAGCCATTTTCTCACTTCAACTTGGAATCATCGAATGGTTTGAGTTGGAAGGGATCTTAAAGATCATCTAGTTCCAACCTCCTGCCCTGGGCAGGGACACCTCCCACTAGAGCAGGTTGCTCAAAGGCCCATCCAGCCTGGGGATAGGCAATACTTCCAAGGAAATAGTTTTTATTTCCTGGGTTTCAAGGGTTATACAATACATTTTCCTTCTTTAACATGTAATTTTGCAGAATGTAATGAAAGTGGGATTATGAATACCAATGCTTTCTCACACATGGGAAGAAGAGAATCAAGTCCTATAAAATTGTTTTTGTATTTCCTGAGTTTTACTTACCAAATTTCTCAAAAAGTTTGATGCATTTTTAAGTAGGTCAGTTCTTAAATTTACTAGGAAACAATGTTTTCTGTTTTAGTGGCATGTTTTATTCTAAATTGGAAAGCTATAAATAATGTAATGAAACCAAAATAAAGCAGATTAGGCATATCTCCTATTCTTGGTGGATGGTCTAGCTGGATTGCTACATGAATTGTCTGATCCTTGCACCACAGTTTAGAAACTACGCAAAATGAAAGTACGTGAAAGTTTATGTTACATTTTAAGTAACTAAACTTTAAACACTAGGCATGAGTAGAAATCAGTTATCACCCTCTGTGAAAACAAGGTGCTCATGATTTACTGATAAATATGACAAACAGAAGGTACCAAAGCCTTTCACAGTTGCAAGTTAACTTTGTCATTTATTAATGTCTAATTGATATTACAAAAAAAACAACTAAAATCCCCAATGGATGGAATAAGATTCTCTCTCAGGAAATTGGCATGCATGAGGCACACTGCTTTAGTATGGACAATATGGAATTATTATCAAAACAGCTTTGCAAAAATTCTAAGAATGTAAAGATCCTCTCTCTGGGTGTGCTTCTCTGACAGAAGCTTATTAGACTTTTCTGAATGCACATTGGTTAATAAGAAACAGAATTTTAAAAATATAGTGCGTAGCAGTGAGAGAGTTGGCACTGCACTTACCAGAGCAGCATTGCACTTCACCAGAATGCAGAGACATCTCTTCATTTTGATGTCCTTCCTCTACATTACACTGCTTTCCAAATACCAGTTATCCCTTCCTGCCATTCAGATGTGCTAGTCGTCTTAAAATCTTCTACAAGTCAGTTAAGCACTGGGTATTTCTGCTTGAAAAGTAAGTCAACACAAAGATTTGCCACAAAATGGTCTACTAGTATCTTGAAGGTCTATACATCTGAAGGCTGGCATTCACTATTCAAATTAGCTTTTCAAAATAATTTAGAAGAAATAAGCATCTTAGGAAGAGTTTTTTGACATAAACAATGATCAGATATTAATGACTATATCAAACATTCAGCAACATGTACAGTTAGTTTGTGTCTCTTTAGTTAATAGTCTCAGACCCTCGACGTATTAGATATTTTTGGAAATAAAATTAAAAATTCAGATAAGACAAAGAATAAAGCTTAACAACCAGAACAGCCCAAGTCAAACACAAGACTGATATTCTTGACTTGAACCGAGAAGGGTACAGCACAGAAAGAGACAGGCACTTTATTTTTCTTTTATCCATTGCTTTTAACAGCTGATTCCTTTGTCTGGCTTTGTAACTCTGTACAGTGGCATCTGTAAATGAGAAAAATCATAGAGCTCGAAGGGCCTTTCAAAGGTCATCTAGTCCCTTCCCCATAGATCAACTCTAACTCTGTTACAGATGTTTGTCTAACCTTTTCTAGAAGTTGCCAGAAAGTCAGCAAACTACACCAATGCTTCAGCATCTTTACCACTAAAACTCTTTTTCTTCATATCAAGTC
The DNA here is from genome assembly GCA_028565335.1 of Limnodromus scolopaceus. Taxonomy (NCBI): domain Eukaryota; kingdom Metazoa; phylum Chordata; class Aves; order Charadriiformes; family Scolopacidae; genus Limnodromus; species Limnodromus scolopaceus. Next base: position 16,310,938 of record JAOXNO010000063.1, read on the forward strand.
TGAATCTCTCTTACTGCAGTTAACCCCTGTTACTATTTATCTCTGGAGGATGAAGATGGGAAATAGCTTATTTCTTTTCTCTGAGAACAAAATACCAAACTTTACTTTTCCCATTTGAAGACATCACATTCCTGCTTCACCTTATCCTCTTCTGCCTGAATAATCACAGCTCCTTTAATCTTTCCTTCTGTCGTGTCTCCTACCATTCATGCTATTTTCTTTTGACTCTCCCAAATGACTCTTGGGGGTGTCAAATCTGGACAAAGACCTTCAGCTGAGCCCCTATGACAGCTGAGTGCAGGAAAAGGTTGCTTCGTGCATCAGGAAAACACAAATTCATGTTTTTATGTGCCATGGTGTAGTCTGCCTTCCTGGTAATAGTGTGCCACAATCGCTTGTGTTTAGCTTGCAAGTCATAAGCAGTCCTCTGCCTCTCCCACCCAAAGAACGGCTATCTAGACAATTATTTTTGTCCCAGAGGAAGACCTACCCCTTTTCACATATTGCAGCAAGTTCATTTAGAAATACAACCTGGCTTACTTGTAGCTTCTTCCAGCATCGTGTCATGTACAAAACGAGTATGTGTAGTTCCTTCTCTGTCTTCATCTATGATACCGAATAAGAGGGCTCCAGGTAATCCCAGTTAGACTACACTTCCATTTTGACAGTTGGCAACTGGCAACATCTCTCTAAATGGAGTTTCTTCTTCAGTTTTGCATTACTCAAAATTTAAGCTTTATTATTTATGGGACTTTGATTAATCTCACAGAATCACTTTTCAGCCAATGTTGTAAGTATGGAAAATGCAATTTAGCATTATAATGCAGCAAAAATCATTTTTGAATGCATTATTATAACTCTGCATAACTTTGAACTGCATAACTTTGAACATAACATATAACTTTGAACTGCATTATTATAACTCTGAAAAAAAAGATGAAAATTGTCTAACCCTGTATTAGTCTCTGCTGGAGTGCCGTATGCAGTGGTTGGGCTCCCCAGTAAATGAGAGACATGGACGTACTGAAGAGAGTCCAGTGTAGGGCCATGATTAAGGGACTGGAGCATCCCTGCTACAAGGAGAGGTTAAGAGAGCTGGGACTGTTCAGCCTTAAGGAGCAAAGGCTCGGGGGTAGGTGTCATATGAATGGGTATAAACATGTGATGAGGGCAGTAAAGACGATGGAGCCAGATTCTTCTCAGTGGTATTCACTGACAGGACAAGAGGCAATGGGTACAGACTGAAACATAGGAAATTGCACATAAGAAATTATTTTGTTTGTTTTTGTTACTGTGAGGGTGGTCAAACATGGCAACAGGTTGTCCAGAGAGCTCATGGAGTCGCCATTCTTGAAAATCAGCAAAACCCAACTGGACAAGGCCCTGAAAAACCTGTTCTAAGTGACTGGTTTTTGAGAAGTGGTGTTGGACTAGATGATCTCCAGGGGTCTTCTAGTATTCAACTATTCTGGTTTTCTTTTTTTAAGTTCTTAGCTGGTTGATCATTTTTATTACCCTCTGAAATTGTAACTTTCTTTTCACGCAAGAATGCATTATGAGTATTTTTTATTAATAATAAAATTTTTATCGGGACCAATTTTGTTCAAAGTGAGTGCAATCAAAGATACTGCAATTACAGACAACTGCAAAATTGTCACTTGTTTGATAATCAGTAATATTTCTAATTAATGTTCTATTCAGATACTAGGTATCATCCAGATACAAAACCCAAGCCAAAAAAATAATACCCCTTGTAACTAGCTGAGCAGTATGAAATTAACTTTCATTATTAAGCAGCTTCTTGTTAATTTTGCTGAATTCAAAAAAGCAAAACATCCATCTAATCTTATTGCCTATGCAGTTGTTGCAATTTATTCTTTAATAGGATATAATTAGTTACCTTTTTAATGTGTTTTAATAAAAAATGAAGAAAAACTTTCAGTACCTGAAGCATAAACAATTAACTGTTACAATGACCACGCTAAACTTGGAGCAACACCTTTTAGATTAATGAAAAAGTATAAACTAAGTTAATATTTGAGACCCCTGACAGGTACTGCCATGCTCTAGCTGGCAGGTCCGGGGAAGCAAATGCTGCCAGGTGCTTTGTGAGTCCTGTTCTGGGTCCCCAGCACAAACAAGATGGCTCAAGATGAATAGTCCAGCAAAGTAGCATAGATGGGGTTCAACTCAGGGACCTATGATGAAGTGAGACTGAAGGCATTAATTGTTTATTTCAGGATGAGAAGGCTAAGCCAGGGGGATCCACCAACCACCTGATGGACAGCCAACCAAGAGCTGACAGACGCAGGTCTCAACAAAGGACACTTGGGCTGGACCGAAGGGAAAAGGTAAGGAGAAGCCCACTGGCCCCAAGAGTCTGTGTTCATTAGCAGTTCTTGAACTCTTTCAAAACTTTCCCAGAGAAGGCCATGAGCAACCCAAATTTACTTTTAAAATTCAATGATTAGAAATTGAATTGGCATACCTTTATTTAAATTTATTAGTATTTAGCCCTTGTTTGAGAAGGAGGCTGAAATGAGGGACCTCTACAGGTCATCCCAACAGAATTTTTTCTCTACTTCAAGCTACATGATGCTATATAATGAGATATTTCTGAAGTATTGCAGTTTGTGCTGTATTTCAGGTTCCTCTCTAACACTTACTGGTTTTGTGGTTCACTTCCTATTTTGAAGTAGTTACACTGAAAATAATACAAATCTTACATTCTTTTTAAGATACATTCTTCCATACCTCATCTCACCAGGGCCATTATATTTAAATATAGCATATTGGTTTTGTTTCAAAACTTTTTTTTAAAAAATCATGCATACTTCTTTAAGATTTCTCCTCCTCTATTCATTTATTCTTGATGAAATGAGCAAGAATCATAATTTCGGGTCTTTTTCTTTTACTTTTCAAGGTATAATGCATCATTCAGAAAGGAAATATAGCTCTAAAAGTTGCTGTTAAGGACCATAAAGCAGAGAAATAATATGTAGTTCCTTTGCAAGGTTTTTATCTTAACAGCATTACTAACTGTGACATTTATCCTGCTTAACCTCACCAAATGTACCCTAGGGAAATGTCAACAGAGTCTTATGGTTTTAATACAAATGAATTATCAAAGAGTTTGAATAATGTAATCGTCTTAATGTATTCAGTTTTTATAATGAACATCTGTTATGGGGATAGAGAAGCAAAGTGACTGGTTAATGTAACAATTAAATAAACAATTAAATGTAAAAATTAATAAAACTGATTTTATAATTTTAACTATTTGAGTTACCTTAGGTAACTTTCATTGTAATATTCCTTACTCATTTCTGTTGGATACAATTTTTCTTTGATGGAATTCATATATGCTTTTTAGATGCTTGTTATGGGTATAATCCTGTTTACAAAGACAGCTTGTTCCCTGGATAGAAATCTTCTCCCTTGAGTGATGCATATTTGTGTTTCTTAAAGTTCCTGCCAAATCTCTTATTTTACATGCCTTTGCCAATAATCCTTTTTCAGTGAATTTTTTGTCAACTCCATTTATTAAGAGGGCTGTTTTCAAACATCCTGCTAGCATACATTACAGTAATTCTACTCTCATGGGAATACATTCTCTAATTATCGAGATGTTCTAACAAATGCCTCTGATATTTACTGCTATTATATTTTATTCTGGCATTACAGTTTATGACCTGAATATAAATTTTGGAAAAATTGCATGAATGATACATAACTTTGCAGTTTATACTCTTTTGAACTACATATTATGAGTAATTCCAAGAAATTAATATTTTTTTTAAGGAAATCATGCCATCATTTACAATTCAGAAAATAAATATCCTCAGTTTTATCTCAGTTCCTGAAGGACATTTCACTCAAACTCCATGCTCTGAACCTTGTTCATACACTGTAACCAGTTTGCTCATTTGTTCCTGAAATGCAGAAACTGCAATATACTTTAGGCACATTTGTCAGCTTGTCATCACACATCCATATAGACAGGACGTTTTAGGTCCTGAGTATGCAAATCTGGTATAATGTAATTATACTCTCGGACATCCCTTGCCAGGTTGGGTCAAGACTTGATGCATCTGCTTTTGTCTGATGCTGTTTGCTTTGACAGCAACTATTTGCTATTCACAAATTGTGAGATAGTGCAAGCTGCGTTCAGAGTACTATTACACTGAAAGTAAAAGTTATCACATGATTACAGGTCTTGAGTACTCTTAGATTAAGCACAGAATCACAGTGACAGAGAGAAGTCACGATTTCGACGACAACCACGACTTACCTGGAGTTTAACATGCAACATTTCTTACTGCTATTCTAACACTTAGCTTTTTGATTTCTCACTGAAATCCATATCCTCAATGGAAATGACTGTGGTTGGTCTGTCACGTCTAGGAGGTTATATACCTCAGAATGGTATTCACAGCTTCTGGTGTCTTGACTAGGAAAAAACCAAAATGGTTATGTCTCAATTTTGAGGGAAAACAGCTCTATACCCTTGTGGCTTACAAACTGAGCTCAGGTTTCAAGGACTTCTCTGCCTCCTGTCAGTAATCAGAATTTATAACGAGCACCAAAGTAATTGCCCATCTCTTTATTTAGCAAGAATGTGTATGGCAATATACCTTAAAAATCTAGATACAATAACGGTATTTTCTCTTTCTGTAAAGAATGTTGTAGTCAAAACACATTAGATACTGCAGGCAGGTTCAAATCTGATTTAAAAGGAGATTTCTGGCTGTTCTAGAGAGTACTTTGCAACATCCTAAAAATCTTCCTGTTATAACACAATTATAATACAAGAAAGTGAAAATTTCAGAAATCATGATTAGTCAGAGTATGATAATTATTTCTGGAAAATAAGAGAGAAGGCCCTTGAAAGTAAGGAATCCTGGCTTTACAGGTTGCTTGCCCTTCAACAGCCAAGGGAATAACTGTGTCTGATACATGACAACTCTGAAACCCGGGCACATATGCAAGTTTTCTCACAGGGAAAATCAGTCATTTCAGTCAGGAGCTAATGTAGAAGTGGCTGCTGTCAAAATCACAAGAACATATGCATAATTTTCATTCTTGCATCCATATTCATCATTAGTAAGAAGCATGTAGAGCGACAAAAACAGATGCCTCTGACTCTGAACCTAACTTATTCAGCTTACTGTCTGTTGAGTTTGATTACTGAGTTGAGGATGCCCTCCCCTGTCTGGCTGATGACGGTTTTCTTTTCACTTCACCATCTGGTTACTACAATCAACCCTGATTTTTACTGTACTCCATGCCCCTTAACTTATCCCACTATTTATTGTTCAGTCTCAATCCTTTTCAAATCACTGAATCATTTTAAACCCTTTCAGCCTGACCAGTTTCCCTAGGGGAAAATAATGACCTACTTTTCTCAGGATCTTCTACTCGATTTTCTGTGTGTAAACTTTTTGGCCCTAGACCAGATTATGTTGATTTTTTTAGGAGTGGTGACACTATGGTCATCCAGAGATCTGTATCTATTTCACGTGATGCAGGGGACAAGGGACACCATGTATAAGGTTTGAGAACAGCTAGTCATTCCTTTCACGTAGTAGGGACCTGGAGTAAGTAGGCAGAAGATCTCACCCAGGGCAAGATGTGAACTAGAGGCTAAGCTGTGACATTGCAGTAGCAATCTTGGGTATGCAAAGAGACCAGAATTTAGCTAAATCTTCCTGGAGTACTTGGAAGGACCAGCTGATTGTTGTGTCTTCACGTTCAGGCAGAAATTGGAAGGATTACACTTCTTGACATAAAATGCCTATATTCTGCCCCACTTATACATTAAATGCCTTTTCTGAACTAAGCCTTGGTCTTTTAAAATTAATTATCTTTAATTACCAGGTTCGCTCTTCTTTCCTCTGAAAACTGTCACTTCATTTGCTTTGTTCTAATATTTGCTTACCTTCCCAGTTAAACATGACTTTTCATAAAGAAATTCTCAGTTGTACAGCAGAGTATTTCTAGCTAATTTTCTTAATACCCAAAGGATGCACATAATCTGGACTTTGAGAAATGATTATCAATTTTTTTTCCCTGCATATTCCCTCCTTTGATCTTAGTTATTTTTACAAGGTCACTTCCAAGCATAACTTCATAAATTTTCAGATGTCTCCTGTAATTTCATTTTCTGTGTCCTTCAGCATTAGCACTCAGAGGTAAATGATAACCCATCTTTTTTTCAGTGCATTATTTTCCGCTTCCAGAAGATTTCACTGCTGTGTTCCCTGGAGTTTCATTTTGCATGCCAGAAACCAAAATTTCTTTGATATAAAACTACCTCTCCAAATCTCACCTTTGCATGGCTCCTTGAGTTACTCGTTTTCATTTTCATTAATATTCCATCTATATGAACCAGCACATTGGATTTCAGTAATGCATAGAAAATCACAATTGGTGTCACCCACTTTGCTTCTGCAGTGTACTATTTCTGCTTGTTTCTTCTCTTTCCATACAGCCATTTTAATACATTAACACAGTCTCCATTTTTCTTCTAATCTGATTTCTGTCTCACATAATACATTTCTGAGAAAACTGAAATCGCCTTGCATGTTTTAGCTCAGGTGCCACTCGAACTCTGCTCCCCTTCATCATCCGCTCTCCCCCAAAAGAGGTCTGGAAGGCATTACGGTTTATGCAGACCATGAAATAGGCTGCTATTCAGCAAGGATTTGTTGCTGAAAGTGGGAACTATGTGTCCTGGTAAGTTTTGTGCACCTTTGTGCTTCGCTTTTCAGTGAGTGCTTTAAAGGCAGAGGGGGAAAGACGTCCAAGATTTTGACAATGACAAGTATATCTATTAAAGACGAATTCAATTATTTTAATGCTCAAAAATTAAAAAGATTCTAATATTTTAGGTTATATTAAAAATAACAACTTGGTGGTAATATTCAGTATAATGGATTGTAAGATACATTTTGAATAATGGCAAAAAATTCAAGTCTATCTGTGATAATGAGACTGTAACTTCAATTGACATTCAAAACTTCTTTAAACATTGGCCTATTGAACTGTAAGTCTCTCTATTTAATTGAGTTTAATGCTAAAACAGAAAAGATATTTTAATTGTAGATGTGGCCACTAAAAAAGACTAAAAGTGGTAAGATCTGGAATCCCAGGGAATTTAGAACCAAGTTTTTCTTAACTCAGTAAAATGGATTTTACAGGGCCTGGTCTTGTTGAGGACCTGATTACCTATATATGATTTTCACTCTAGTATTTTGCAGATTGGCATATTTTTTACTATTTTTTTCCTCGCTCCTTTCTGAAAAGCAGAGTTTAATTTACTTTCCAAAATCATTTAAGAGGTTGATAAGATTTCTCAAAAATGTTACAAAGCAAGTAATTTGCTTTAGTGCTACAGAGGCAAAGAAAAGGGGGAAAGTGTGAGCACAGACTTTTCACCCTTCTTCCGAATTAGAGCTAATAATGAAGATTTGGCAGGAAAAACAGCTTTATCCTTACAAAAAGATTCCCTTACAAACCTATGTTTTCACTTATGGAGTCATCCAAAGTTCATCCCTTAATACTTCATAAAAAATTCTTTCCTATAAAAATATTCACCATTTTCCAAATTATTCAGCTTAATACAAAGACACTTATACTCCTGGATTCTATATGATTCCTCACAAACAAGGTGTCTTAGAAAAATAGACATATACTAATCTATAAATACACAGAATCACAGAATGCATGAACCACTGTCCAAGAGATTGTTTAGAAGACATCCTTTGAAATATTGTACAACTTCTGTTACAGTGTTAGATAAAAGAGGATAAAATGACCAACAAACCCCTGTGCTATGAAACTGTGAATAAACGTCTTTCATTTTCATATTAGAAAATCAATCAGTAAAGGTTCTATGGACATTTAAATGATTTTGACCAAAACAGCTTTTAAGAATGCATGTCTGCTACTCTGTCTTCCAGAGAAAGTTGGACTTGGTTCCAAGTCCTTCTCTTTGTTTTGTCTTGCTACTTCCTAAGATACATGTGAAACAGTACAGAAATTTGACTTACCGCTGAAGTTGCTCCATCCTCCACACACCTTCTGCCATCCCCTCCCCTGGAACACCTCACGATCCTCTTAGTCATAGCAGCAGTTTGGCTGCAGAACGACAGGCTCTGCTTGGTCTAGCAATTGCTTCTTGGGGTTTGGTTTTTTTCTTTCTCCACAGACTTTTGTTTTTAAAAAAGTAAACAGCACATTTGCTCGCAGCTGGGTAGTTCTGCTCGGTCATTCTCTTCACCAAAGCTATTGTTCGCCAATCTGTTTTCTGACTTTTCAAACATTTGTCTTACAACTGGGAAGGTTAAAACAGAGATTAGCTTTTGGGTTCTGTTTCTTCTTTTCAAATGGGGATCTATCAGAAAGAACTGATAGAATTCTTGGATTTGGCACGTCAGAGATTTTTAACTGACTTGTATAAAATTCAGTCACTTAACTCCTTAATGACCCACTTTTAGTGGTAAAATTTACTAAAACCCGGGGGATAGCACACTCCAACTGTCCAATAAAATTGGAAAATATTGCAAAGTACTATTGTATTTTTGTGCACACAGTGCCTGCCGCACATACAAAAACCAACCATGGAACAAAAACTCACACCTCTTGAATTCAGCAACGCTGTGACTGTCAGTAGCCCATCAAAAGGATCAAGTAAAGCCCTTCATACTAACACCAAGAGGTCTGGCTTGCTAAAAAAAGAATTAGCCATAGCTTCTGTCAAGAAATTGATTTAGGATGCAGAAACAAACACATACAACTTCCATGCGTTTCAGAGCCTGCTTTTTAAGAGGAAAATTGAACACTGTGAACAGCAGTCTCAAAACAAACTATTTTCTGTCTATTATTAAAATAAGGCAAAATTAAATGTTTATATGTATTAGATTTGAGAATATATAATTAATACCTTCCATTGTCAATACCAGATGTTCTTGTCTACTGAAAGCTTAAAACTTGAGAGTAAAGAGAAAAAAATGTTTTCTGAATTTTTGATAAACAGATAATTAGAAGCAAACTAGGCTTGAAATTAGATTATATACTCTTACAAGAGGCTGTATACCTGAAGAATTATAAATTAATTGCAGGGGGAAAAAAGGTAGGCTTTAATTTGTTGAAGCACAGGATGAGGCAAACTTTCAGAGGCTAAGCTTGAAATGAGACCCTTTTGTAGTACAAAAACATGATGAGACAGCCTTTCATAGCATTTCAAGCTTTTCCATAACATACTGTCATTGTAGCCAAAGAACCCGTCATATATGATAATTTTCACACAGTTTTGAATAAGAACCTCAAACAGATCAAAACAAACTTTCAAGTTGCTTTGTGGTTTGTAAATATATTTAGAAATTACTTTGTATTGTAAACAATAGCACTCTAAGCACTTCAAAAAGAAAGCTGTTAGGTTACCTAACAAAAGTAATGTTATTTACTGAGAATAGTGTACAACACTTAGAGTGGATAGAAACATTTATGTAAACAGCAAAATACTGGAATGACTTTGTAAAGCATACTTGTACAACAACCATATTGATTAAAGTTACTGCTGAATTTTCAGGTTCATTGCTTTTAGGTCTCTTAATATACTGAAAAAATCATTGAATCGTCTTAACCCAGGGAAGATGCGACTTGTTAAATATTTGAAAATATGTAAGTATTAGACTGTCCAAACCTCAGTTTCCTCTGATGAATAACCTAGGGGGAAAAAACCTCAAATCTTCCTGATACTGTTGTTCATTATCCACAGAATAGTCACCTTTTAAAAGATGCACACTGCAATTAAACGTACAGGCAAATGTTGGCAGTGAAATCTATCACTAAAACATGTTATATACTGAACCTCAAATGAACAGCTTATTGCAGGAATCGCATCTAAGGAAGACAAAGCCAAGGTTGACAACAAGGGAGGCAACAACACATAAAAATGTTACATATTCCCAAGAAGATTCAGATGAAGAAAATTATTTGTTATGTCAGTAAAGAATAGTGAGTTTTCCATTGAATGTTCCAATTTCCATACTGCTTTAACACGATTGCTGTTCTCATGGCTCTGACTTAGCAGGAGACTAGTCTTCAAAGATGCTACAATCCAGAAACGATCACTAACTGGTAGTAATTTAGGAGCTAGATTTAAAAAGTTGGGCTTTTTTCTAATGACCTCTGGAAAATGAGAAGTATTTTTTTCACAGAAATATTTTCATTTTCTTAGGACACATGAGCATGTTGTGTTGACAGAAACATACAACATAACTCATTTAGGGTATGGGCAAGAGCACAAAGTGCTTTTTCTTTATTAAAAATTTTATAGAAGCTGATTTTTTCCATTATGACCAGATACAAATCCCTATTTCATTTCATGACAAATGTTGGAGGAATTTGCACTCTTAGATTCCCCTAAAAGCTGTATGTTGAAAGATACTGGGCTAGCCATATAATCTTTATCGCAGCTATAGAGGGCGGTTTTATTCATTTTAAATCATAACAGATCCCAATACAATAATCCAAAAGGCAGACTTAACTGAGTCCCCTTGGAAGCACAGCACTCAGATTATTTCCTCTAAATCTCTAAGGCCATTAGCAGAAAACTGATAAATGAGAAATAGTACTGAATTAAAAAAAGTTACTGCAAGGCTATAATTTCATTTTATAGAATTTTTCTAAGATTTTAAGTTTTTAATAGCACCAAGATTAACTGAGTCATACTTCATTGTATTACTTTGCTTCAAATATTTGACCTCTTTTCATTTCATTAATGGAAAGTATTCTTCTTTTCTGTGAACACTATTATCATTCTTATTTGATAATATTTTTTCTATGAACACTATTATCATTCTTATTTGATAGTACATAAACTATCCAAATAATTACCAGTTTCACTTTTGTCATTTTGGATACCAGTGGATGTTGCTGGATATTCCAAAAATCGTATTTTGAAATAAATAACTACATTCTTCATCAAAGAAGAATCACATATCCTCAATTATCCTTAGTTCAGCAGTTCTGTGTGTACGCAGAGAGACAACAAATATGCCAAACTAATGAAAACCAAATCTAAATAAACACCTCCTTTCAAGTTCTTGCATAACCCTTCTGTGCAAAACAAGTATCTAGCAGGAGCAGCTCCAAAAATCTCCCATTATCTTCTTTTACCAGCATAACCCTGTTTTGGATATCCCTTTGTAAGGCGTGCTTCTCTTTGTAAGCCATACTCCTTGTTCCTGCTGGGTATCAAACTACGTGACAGGGTTCCTGCTATAATCCAGTAACTCTTGTCTTTTAGCAAATGGCGCTGGGACAAGTGTTTTCTCCGATTTCCTTTCCCACCTCAGACAAAAAATGGTGGCAGATAAGTATTTCCCTTGGCTTGTAAGGATGGAAGTGGCTGCTGACCCTGGCCTGTGGCCAGCTAATATAAACGGGGCAGTTTAGACAAACATGCCCATTAATGACGCAGAAAAGTTCCGTATTTTCAGTGAAGGGTATTATGTGCCCAAAGGTTTTAGATTTTTGCGCTCTACTCAACATTGCTTCCTCTACTCAACATATTTAGCCTGGTGTTATTTTATTTGAATTTTACCTCTGAAAGAGGGATTTTCATCAGTGCCTATTTGAAGAGCTTTTTATTAGAAAAATATGTAATTTTGCCATCTCATATATTAATAGATTTTTCCTAAAATTTTCTTCTTTTTTTTAGGGTCCTTCTAATAATAAAAACAAAACCATAAACAAGTCTTATCTTAAAAATAAAATTGCTTTGTAAATATGCATTTACAAAATACTTACAATTACTTTTATACCACAGCCCTAGTAATTAAGAGTTGGACAGCATTTAATTAGTTTATCAAGTCTAACTACAAGCTCTTACATATGCTCTTTTTTTTTTCTTCAAAAGAACTGTATCAAAATTTTATAATCTGCCTCTTCACAGACTGAACCTTCCTGCTGAAAACAAATGATTTTATTCCTTCTGGAAATGTGAATCATGTCCTAAATCCCATGCAATATAAATAATACCTCCTGGACACAGACAGATCAAACATAAAAAGTCTAAGCCTTAATCCTCATCCCTAGACAATGCAAGCAACTTTAGAAAGCAAACATACCGTGTCTGAAAAAGGCTGGTTCTGCTCCAAAGTCCGCAACACACAACCATCACTGAACACTGTTGTTGCTTCCATACCAGTTTACCCATCCTATCACAAAAGGATACTCGTGGTACACGACAATGATGTGTTTTTAACAGCACTACAAGTTACTTATAAAGATATTTACCTTTAAGCTGCTCAACTAAATGGAGAAAATGCTATTTTTACATACTTTTTCATTTATTACTTGAGGATGCACACAAATGCCTGCATGTACCCGCACTTTTCACGTGATCTACCACCTTTTTTTGAAGTAAAACGTGCTGCATATGTTTTGAGGACCAAAGAACTGAACTTTCAAGTAATTTTAGCAGCTTAAAAGCTTTATGAAAACCTCATTAAGAAAAGTAGCAACAACTCCTGACTAACACCATACTGCAAATGAAGAATATTACTGTTCAGAGGTGGATTAATCATGTGCAGGGTCTTTAGAAATGCTTAATGCAGTTGTTTTTTGCTTGAGAGCCGTTCTTGGCATGCCAGTGCTCCATTCCATATAACATTCTTCAGTAAGACAATGAATAATCCTTACCTAAAGAGCAATTACAGATCCCTAATTTCAACTCTTTCATTTCCCTTAATTAGAGGAAAGTACCAAGGGCAGAAAATATAGGCAAGCCTCAACAGCCATTAAAAGTAAATGAGATTTGTATATGTAACTTATTTGAATCTAACATCTTTCCACCTGTGCTGCATAGGTCTGCTACGTAATTAGCTTATATGTTTTTATAGATGCCACATATACTCCTATATTTCCATAAGTGAAATGTCTTTCCCTCTTTCAGGACCATAAACAAAGTTGACAAATACCCATCAATTAGTTTCCGCGTTTCTAGTTTCCTAAGAAGAAAAGCTGATCATGTTTTGAAAGCTGCTGTGCAGGCTGCAGCAGCCACTGCACATTGTGTCCAGCTCTGTCCCTTCCTGTGTGTCCTGATTTTCTCCCTGAGGAAATACCCACACAGGTCTGCTCTGAAACCATGGCAGAAGAACACAGGACACGCTCCCACATCTTCCATTCAGTCACTATTTACTTTGCTAGCAAGTTTAATTTTGCTTAGAAAGGCTTTTCCTATGCTAATGCCATACGTAATAGTTTTCAGAATACAGTATGACATATGGTAACAGCAACTTAACAAGTTTCAGAAACAATGTCACAGAGCTTTGAATCTTATAACTTTATCTTGTCTATTGTTAGCTGGCAATATGCCTGTGAATGCATACATTGTAAACTGTAAAGTTTACATTTTCCTTATTAAAGATTAACAGTATATGACCCTGTTTGGTAATATGACATGATCTAGCACTTTCTTTGAGGTGATTTGTTGGACAGACTCAAGAAAATCTAGTTATTAGCCAAAAAAAAGTCTTCTTTTTTCCTCGAGAACTTTTAAAAAGCTTTGTAATTTTCAGAGAAAATCTGCAGTCCTACTCTTATGTTTTAACTTTTCTTATTATAGAATATGAAAGCATGGGAAGATAAGTTTTCAAAAGATTTTTCTTGTGGTAATTTCTTACCATATACTGTAGATGGTAATTCAGATTGTCTAGGCAAAAAATGAAATGTTATCTGAGGAACTCTAAAAAAACCTATTTGTACAGGCTTGTTGTCTATGCTTCAAAATATTTTTTAAAGGTAGAAATCAATGTTTCTTAATATGCTGTCATCTTTAACTCTCTTGCGTTTCTTTGGGACAATTATGGACACACTTTCTACAGCAGAAAGAACTGCCACCTGTTCCCCAACCACCTCCTTGCCATTTAAGAAAATTATAAAAAGACTGCATTAAAAAGTCAAATTCTGCCACTGGGCAAAAGACTGGTAAAATATGAATTCACTAATCATGTCTAGAATTCACAGATATGAACAGTGCAAACTTTTCAGATGACCTCAAAATACAAATTAATACTTCTCATGTAATTAGATCATAATCTTTTAAGTTTTTTATTCTCCTCTTCATTATCAGTATGTCTTAATATGTAGAAGAGAAACCATCTCTGGATGCTCTGCAGATATCCTGTTGGAGGTTAATTTGTTGTCTGTTTGGACTGTGTATATTATTTGCCCATTTTTTACATACATCTTTCCCCTGACATCTTAAGCATCGAAGCAGGTTCCATATTAGAACAGGTGATCAGCATCTTAGAGCAAACACAGATGTGAGCTAGTAAAACAACATGAGAACTGGGGTTTTTGGGGTGAAGCTGAAACATATGAACACTGCAAATTCTCAGCATTTTATTTCAAAGAATATGTAAAGATGCGACTAGAAGATAAAGGGTATGAGACTAAAGGCAAACAAAAATATTTGCCAGTCGTCCGCTACAAAAATTTTCCTACAATAACTTTTATAAAATTTAACATTAAAAAAAAAGTAACAACATAAAACGGTACCTTGGATTTTACTGTACCCTAGGTTTTAGCACTGTTTTCCTGGTATCCAATTTTCATACCTGTAGTGTTACAAATCTGTGAGTCATGCTAGTGGGAAAACGAATAAACAAAAAAAGCTGTTGGTACTACCACAACCTAATTGCTAACTCAGAAAATAAGATCTGATTTTGGTGGAAGCCAAAATACCAAGCTGCTCTGAAAGCTCTAGCCTTGGACTACTGTTACAACCAGCAATGCAAACTGCAAACATAAAATAAATTAATCAGCACAGGTTCTCACAAGCTACACCTGTTTTAATGCAGTAGGATAAATTACAGCTACTGCCCTTACATAAAAATAGATTTTGATAATTTAGTTGAAATATGTCAATTTTACAAGAAAAATTCGCTACCTCCATCAGATGTTATTTATCTTTGCTCTCCTTTTTAATAGAAAAATATTAATGTCACTGACTTTGTAGATGTACATTTCTCTAAAAACATATGATAATATTTACCAAATCAGCAGTTTTTAATACAGTTTAGTAGGTAAAATATCATTTTGCATTTCCTAAGGTCTCATTTTGTGTTGATAGGCAATTAAACAGCTGGCATATTTCAAAGTAAGTCAAGGTTGATGAGGTTTCTGTGTAATGTTGTCACAATATTGAACTATGCAAACGAGCATAGAGCAACGGTGACAATCTTTTTCTAAATTTGGCTCTCTGATAGACTTATAAAGTATCCCACAGAATATCTTTTCCTTAGTATTCACTACCATATTTGGGTTACTTATCTGTACTAAACACTTGCCTCTTGTCCTAAGGAGGCTATCAAGAACGTATTATATACGTCCTTTCCCATACACTTAGAATTTCCTCCTCAAATCAATACCTAACTGATAGGTAGCGGGGATAAATTTGAAAAACAAGTTTAAGTAGCAATAGAAAAATAGAAAATATTGCATACATTATTTGAAAAGATACATTCTTAGAACAAATAGGATGTTGGATATCATCTTATATGCAATATATAAAAATGTTACATGTTTACTTCACACTAGCATCAGTCACATTGCTGTACACAAATACTCCAGAAGCAGCCTTTGCACACAGCTCAGTGAAGTACACAGTTCCTTTGTTTTCTGTCATTACTTTACATTCCACAAACAACACATTTCCTGAGAAAGACCCTTATGAATCTATGCTTGTGATCTCACTTCATTGTAAGAGCTGACTATTTACTCCAGCTGCCTCCTAGCCAGGTACTTATCTGCAGCAGGATGTTCTCCCGTGTTTCATTCAGGGTTTTGTTTCCTTAAATAGTTTTGCAACAGATTTTTGTCAAAATTCTTCTGGAAATGGTAGCAATTTAGAGAAAACAGATCACTTCTATCTGTGTGCTTCCTGGCACCTTCTAAGAACTCCAAGTAGCTGGCAAGGCGAGACCTCACTTTTTAAAAGCCATGTCACTCTTCCAAAAGAAAATGCATTTGTTTAGGTATTGAGCGATTCCGTCTTTTATGATTTTCTCTAAATATATGCTTACATAGTTGTAGTTGTCTAGACTCTTCCTCTATTTCTTCCCAAAGGCTTTGTAAGGGTTGGTTGTTTCGTGGTTGGGTTTTAGGTTAGGTTTTTTTGCCATAAACATGCAATCCTCGAGACTTTTGGGTGCTAAAGAAACAGGGGCATACACACATCTCCCCCGTCTCTTCTGTAGTGAATACCAACACAAAGAATTCATCTGTCTTCTCTGCAGTTTTAACTTAATACAGCTCTTATGAGCTAAATTTCTACATAAAAATTCCCACTCACAACTCTGCTTTTTTTTCAAATACTTGGTGGTGCAGTTTGAAATAGACACAAATTAATTCAACTTAATTTAAACCAATCAAATGGATTTCCATCTGCACGAATGGCAGTACGATCAAGTTTTAGCCATGTGCTACTTGCCTACTCTTTATTCACCAATGTGCAGAATTTGGTTCATGTGAACACAGTATTTATAATCACTCAGCTTGTATCAGTAAAAGCAGCATTACTGATACATTCCAAATTAAATTGTTAAGAGAAAGGGTGAATTCAAACAGACAGTTATACTACCACTCAAAATATAATTCTGCTAAGCTACTAGAATTAAAGATATTCTATTGTATTAATTTCTCTCCATTGTTGCTCACAGGTTGATTTACAAGAACTACAAAAAAAAGCCTCTGAACTATATTGTAAAAAGTGTCTATAACTTTGACAGTCTATAGAGTTTGCTTTTAAGAAAGTTGGGCAAACTTCTGTCAAAAAAGAAATAAAAATCAGGATGCAGAGATTTCTCTAGTTTTTTGGTTTTTGTTTGGTTCTTGTTTTGTTTTGTTTTTTAATTCACAATTTATACCAGTTCAATTTCTAATCACATGGAGAGGGTGAAACTGAGCTTGAGTTCTTAGTGTAGTTTGCAAAGGTATGAAAATCAATTTCTGCCTTGCAAAAATCAAGGTCAATCATGTGCAGAACTGTTCTTCCTACTCCTTTGATGTCCTACGTCTCCTTCTCCATTATAAAAGCATTACTAGAGGGAGTCCCACCACTACTGTTCCTATCTACCTGTATAATCCTCTCATTAAAGGGTTACTAAGGCTTACACTGTATGGAATAAATTTTCAAACCTACTTCAGTTAAAGAATAACAGGTTCCATGGGAAAATAGATCAGCTTCTGCTCTTTAGATCCCCAGCCCTGAGATATAGCTAATTTTGAAGCTTCTTATCTCTCCTGAAGCAAAATTATGCAGCAGGATTACACTGGTAGGCTTGGTGTACAGTTCAGAGTATGATAGATAATATTCTTTTTGTGATTACAATATTCCCATAAAGCATAAGAATTACATATTATCTAGTGATCTGCTTTGGGTTTCTGTATAATATGTTATAACCGAAATGGCATTTAATTTCAAGCTAACTAGCCAACAGTAGTGCAACTTCTACAGAATGTTTCATTGTTTCTGAATAATGCTTACTACTACAGCTATCCTGAAATCATAAATAAACAAAAAAAAAGCTTTGTCATTATATCAGCAAGGTACAAATATTAATTTCACTACCCTGTGGCATAAGTATAAACAAAAAACCCCTAACCCTCTGCTATATTCAATTAATTATATTAAAGAATAAACCAGCTATAACTCATCCAAGTTAAAAGCCTCTCTCGTTAATAATATTTGCCTAAAGAACGACAGCATAGCACATTGGCATGCTGAAAGCTTATAGTTAAGATATGCATAAATAGGGGTCAGTGTTCCACACTACATATTCACGTGGCAGAAGAAGACTCAATGTCCCATACTAAATTTGACTGTACTGTACTGTTCATAGATAGATTCTTACCTCAGTAAGATAAAGTAGAATGAACTGTCAATATCTATAATTTGGTTATTAAACATCACTTTAGGCTATGAAATATTTCAACAACTATTGTACGTTTTATTTTTATGCTGGTTTTATCCATTACTTTAAAGAGAATGTGAGACGATGCTTTGAGCATATAATCATAGAACAGTCTGGGTTGGAAGGAACCTTTAAAGGTTATCTAGTCCAACCTCCCCTGCAATAAGCAGGGACATCTTCAGCTAGACAAGGTTTCTCAGAGCCCCATCCAACCTGACCTTGAATGCTTCCAGCTATGGGGCATCTGCCACCTTTCTGGGCAACCTGGGCCAGTGTTTCACCACCTTCATTGTAAACAATTTCTTCCTTGACTCTTTTAGTTTAAAGCCATTAACGCTTGTTCAACCACAACAGGCCCTGTTAAAAAATTTGCTCCCATCTTACCTTTAGGCCTCCTTTAAGTAAAAGAAGTTGAATAAGGTTTAAGGTGAATAAAGGCTGCAGTAAAGTCTCCCCAGAGCCATCTCTTCTCCGCGCTGAACCACCCCAGCTCTCTCAGACTGTCTTCATAAGAGTGGTGCTCTAGCTCTCTGATGACCTTTGTGGCCCTCCTCTGGACCCGGTCCAACACGTCCACGTCCTTCTTATGTTGGGGGCCTCAGAGCTGGATGCAGTACTCCAGGTGGGGTCTCACCACAGTGGAGTAGAGGGGCAGAACCACCTCCCTGGCCCTGCTGGCCACACTTCTGTTGATGCAGCCCACGATATGGTTGGCTTTCTAGGCTGTGGGCACACATTGTCAGCTCATGTCCAGCTTTTCAGTCACCAGTATCCCCAAGTCCTTCTTGGTAGGGCTGCTCTCAATTCCCTCATCCCTCAGCCTGTATGGATACCAGGGGTTGCCCTGACCCTGCACTTGGCCTTGTTGAACCTCATGAAGTTCACATGGGGCCCACTTCTTAAGCTTGTCCAGGTCCCTCTAGATGGCATCCTGTCCCTCAGGTGTGTCAACCGCACCACTCAGCTTGGTGTCATCTGCAAACTTATCTTTCAGACTTCTACAGCTACGCCATTAGTCTCCGAAACTTTTCAGCTACTATAACAAATGTGATCAGAAGAAATTTCTGTCCAAACCAAATCAGCTTATTTTATGATTATTTACATAGTCAAAGTTCCCAAGAGTGCTTCAGCAATTAATTAGCAGGGAACATGCTGAAAAGGGTAATAGATATGGGATCTTCATCCTTTTTCTTCTAAGATACCAGTTCAAGTGTATTTGTTATTAAAGATTAGAAAAAGAAGCTTTGGTTTTGTTCCTTCCCTGGTGTCAGATAAAAACTGTTAATTGCATGTCTGGTCTCAGCCCATTTCTTTCCTGCCCATTATATTCATGTTATATAATGAAACATGTTAATATATAAATTGCTGCAAATCCCTTCCTAAAAGAAAGCCCCTAACAAACAAACAAATAAAAAAAACATTTCAGATGTATACCCAGCATTTATTCTGCAAAACGTACAGGACAGTATACATTGTGAAGACTCTGTGGAATTAGTTATTTGAAACTGATGTTAATGTCAGAAAACACCTCTGTTGGCCTGTGCTAACCAGAATATTCAGACACTGAAAGAAAATGACCTGTACCATATTCTCTGAATATAAGCAACTATTTAATGCCAAATTTTATGAGAACCAAAGCAAGTGGAAAAACTTTTGAGTGGAATTATTGAACAGGTGAGGGGCCCACTAAAGGTAAAGCTCTCCAGAATGAGAGTTAAGAATTTTTAAAAGCACATAGTCTACAAAATGTCAGTACCAGCAAAAAGATAGTTGAAGATTTGACAGTAGTTACTTCAAAGGGACACAATGCTTTGATGGTTATGAATATAGAATATTGGGGGATAGGGGGAAGAACAAATGCAAAGACATTCAATGAACATAACATACATATTTTGATTAGAGAACTGTAAGAAAGAGAAGATGTTACTACACTTCAATTATAGGGTATCCTCCGGAGGAGTATTTGCATAAAGGTGAACAGTTTGTGTTATGCACACAGCTAGATTCTTAGTCAAGAGATTTGTCAGTAGGACTTCCCCAAGGCCAACTCTGCCAAGACAGCAGACGCGCACAAACTGAGTGGTGGGACTCACTAGTGTGACTTAGTAACTCTGGTTTTGAATTAAATCTGGTTCAAATCCTAATTGCTTTCAGCATAGGTCAAGTTATACTATCATCTCTTCTGATGTCCTGTAAACTTTCCAAAGATGATTTCACAGAGAGCAAAAAGAAACCAAGTTGCTGATAGTTCTGATATCTTGGTGACAACCTACCTGCCTATGTTTCAGAACAAGGCATTTTAGCAAGTGTGTAGGTCTGTATCCCTCCAGGGGACAAGCACCCCATAAGCAGGTCAGTGAGGCTCCGTCTACATCGATCAGTTTTGCAAAGGGCCACGTTACACAAGGATGAAATCATTTTGAAATCAAATACTGACTGAAACAGATTTTCTGTCAGATTGCTGTCTCAGAACAACTGCATCATGAAAGCTTCCCTCACTTTTCACAGATTAAAATGAGATTGAACGCACGGACTAAGATCACAAACCAGCTGTCATCCCTGCTCTGAATGCAAGATGTAGCTGTGCTTTCATATATGGAGTAATGCACTTGCTGCAGTCATGCCAGTACAGACAGCAAACTGATACACTGCTCAGGAAAAAGGTACCATTCATATACAGAGAAATCAAAGTGAAAAATAGTGTCCTTTTTAATAAGTAGTATAGGAAGTAGAATACAGTGTCACTGCACTAGGACAGTAATTACGAGGCATGGTGATTCTGTAGTATATTCAGATTTGTCTTTGTATTTTCATATCCCCCTCGCCTGCCTCTCTTTTTGAATTTTCTGTTTCCTTGTCCAGCTATCTTGCTATAATTGCTCTTGCTTTTCTCCCCTCAGAGTATGCACTATTTTTTACTTACTAACCTTTATTTTCTTGAATGTGAACCTTAATAAATATGAAATTAATGCAAAGCAAAACCACAGGTGAATAAGTAATGAAACATGTTATCATTTATTTCTCTTAACATCTCCCAATTCGGTCACTGCTTCCTCCATTTCAATATCACTTCTTTTGAGATCTCTTTAAAACCACAAGCACAGACCCAGAAAAGAAATATGCAACATAGAAAACAGAAACATGACTCCCTCAGGCAGAATATTAAATATTTCTTCTGCTTTTTTGAGAAAGATCATTTATTCACAGACAAAGCTACTTAAATAGATATTTCTTAACAGAATCTTTTAGTTCCCTTCCTTGAGAATGAAAGCCATGCACTCTGTTTGCAAAGCTGTCATATAATGTTTCGGTAAAGCCAAAGGAAATTTGGGTATTTAACCAACTCTTTCAGGCAGGGATTATAAAGGCTGAGAGTTACTAAGTGGCTCCTGTTTGGGTGACAAGCTTCTCATGACAAACTGCCCTGAAGCACAACTTGGAGTTTCAAAGAGAATTTGCAGAATCTCTCAGACAAAATGTTGCTGAGTGGAGGGGTGAAGAACAAGATAAACCTTCCTTCCACTCCCCAACAGGGGGAAAATTCCTCAGATGGGCAAAGCTTCTGGCGTAGCAGTTTGACTACTGGTTTTGGCCAGATTAACAGTACAAAGCACAGTGTATATTAATAATGAAAGCGTTACACTTCTTTTTGGTGTAGGCAAAGCTAACAAAATTAGAAACCGCAAAGGCAAGCCACTTTTGATGGAATCTCTAAGGAAGGCTCCTTCTCTCTTCTACATATCTTAAGAATCGTAGAATCATTTAGGTTGGAAAAGACCTTTAAGATCACCAAGTCCAATCATTAACTTAGTACTGCCAAGTCCACCACTAAACCATGTCCCTCAGCACCACAGCTACTTGTCTTTTAAATACCTCCTGGGATGGTGACTCAACCACTTCCCTGGGCGGCCTCTTTCAATGCTTGACAACTCTTTCAGTGAAGAAATTTTTCCTCATATTTAATCTAAACCTCCTCTTGCACAATTTCAGGCCATTTTCTCTCGTTCTATCACTTGTTACTGGGGAAAAGACACTGACAACCCATGGAAGCTGCCTGACCCTCCTATTATAATGTATTTAGGGATCACACTTCAGCTGAAAAAATTGTGGTGAAAAGCCCTTTTAACATCAACTGTTGAAGATGCAATAGTAGGCAGTATGGGGAGGCCAGAAAAAATAGGGGGGTCTGGCCTCTGAAACATTCAGGGTGGAGTCATCAGACACTGGCTAATGACTAGTCAAACTTTTAGGAAGTCAGATGCAGGATAGAGAAGCATTCAGGAAGACAGAGAAAAAAAATACACATGCAGAACTACTGTCACTTTTGTATTCATCTTTTTCATTGTAAAATAGTCAGAAACATTTTAAAGCAAAGAATTCTCAAACAAAGTGCTGGTGTCTTCTTTAACATAAATATATGGTGGGTGATTATTTAAATTTGGCAAATAAAATCTGAGTGCCTAATTATCAACTCATTTCAAAATGTGTGCTTTTGCAATGAAAGCCGGCCAAGGATCAGTTTGCATCCCTTGAATCGGTAGTCTAAGATGTGAATAAACCATTATTCTGTCAACTTCCAGTCCTTCAACACATCTAAGAGGGAGACGGAACAGAGTTTGGAAAGCTTCCCAGAAAGTTTCTGAAATTAAGTATCGATCTAGTTAAATTTAGTAAAATTTGAATTAAAAAGAAACCGGGATTTTGCAGATTCAATAGAAGAGGCTGACCCAAATGTGCACATTTGCCACCTGTGATCAAATTGGTCCGCTTTCTTAAATGATGAGATTGAGAGGACTACGTTTGGTAGGAAAAGAGAGAGATTATTATAGATAGAAACCAGATAGATTTGCATATCCCCTTTCAGTTGACATACTGAAATAATGTGAAGAAAACTGACCTTTGCCTTCCTGTGAATTTATCCAACAAGATCCCCAAATCCTGTTAGCAAACAAGAGTTGGAAGACCAGAAGGGAAGATTATAATATTTGCAAGAATTTCTATTGGAATCAGTAGAAAATAGTATGCCTTGATGAAAAAAAGTAAGAAAAAATATGTCCGCAAATATTGCCCTTTTAGAACATGAACACATGTTCTATTCCATAACCTGAAGACAAAGTATTTTACCATTTTCAAGGAATTTCACAATATCATTCAGTAACTAATTACACTCTTCTAAGGATGTCAGCAATTCTAATTTTGCTTTGTAAGAAATATGATTTTAGATCCCTATTACTTTTTCATTCCAACACTTATCATTGCAGCTTGGAATTAATTTTAAAAGTAAACTTCTCTGAATTGCAAGAATCATGCTGTTTGATCACAGAACAGTTAGTTATAAACCTCAAATCTCTCATTAGGTTTCCTTTTTAACATGTTTTGGTCTTGCTGTTTTAAAACTTTTCATGTATTGATTCCTTTAAGTTACATTATGCTTTCTGTCATCTTAATGTTAGGGTCAGGATCAAGAAAACTGAAACATCAGTGAAAATTCCTGTATTAGGACCTCCTGAGACCTCAAGATAATAAAGACAAGTTTTGCAGTTTTACTTTTCTGTGAAACTCAGTCTAGTCTACTAGAAAACATCAAGAAATGTCAGAATGCTGTTTTAAGGGTTTGCTGTGTCCCTGTGAGGTAAAGAAGTTTCTGAAATTAAGAAGCATGAGCTCCACACTTAAAAAAAAGTTAATAAAATTTTTTTATAAAAGCCCTCTCCAGTCAAAGAATAGGTATTTACTAAAATCCTAAGCTTCACACAGATAACTCAAATAGAGCATTCTTTGATTTGAGATGAATACATGGAATTTGGAAACTGCTTAGAATGTAGTGACTTCTGATGTTAAAGCCTGTTAAAGTAACCTCTGAGCTGAGGTTGTACAGGGCTTCTGATATACATTTATCTTTGACAGATATAATCTCCAGGTCTTCTTGTCATCTTAGAGTTCCTTAAAATTCTCGAAAAAAAAGTCAGAAAGGTAAGCTTTCATGAAGGAGCTAAATCCATTTGGGGAGTTTCTTGACTCTGAATCTGCTAAGATCAAAGTTTCTTCCATTCAGTTTTCATTCCTAGTCAGCTACAATGCTTAGACTGAAAGATGACACACCACTGAATTAATATGTCCCATTGTGAGCATAACTGAAATCAAGTAATTTAAACTTTTAATGTATATTAAATAGGGAAATAACCTAAGATTATTATCTAAAGCACATCAGATTTGAAATACAAGGATTCTATTCTACTACCCTTAAAATCTGTATGCAACAAAAGGGCTAATGTCATCTTATTTGTAGCTCAAGATTCTCAATTTTTCTGTGTTCCTTTGGTGGTTTTGGTTTTGCCCACACCACCCAGAACACCCACAGCCCTGGCAGGATCACAAAAAGCCAAAAGCGTAAGACTGCATGCTTTCATACGGTGTCATGCTGATGAGCAAACTTCTCAAAAGTTAGAATAACTACCTCTAGCTTTCCAACCTCAAAACCAAGGCAGAGCTTTATTAATTGTCCACCCTGATTTTGAAACATTTAACATAGCATTCAGGTTCTTACAACCCTAATTCATAACAGTTTTTTTACATAATATCATCTTTGCTTCATCTCAGGAAAGCAATTATTCAAAAAACATGAATTAAGAAATTAAAAAAAAATATGTTACTGCCATTTTGTCCTTTACAGTCAAATGAAATTAAGAATATTGACAGGTTTTGTATGATATGGCAGAGACTAATGAAAACCTTTAACCAGGAACAGAAATGAAACCCTAGGGCCTCCTGATGCAAATAATTACATTCATTTTTATTAGAAATAGTAGTGAATGCGTAAACTAGGTTCTTGAAAGACCCTGTAAATATTAGATCATTAAACGTATATTTATGTTGTACTCTGTTTGTTTCTGCATTATTCTGTACCCTAATATTCATACTATGAGAATAATGAGATAGGAATGTCTTACAGTATAAGGTCTTGTTTGTAAAGCGTGCATCTCTCCGTGCATATACACATACCACAAGAAGCAAACTGTTTTCTGTTATCTGCTTACTTGCATAAAAACTGTAAAATTGAGGTGGTAGGTATCAGATAACCCACGCAGTTAACAACCACCAGGTCACACTTCACTGGCCCACCCAAGATCAGTTGGCACCCAAGAGGTTAACCCCTCTCTGGACAAGCCACAGAAGACTGGTCCTGACCTATGCAAAGAGGAAGTGTAATCCTTCGGTTCAGAGCAGTCTTGATCCACAGAAAAAATTATATATAAACACCAATGATACACAGTGAAACGTGGGAAAGAGAGAAGACACAAGTTCAATTGAAACTTCCCATGTAGAAGAGGTCTCAAGCCTGGTCTCTGCTACCTCCAAAGACACAGAACCACCAATGACTATAGCCAACAAGACAGCATCATACTTGTATGGTATTATAAATCTAATGCTCAATTACTACGTTTGATTAATGCATGAATCTTAATTGTTAACAGATGGATTGCCTGAAATTGTAACATAAAGGGTCGTTTGAAGCTTTGAGGCTTGTGTGATGTCTCAGTCTCACACTAAGTTTTCTACCATAGTGGTACCAGCTTTCCCGCAAACCAGTATTTACCCTGCTCTACAATTTCATTTGCCTTTTTTTTTGCCTTTTTTTTTTTAAAGTACTACCTTGTACATTCAATAGCAGCATTATGTATTGTGGGGTGTTAGATATACATTGTAGGAGGTAAACCTACCAATCAATCCATTCAAGATAAAAAAATCAATTTGATAAGGTAAAAGATTTGAAGTACGAAAGAAGGTGTTTAGGTTTTAATCCACCGTTGCATTCTGAGTAGATACTATATACTCTACAGAGCAATAATTCCTTTCAAAGGATTATTTCCAATGATGCAGTAGCATGCAAGTTCAGGTCAAGATTAGTGTCCCATCACATCAGAGGATACGTAGGCACATAATCAGATACTATATATGCCATAATTAGAAAAAACTTAAAATTTAATTCCTAGAAAGTTACATTTGACCTCAACATATCCTGAAACAATAGCTCTATTTCACCTATTAATAATAAGCTGGGCAATTTTATTAAAACTTTATAGAAAGATGACAGCTTTTAGCCAGATTCTATAAGGAAACGGTTCAAATTTTCCTCTTATCACTAACTATTAACATTTAATTTAATCAATTTTGTTAAGGACAGGGGACAAGCATTCCTGTTGTCAAGTGTGGCTAAGAGTTGGAACAGTTTATGCACTGTTGGCATGTTCACGTCTCTCCTGAGACACACAGTTAAGCAACATTACTACATTTGTTTCACTGATAAGAACACATTTTCCTCTTTATCTTTGCCATCTACTGCATTACTCCTAAGTGAAATAGGCAATAGAAGAGATCTGTCAAAAGTTAGATACCTCAATTTTTGAATGAGTTTGAATTTACACGTGTAAAAGGACATCAGTAATTTTCTCACATTTTCCTAATCTTCCCTGATGGATTCAGGCCATGCTTTTCATTTACTCCAGATGCGATAACCAAACTGTCAGCTATGTTTCAGCTTTTCCTTTAATCTTTCCCTGGAGCCAATAATAAAAGATTAGTAATTGACAGTGGTTGCTAGGCTAAGGGTAATGCTTATTTTAAACACGGGAAGCAAGAGCTGTATTCTTTGAAGGGATAATTTGTGGGAGGCCAGAAAATTGGATTACTTTGTTATCTGTTGTGTAAATGACAAAGATATTCAGTGTCCTTAAAATGTCAAGGCAAGTTTAATTAAAAATTTACTACCTAATTTGAAGGTGGGAGAAGAGACTGAAAGAGACGGAATGGAGTACTGTTTACAGGTAATTTAGAAACTTTACCAGGAAGCATATAATGTTAATAAAAGTTATAAAAAAAGATAAAAATGATACTGCCATTCTGATGTATAAACATACAGTCATTTTTTGAGCCATACAGACTTTTTGGAAATGAAAAAAGTATTCATTCTCATCAGAAGCTAAACATATGCAACACATCATCAATTAGACATTAATGACATTATTACCTATATTTTAAAAGTCCAGAGCTGGGAATGAGAGAAGGTCTCAAGAAAACATTTAGAAACATGAAATTCCTTAGAAATTCTCCAACTACATCCATACTTCACTAAAGTCATCTGCACAGAGATAAATTTCACTTAACTGTGAACTCACTCAGTTACACAGCATATTACTACACAAACTAACATAGCACTTTTCCTAGATGATACGCAGAACACATTTTTGTTTCCCTTGTAAAGTGAGGGAAGTTGCATGGAGAACATTAATACTTTGGGACACATTCTGTTTTAGGCAGCACAGCTGAGCTTGACTCCACTACTGCATGTAGACATTCATGAACTAATCAAAATGGATGTAGGAAATTTGAATCGAAATATTAGTGCAAAACTTGGTTGGTGTGGTTCTAAGTGAGAAAAGCTGGGGCTGAAATGTTGTCATTGACAGCAGACAACCATAATACAGATTTTGCGGAAATAAGGTACACAGTTTGAGTAAAGGCAACACATTTTTGGAAGAAAAAGTACATTAAAATTATTATTTCGTTAAACAAATGTTGACATGTCTCTCTAAATGAATTATCTATCTTTAAACTGTGTTTATACATCTCAGCATTTTTTTCTGGCTTCTTTCAGTTATGCAGATCTTTCTTACTGATCAGATATATGTATAAATAACTATGTAGATATCTAAGGCACATACTACCCATACAGCTGATGCCCATGCCTACTGACAGCAGGAACAGAAATAACGCTGTAATCTTCATATGTGCCACAGGTGGGTCCATGTGGCATAGGTGCAATACCAGGTCTTGCAACATGGGAGCATACCAGTAAGCTGAGCACTTTCCTTGTCACTGGATCCGTAAGTAATTTAGTAACAGTATCTATCACTTTATCTTGGTCACATATTGTTTTTCTTATGACTAAGAAAATTTTTACTGCAGAGTATGTAAAGAAAGCAGAATGCAATCCAATACCGAGATCTTTCATAGATAGGATACATGACAAGCACCATGGTAATAATCAAAATGATCAAGAAAACTGGAAAAGCAAAAAAAAAGATGAACATGGTTTTGAATTTTTCAACCCATTTAATTCATAAATATTATAGCTTTCATGTAAATGTGCTGCAGTGCCACTGAGCTGATCCAGTACCAAGGAACTTTATCTAAATCGTCACAGTTTAGTTTATGCCTTTTCTCTAAATGTAAAAAGACTTACAGACTTTACAAATTAGCTTCAAATGCACTTTGCTCATGAAATATACTACTATTAGCTTACAACATATTCTGCTGTAAACTGACTTAAAGCCATGCACATAAGGGAGATGAATGAGAATGTTACAGAAAAAATTCTCTGGCTGTATTAGTTTATTCTTTCAAGCTTCACAATAATTTCTGGTTTCATTCTCAAGAACTGAAAGCCCAGTTCTCCACAAAATAACTCTCTGGTCAACAATGAATTTGAGTAATATTCCCAATATGGAAGCAGTATTTGTAGAAACATGTATTCGAGTTAGATGGATACATGTGTTCTGTCACCTTTTTCACTGAAGTCACTGACTATTAATAGACAGAACTGTGGTTTCACTAAAAATGTGTGAAGGGAAAGGGACTGTTAGAATTTAGGATAAAGACAGAAAACATTACAGTTCAATATATGTCTATCTCTAAGCACGCTCTCAATTTCAGAAATGTATCTAGCATTTATAAAAAGTTCCCTTAGTTTTTTATCTAATTTAAAGTAACATTTTCTGCAATTAAATGTCTGTACAAACGGATAGAAAAATGGGATAGCATCTTCCTATAAACATTTTATTTGTGCAGTTAAGTATGAATTCTTTCTGAAAATTTACATTGTTAAATCAATAACAACACCAGGTTCAATCAACATTAAGACTGGAGTTCAAGAACATACACAGAACGATCAGCTAGATAAAACTAAAAGCCTGAATTAAATAACTACCTGCTTCACTATTTGTGAAAGAATCTAAAGGTCACATAACTCAATATTGGGATAATTTTTCCCAGGGCAGGTAAGTGAAACAATAAAATCCTTTTTATGGTTACAAATTACCAGATAATTTGAATATTTGAACCTTTAAGAGTGGAAAAAGTGGCACAGCAGGATGATTTATAAGACGGATTTTTAAAAATAGAAAAGGAAACAGAAGAAAATTTTCACAGTGACTCAGAGTCTATAAATGGATGAATTCTATTCATAATCAATATTGCACAATAGGAAAATAAAGAGCTACGATCCTTGTAACCAGATACATTAATCCCTAAATTGAATGGAAAATATTGACAATAAAGCTCTCTAAAGAACTGAATTTTCCCATTGGAGTTTAGCTATTTGTTTGTGCAACTTTTTATTAAATATTACCTTGAGAATCCGGGATATTTTGTGAGTTCATCAATGATTGAGAAGAGAGAAGAAAAATATGTTAGAACAGAATTATTTTTAAAACATCTATTAAAAACTGGGGGTTTTTACCTCTATTTTATTCTTTTTATATAGAGAGATATGACTAATACTTCACAAAAATTATTTTTAATTTCCTAAAAAAAGGTATCTGGACTTAAGCTAGAGATGATCAATCCAATCTTTTATGATGCTTTTTCCAAAAAAGAAGAGAATACAGAGAGTGTCTGAATCACAGGTGCCTCCTTAGTGAAGTGAAATATATTTATTAATACATCTTAGATGGGATACTCTTGTGGGAAAGGAGTTGATCACAGTGAGAGACTGCATACAATTTTTGGTTAATGACGACTTCTTTAGAAGTGGAAACCAAACCAGTTTACTATTATACACTAAAATGACAAAAGATGCAGAAGACATAAAAAAAGAAAAAGGGATCCTAGACAGGGTACACTGGGGAAAGGCTATTCTGTGTTTGAGGTTGACTTTCTAACATGAGAGAAGGGCAGTAGCCTATTTTTGCTGCACAGAGTTGGCAACAAGATAAAGCTTTTGAGGCAAAATATTATTTTCTCTGTTATGACAAAATGTCACAGTTGGGATTTCTTTATGAGATAAATGTCATTTAAGAGCATTGAAAGGGGATTCCCAAAGTCATTTTCCTCATCCATAACTTCATATATCTTTTACTACTTATATGAGACTCTGTGTCTGGACAGCCCTTGAAATGCTGCTGCCGCCGCAGCGTGCCTGCCCCCAGTGCTCGCTGCCCCATGGGCACCAGTAGCAAAACTGGGAAAGAGTCTGACAGTAATAGGCCAAAACATTTTAAGAAGCAGATGATGATACTGGTCACAGATACGGGTTTCAGTGAGTGACTTTGTGATTGAGAAAGAATTCCTGTGTCTCACAAGAAAACCTGGCAGGGCTACGGGACACTTAGAAGGTTTCCCTGCAGTATGAGACCACATCAAAAGGAAATGGATGCTTCCAAGGCAACCAGACACACACAAGACAACAAAGCGAGAGACCTTCTTTCTCTTGTGAGCTCCTGGCCCAAACTCTCTTCACTGAAAGAACAGGAAAGTGAAACAGCAGCAGCCCTGACAAACTCATGGGACAACAGGAACAGGCAAAGCAGAGCTCCTTTAATTTACACTTCAGAAAAAAAATAATGCAATAGCCAAATTAAATGTTACAAAGAAATGTAATGAGACTATTATGTTTTCAATGAAATTTATAACTGGAAGTTATTTCTAAACACTCAGAAGAACTCTGTTAAAACTCTATTCATACTTCAGTTGGCTAAAACTTGCATGTCTAATGAAAGGAACAGTAGATCTGGACTGCAGAAAGCACACTTTCACTTAGCCATGACAGGAAGAAAAGCAGTCTGTCTACTGAGATCCATTAAATAGGAGAGTAATTTTAACTGTCCAGCAAATGACTCACTGAAAAAGGCGATAATGATAAAATTAAGTCTTGGTGAACTGAATTAATTCACATTCTTGTCCTTTCCAAAAAACCTATGGAAAATACTATTTTCCTTCTTTAAAAATAGATGCATGCATATTTATTCAAGAAGCTCTTCCTGATGGAGACCTTTTGAATTGCCCTCTGATGTCATTCCACATACCTGTAAAACCTATTAAAATGCATTTAGCAACTTTTTTCCAAGAGAAAATACCCATTGCCACACCACTATCAGGATTTTACTGATTTCATTGTAGTATAATAAACTGGTAAGTTTTGCTCTCAAATGTGGTTTATCAGTTATGGGGCTGAGTTCAACTCATGGTGTTGAACTGTAAATTTAAAATCAACCTAGGAGGCACTAGTTGGAGAGTAATTATCTTGAAGAATAGCTTGGCAAAACATACACAGATACTGGTTCTTCTTAATGATCCATCCATAATTTTAGCCTATAAAGCTGGAGAGTAAGGAATTCCCTGCCATTCAAAACCTAGACATTAAAAGAAAATACATGGTGCCGGTAGAATAATCTATCTCAACAAAATATGCATGTATATTGGGTAACAAAAATTATGGTGATACTATAAAGATTATTTTATTATGAAGCACAGAAATCATCATTTCCTTATAATGTTGTTGATAAGTCTTTTCTATCATAAACTGCTATAACTATTCCTATTCCTATATGCAATAGGAAGGGTTTGGGCAAACAACCTTCAAACGGTTTCCATTCTTTCCCTGGATATAAAACTTCTCACGTAGCTCTAGTATTGTATGACAACTGAGCTAAAAATCTAATGTTTTTGCATGTTACCCCATTCACATCTGAAAGCAGCTCACCTTCCATGGGAGCTCCACATGCAAATAACCTAATGGTGAAGCCATATAGACAGTATATGCCAGTCCTTATAGGTCTATACCTGTGTTCATATTGGTAAAGAATGTATCTGCTAAGGCTGAAGTTGCTTAATTAAAGTTGTTTAATGTTTCTCTATTTTGTCAAAACATTGACATTTCTTTGATGTTGTGAGAGTAGAGAAGCAAGTTAAAGACACACTTCTGGTATTGAAGAGAGGCTGCTGCAGTTGCAATTTGTTCTAGCGAGCACACGGAACAAAGTACAATATTTTGTAAATTATGTTGAAAATATCATTAGAGTTCTGATTTGGATTGATGTATGCTGAGCATTCATACATGAAACAATCCAAATAAATAATGAGGAGCATCTAACTGAGTTAGTTTCACGGTGATTTTTTTTATTATTTATAGATGAGAAAATTGGTGTGATCAATACTTTTGATGACATTGACAGCCCAACATTTCACAGTAATCTAGAGCATTGAGCCTTCTAGACGAGTGAAGAAAATATGATATAGCTATTTGTTTCAAGTTACACAAATAGTGAGATCCAAAGATTATCCCTTCTTCCCAATAAATGTTGTTATATGCTTGTAAGCACAAGAGGTAGAGAAGAGGAATGGAAAAAAAAAGAAAAATATTTATGCTGAGGTAAGAAATGCTTCACAGCTTATATACTGGATTTCGTGTGCTTTGCAGACATTGGTATATAAACATAATAAATGTAACAGTAAGTGATTATTGAAAAATCTTGGTTGTTCAGGTTTGCATAATTATAGTAACCCAGTAACACTTAATTTCATTGGTCCTCTAATCAATCAAGTTTCCAGACTTTACCGACATCCTAGATAATCTATTTTATAGGCATATTAATCTCTAAAAAGGCATCAGATTAAGTCTTATTAAGTATGTTTCTAGACATACTAATGTATCTGTAAATTTATGTAAAGGAAAATTAAGAATATAGGGTGTTGTTTTTTCAGCTGCCACAAACAAGGAACACGCACACGCACACTTACCTATTACACCTATTGTTACAGCTGAAAAATTCTGATTTCAATGAAAATAAGAAAGTGGTAAATCATGGATTTTCCTCTGAAATACTAAACACTGTCTTTTCTGATAAAGCTCATCTTACTGCAATACCAGTTAACATATTTTTTCAGTAGAACTGGATTGTACCCGAACAGCCATAGCACTGTATAATATTGCATCTATTGTAAAATAATGTATTGTTATAGACTATAATTTTTAAACAAAAAAAAATGTTTGAAAACTGTCAATGGATTGATATGAAGCAATTGAGTTTTGAAACCTGCACTTTTATTGCCTTTTCCCTCTCCCCTTCAAGTTTAAATATCACATATACAGGAGCATGAAGAGTTGTTTGATTTTCATGCTAGCTCAGGGGTAGCTTTTAAGGTAAGAAGTATAAGGCTAAATTATAAGGAATGGGTGGTTTAAATCAAATGCAAATATTGCACCAAGAAAATTACTTTTAAGGACCAAGATCAGGGAGACATTTCATAGTTTAAAACACTGTGCATGACACACGGCATAACTACAAAAAGCATAGATCTTCAAATCATATCTAAATATTTTGTGCCATATGCCAAACTGTGTTACTGTAATGTATTCAATTCCATGTATATAAAGATCACTGGTAATAGCAATGTATATGATCAGTACATATGCCACTGCATTTGTTTTTTCTTCAGCAGCTATGAATAGTATTTACAAGTACAAAACTAATATTCAGAGCAGTAATATTCAATACAAAGATTTGTATTAAAATTAATCCATCTGCTAAGTTTAACTGCTTCTACTGCATCTCATCTTTCAAATTCCTTTCTTAAAAAATTATCCAGGATCACATTCTTTAAAAACATTATCTTAAAACTGATGACTACTTTACTTAAGCTATTTAAGTTATTACTTAAAGTACTATTCATCAGAAGGTGCTTTTATTTACAGCAGCAATTCACTTTGCATGTAGCAAAGGAAGATGAGACAGACTAGAAGGGGTAGAGTACATTGTAGAGCTTTCCAACTGAAGAATTTATATCGTAGTATTAACCCTTTCCACTTCCATCCCCAGCTCCTTAAGGACACATTGAATTTGGGGGTGCTGGCAAGGGATCTTTTAAAAGCATTTTTTAAGGTTACATGATAAAACAAACTAATAATACGACATAAGAATAGGAACTGAAGGTAGGAGAAATTATTACTTTAGAGACTACTCAATCAGTATTCGATTTCTTTTGATGGAGGAGGAGGAAGTGTTTGTGTTTTGTATTTCAAAATATGCAGATGAAAGAGTCTGCAGTCCCAGTTTGATTACAAACACATAAAAAAATGTTGCTTCCTTCTTGAAAAGATTCTTACTGTGAGAGTTTATGCAGAATTTGCATCTTGACTGTAATTAAGATAAGCATAAAAAAAGGTGTCTTTTGAGAGGGCATGATGACAAGACAGTCAAGAGGATAATGACAACTGTTGGCATCTTTCACTTTGGTAGAAGGCATATTATTTCCGTTCAAAGACAGTGCCTTGAGAATCATGATGACAAAATGCAGGTAAAAACTGTAGATAAACTTAACAATAGTCAAACATCTCAAGAAAACAGCTTTGAGAGATTAAGAAATAAACATATGGTAACTGTATTTATGCCATTGACCCTATAGATACTCCCCAGTAAAGTTGATTTTTATTATTATTGTTACTGTCTTTATTTCATCTTGAAATTTATTTTTCTTTTGTCAAAGTAATCTTATCTTGAATCAATTATTTGTTTTCACTGTTGTCTTATCAAACTTTTCAATAACTTTAAACATGAATATGCATGTGTGTTATTTATCTACATCAAATGTTTTAACATGCTTTCATCAGAAATTCTTGTGAGTTTTTCAAGGTTCTTTGTCAGAATGGCAACACTTTTATATAGCAAACTTTTTACAAAGTTAATGTCTTTAGGGTAATGAAGTTTTGAGGATGAAAGATTAAATCCCTGAAGGTTTACAATCTTGGAAGTATTTTTCACAGAAATATTCCTCTTTTCTTCATTGCAATTATTAGGACTATGTACCAGTTAGGAAAAGCCCTCTGCTAAACCTTCTAACCAGACATAATACTCCTCTAGTTTCACAGTATATTCCTATTCTACTATTATTTAATAAAGAGTTTTGTTGTCTTCTACAGAATAAAAGGGTAAGTTGAAATCACTTCACTCATACTGCACCCAAATGTGCATTTAACCTTGAATAAATTATTGTATCGCCTCTAAATCACTTATGAGATATGGAATTGATATGAAGAAGGTACAAACTACAAAGAAGAGTTCCTGGTTAAACCAAGGAAATTTAACTCAGTTGAGTGAGATATCCTAGTAAACTGTATATTGACTAACATTCCTAATTTGCAGAAACTTCAATGTGTGACCCATGGGGAGAGCAGAGAATGCTCTAAACTGCATTGGTAGAACCGAAACTCACTGCTGTGCTGGGATTTGATTATGATTATAGAGTTACAAGAGGAGAAAACAAACACCTCTTTCCCCACCCATGTAGAAATTTATATGGGGAGATTGCAGGTGCCAATCGGAAACCTTTCCCAAGATACAACTCTTAAATAAACACAATTTTATATGGAAATTTGGTGACTCCATTTTTACCTCTCTTGCCTTGGGGGCCTTTCTATCATGCTTATTATTAATGCATGCCATGTAAAGCAAGATGAGCTTCAGCTAATTTCACTGTTACAAACTATCCATTTTCCAGTGGTAACTTTTCAGCTACATCCTGGGGAATTTACTATATCTCACAAATACAATCCTAAGAATTCCTCCATTGAGACAGAAAAATACTAATCCCCTTTTCACAAAAGACTGGTCAGACCTTATGATTATACCCACTAATCATCAAAATAAATGATTTTTAATCACAGCAGATACATATATTTTGTATCTTAGATGAAAATTTTAAGAAAGTGCATCTTCCCTAAATGAAGGCTAGAAACTGAATAAACTGACATTTCTTTTAGCTTACCTTCAACTAAATGAGAAAAGAAAGACTTATGTACAAGCTGGCTGTTTACTAATGGAAATTGGTGAACAGTTCCAAGCAGTAAGGATTTTAAGAACATTAACAGTGTCATAACACAAGTAGTACTAATAAAAACAAGACAAGAACTTGAAAGTAAGCCCAACTTATGAAGGTATTTCTCTGATCTGGTTGCCTCCAATTGCAGGGAACTGAGCTCTATGACCCAGCAAGTCCCATTGCACCTTCTGTCCTTTATTAACTTGTATTTATTCGGATATACCCTTTCAAAAGAAGCTGAGCATCAACAAACTGGAACTGGAGTAGCACAAAAGGCCCAAATGAAGGTTAAAAAAACGTAAAGAAAATCTGTGTAGTTTATGGGTGTCTAGGGAAATCACAGCTCTAGCTTTCTAGAAGTTAAAATACAACAATTTCATTTTAAATAGCTTTTGTGCAATTCCAAACAGCTTCAGGTGGTGCCAAAAAAAAAAAAAAAAAAAGACAAATTCTGCATTTTTCTATTATTTGGCCTCACAAATTATGCCTCCTGATGCAATATGGATAGAATTATTACACAGAACACATATGTGCAAAAGGCAATTCTAAGGTCTTTAGTAAGTAGCTAGCCTTCCCAGAGGAATTAGCAAACTAAATGTGCACTGGATCCTTACTGAAATGGCTACAGATAAACCTAAAGGAGCATATATGAAACACACTGATGTGCAGGCTGTTTTTATATGCTGATGAAGTTTACACCATAAGGAATTTAAGGTCTCTACATAAATTTCTGATGTGTTTCAATCCAATCAGCTCTCACAGATGAGAAACATCTAAAGTGCTGTCCTGGGACAGTATCTCTGCACACAACACTCTTTCCCCTTTAAGTAGCAGCGTGTTAAAGCTGTCATGATTCTGCTATATGTTTTAGCAAAAGCCAACTGCAATCCAACCTTATTAGCCTATATACTGATTACTAGGCGAATATATGTATAACGGTATGTACACACACACATACAGTCAGCTGGTATACTAATCTATAGCACAGGTCAGGATTGCTACCTGTACCTTTGCTTAGCCACCACAAACTTTGACAGTATCTCACAGGCATCGAGCTTGTAGTCGTTGGCATTGTGTAGGTATTAGCCCAGATCCATTTTCTGCTTCTTGCTTGCCCAATCAATATTGTATAAACCAACCTTCCCAAAATCTCTGCTATTCTTTGCACTGTTCCATCAGCATTTATCTCAAGAAAGGTATGGAAAGAACATAAACAAATTAAGGGTAACAGAAACAGTTATTTAACCGTATCATCACTTTAAGCTTGAAAAGGTCTTCAAAACCCCCATTAAACAAAACCAGTCCCCTCCATTCCCTCAGATCCTCTGCAGTGCCTTGAGGTGGTTTGAGCAATAAACAGATCCAGGGTTGGGAGAAGCAATAGTGACTAACAATGAATTTAATGCAGTTATCAGAATTGTCACTGAGTAGATTCACTTCAACACACTGTCTTTTAGTTTTTTTCAGCTTGGCATTACAGAATTCCTACTCTACTGTATTTTCATTATGGTTTACTTTAAAAACTTGAAACCAGTATCAGGAAGTTATCCTCCCTGTTACAGTCAGCTTATTATTCGTGAGCTACTTATTTGTTAAATATTTTTTTTAATTATTGATAAAATATTTGTTTTATTTACAGCCAATGTTACATTGAAATTTCATAGCTGTAGAATATCCAATGTCCCACAAACCCTAGAGACTTTAAGTAAACTGATTACAATTGGAAAAGGAAGAAAAAACCAGTAGATAAAACCTTTGACCTAAAACAAAGCTCTGCAAGAGCAAATCACATGCAGGAGACAAGCATACCTAAGATGTGTCACAAGTTCACAATCATTCCCTCAATAATATTACCTGGTATAATACAGCAACTTATGGCATTCTTTTCATGGAGATGGGAACTGACAGACTTGACCTGAAGGACCCAACATTTCTGTGTGCCCCATAAAACATAATGTATTCACTCAGGAGAAGATGTTCCTTTCACCCACATATTCTCTTTTCCCAGTCCTAAAGACATTAGTATATTTTGCAAAGGCATTCTTTTTTGAGGGTGGTGGTTTTTGTGTGGTTTTTTTAACACTACACTCGAAAGCACCAGTGAACACCATACGGTATTTCATAAGCATAAGAAATGGAGAAACAGGAATAAGATTTTGACCAGCTGACAACTAGCCCAGGGAGAAAGAGGTGGTGACAGCTCCAGCTGTTCAGATTTTAAGTGCTGCTTATTTCTTAAATGATTATCAATTCGCAATGAAAATCTGTGGAAGTGAAGTCATTCTACAGCTATACCATTAGCTAAAATTATGACTTTGGTATTTTACATTACTGAGTTTAACCTAATTGAGAAAGTAAAGAATTAATTGCATCATTTCAGCTTTTGATTAATGCTTTTATTTTTTGACTATAACTTTATTTTCCCCTCCTCCCTTTAATTTTCCTGTTATGCGGTTTTCAAATTGAAGACAGTGAATAACATAATTACTAACTAACCTTTCCTGCAGAAAGAAATATTTTAAATAAGGAAAAGTACAATCTCAATTTTTGAAGTCTCTTCAGTACGTGACTAAAATTCTGAAGGCCCTGGATTTTCATGCTTCTCTTTCTGGGCTTTAAAGGAGTGTCCAAAAACTCTCTTCTGCACACTATTAAGATGACCCATCAATGGTAATTTTTCTTAATTTAGATTTCCTGTTGCAATCTCTTTCCTAAGGTTTTCAGCCCATGCATCCCTTTCACTGGGCTCCCTCATGGGTTAGCTCAGAAATTAACTCACATCTCCCCTCTCCACCTTATTCCAATGTATAGTGACTTCCTTTTAACTGAAGCCAAATATTTAATATGTTGAGACTGCAATTCCAGAAGATACAGTCTGTCACCAAATCTTAGTCAGAAGAACTCATGTTTACAGACTTTACAAACTAACAAGCTAACTAGTCTTAAATACCACTGCTTTCTACGTCCTTTGCCACTTAAACCACAGTTTGGACCCCTGCCCAAGAGATGAAAAATTTTGCTCCTCTAAGTGGCTCACATTGTGCCTTTTTCAATGAAATATAGCTAAATGGGTTATATCAGGAAAGTGTTACCTTTTATTTCATATTCATTCTTAATTTTATGCTGAGAATCTGATGATATACAGATTTGTATTCAGAATTTCTACAATATGACCTTTCATGAATTTGATTTACTAAAGCCTCAAATGTGATAGTTCCCATTCGCACATTTTGTTTTATATGGATGACATTTTCCTTCAAACATTAACCTGCCATTTTATTGTCTCCCAGGTACCTTCAATAGGCTTCACAGATAGAACAATTTTAACTTGTCACAAAACCAAAATTGCCCCACAAAAATTTTGGTTTGGTAAAGAAAACACTTTTTTGTTCTTTTTTTTGTTCTTGTGAGACATAGTTTTGCATTAAGCCTCCTGTCAATATGTTTCGTAGAACACAGACTGCTTTTCTCCTAAGCCATGTATTTTACATGACTCTAAAGGGCCTTTCATGTGGTACTGCATACCATCTGTAGCCATTAGGGTATTATTTATAGAACTACATCAAAAAAATACTCCAGGAAAATTCTTTTTATGCTAATCCATTGACTAAAAACCATGAACCAGTTAAGAAACCGAGATCTATTAAATTACTGACATGTCTTCCTTTGCAGTCGTTTAATACGGTTATTATTGGATAAACAGATAAACTCTGGATGTTTATCTGATCTACATTAGCCACACAAAGAATTAAGAATTTATTAAGAAAAAACATGAAAATATTTCAGGGAGAGAGAATTGGTTCATATTGCTTCTTATAGCACAAAGTTTTCACTTGTTCAGGAGAATCACTGCAAAACCAAAGGCTATATCAGAGATGATAATTAACAAGAATGCTGAGCCACTGGAGAACAAAAATGATGGCTAGCAGGTCATCCAACAGTTCTTAGTATAGTTCTTTTGGCTCAGAAGACAAAATGCTGCGAACTCGTACCCAGCCACTGTCTGCTTCAGTGCACAGGACAGTCTTACATATGGCAACTCTCTGGCATTAGCTCTAAGGCATTTGTCAGGGGAATAAGCGAGTTTTTTATCACCCTGAACTTCTGATTTTGAGCCTTTTGATTCTATTCATATAGCTAAGATAAATGCAAACCTCTTTTTCAGCATTTGATTCTCTCAGTGAATCAGTAATAGCTGCTGTGGGTTGTGCTTTTTCAGCATTCCACAAAATGTAGACACAAACATACAATTATTGTTCTCCAAAACAAAATTAATCTGAATGCTATGTTGGTAGCACCTTTTTAGAAACACAAGTTATTATTTTTGTTTAATAGTAGTCTTCTTTAAAATAAGGGTGCACAATGTTACAAAAACATTAAAAATTCATGTTAACACCTTTTCAGTATAATTAAAATATTTTTATAAAATATATATTTTGAATTTTTAATAAGCTATTGTTAGTGCAGTACCAACCTTGAAAATAAAAATACTGAGCATCTTAAGACACCTTGACTTCTCTGCTCTGTAAACCAATACAAAACATGCACTTCCCTGCACACTACGTACCTAGCACAATGACTCCTTACAGCTCAGCATACTTGCTGTTAACTCAGTTGCCAAACTTTTATAAAAAGTTATTATGAAAAGGCCAGAACCTTTGAAAAGGCCCAAACTATGGCTTATCCATGTCCCGTACTATTTCATATAATGGTAAATAATTATGATTAATGGACATAATTCTTATTCTAATAGTATTTGGGTTATACAGAAGGCAAGAAGTTAATGGGAAGAGATACCATCCTGAAAAGAAAACTAATTCCTTAAAAAGTAAGACAAATCATAGATATATAATCTAAAGAATCCAGATCTTGCAATCCAGACATTTGTTTTCCATGAAAGGGGTGAAGTACGGATAAGAAAAAGTAGTTTTAAAGTTCTCCTGAAACCTCTCCAGATTACTCCTTTGGACAGATGGGACAAAATTCAAATTTATTTGGAGACAGAGGAAGGGATCTTTCCCAGCACGTTGTGGTCTCAGATTGCTGTACTACCCAGATGAACTGCAAGTTGTCCTGAGCCTTTCCCTGTGAGAATGAAGTTCTTGCTGCTGATTCACCAACAGCCCACTTCTCAGAGAACTTGTTTTGTCATATTCATTAAAAACATTAATAATAGCAGTGAACTATGTAATCTTAGAGAAATCTATAATGCAAACTTTTACTGCTTAAGATCTCTGAGACAGTTGACATTCTGCATAATAATGAACTACATAAAGAAGAATTTTTATGCATTGAAAATACAGGGCTTAATTACAATAATTTTTGTTGTTGTTGTTGTTGTTTAAAGAGTAGTTTTAAAGTCCTAGAAGTACATTATATTAAAACAAGAAAAGGCAGTCTTATCCATACACTTGCACGGAGGAAAAAAACTTTTGTCACAGGAAGTGCCTTCCCCTCCCTGACTCTACTATTCATCAACCACAAAAATCTCTAACAACAAAAAAGGGATGTGATGGAAACATGAGCCGTTGAATTAATTGCCTAAACAACAGCAAAGGATTCTATACCTTTTTTGTTGTTGCATTTTAAAAGTTTGTCCTTTCATGTGGGTGACAATCTCCTTTCCGGCTGAA
Organism: Limnodromus scolopaceus; assembly: GCA_028565335.1. Lineage (NCBI taxonomy): Eukaryota > Metazoa > Chordata > Aves > Charadriiformes > Scolopacidae > Limnodromus > Limnodromus scolopaceus. The sequence goes on from JAOXNO010000063.1 coordinate 16,352,435, forward strand.
CATATATCTCGGTGTCCTCATCTGTTGATCATGGGTTTTCAAAAGCAAGCGCTACATTTTCATCCATGTGAAATACCTCACTGTGAAATACCATCACAAAGATAATTGCTTTTACAAATCCTTAGAGAAGCAGTTTCTGAGCTCAAGATCATAAAGGCAGGAAACAAAAGGACAATAAACAAATAAATAACAAATGAGATAAACCCTTCTACTTTCCTGCCCAAAATAATACAATACAAACGCTTAAGAGAAAAATATTTATGCTACACTATTCTCTCCCTAAACATTATCATGCCACCAGCCACAAAGATGAAAAGGAGGTGCCAGGCCTATCAACACTACTGCTTGCCACCATCTGCCAGCAGAGAACTAGATTTTCAGATATATGTTTGCTTAGCATTGGTGCTGATAGTATCCATGAATTTGCATTCAGGTCCACAGAAATGTCAGCCTAGGAAAGAGGGTGGACACTTAGGAGTGTCAGCATATCTATCAAAACAAGGCAGCGTGATGGCTGTGTTGGAAGAATGCAGCTATGTAAAACAAAACCAAAACCACTGCCATATTACCAGTAAAAATGATAGGATTAAATACGAAGAAAGTCTGTTCAGATCAGTTGGCTAAACAGAGACATACTGGAAAGAGTAAGAAGGAAATAACCTAGAAAATTTGAAGAATTCTGTCTGGTTTTAAAGAAATGAATGTCAGATGTTTTATACCTGAAAAAAAAAATAAATATATATATAAGGTTGGAAAAGGCCATATATACATAAAGATGAAAATGGAACACTGCAAAACCTGGAAAATGACTGATACTTGACATTTGCAGTTATATCAGCATTCCTCTAGACATTATGGTTCAAAAAACATGGCTTAGTTTTTTCTGGGTTTTTTTGGAGGGAGTGGAGTTAGATTTGGAGTTTTGTTTGGGTTTTCCGGGAGGAATGGGAGGGAGGTTATTTTGTTTGTGGTTTGTTTTTTTTTCTAACGTATGCTTTATAGAATTTCTCTCCTGACAAAGACAGATCTAGTTCACAGCAATGAGTTGTAACATTACTCAGGAAAGGTTAAGGCTGGGCTGAGCAGCCCTGAACGATTTGGAGTATTTCACACAGCTCATAGTTTCCTGTGGGTAGCAGCAAACTTCACAGGGAAATATCCCCCTAATACCAACCTCAGTGAAGTTCAGCACTGCACACGCTCCTCACCTTGAACTGAATGTGGCCTGGGATGAGTCACTTCAGTGTCATGCCCTTACAGACAGCTCATCCAGCGCTCAGCTGCTCCTCAGCACCCACTTCTCCACTCCACCTCCTCTGCCCTGTGCATGGGGATCTTTGACAGCATCCGGCCATGGTTCCGGGCTCTTCTAGTGTAAATAAATCTCTCTTGTCAATACCAATCTCTATAAAGCCACCCTTTCAAGCTTTGGGGAACATGAAAGGCACAATTCTACTCACATGGGACTGTACGTAGAATTCTTTGCCACCAGGGCTGTTTTCAAACCAGAAAGTATATGATTTTTCCCATTTCCCTCTTTGCTTTTTGCACCAGTGCCTTTCATCAGGGTGACCAGTCGCTGCAGGCACACTTGCTGTTTTATGGGTCTTTTTTATTTCCCAAATGGCATAGTACTGCTCATGTAGCTTTGCAAAATTACAGTATACATGTTTTTGCTCCCCCAAAGCTCCAGAAACAGACTTGTAAAAAACAAAGTTCAGATTTTCTGAGGATGAATTTTCACTATTTGAACTCCTTGCACACTCTAAGCCCTTCTCTTTGACAGCCCCTGACACCTCATCCTTCCCCACACTATGCCACCTCTTAGAGACCTCAGGACCAGCAGCAACGTCACTGCTGCCCTCTGTGATCAGGAAACACCTTCAGACTGTCCACTACTGTTCAGTGTTGAAACAAGACAGAAAAAGTGCCAGTTGTTCAAAAGGTTATGCAAGTAATGTAAAGACATTTGGAAGATTTCAGATTTGGGGTGGGAAGCAGGGGGGAGGACTGTTAGAATTGCTTGGTCAGCAGCACTTTAATTTCCCTACAACAGCTGATACAGCTGAATTAGGGAAATTATCCTTATTCAAAGATCATTCTAGCAACGTAGAAAGTGATTAAAGCACTGCTTTCTCATTTATTATTTCTGTATTCCCATTTATTTTTACTGAAATCCTAAAATAAAATTACTGCCAAAAATATAGCTGTTTTATTTCTCATAATAATCTAGATTGATTTTACCACCATAATATTTAAACACGTTTTATTTCCTAAGGCATTAAATGTAGTTTACAGTTAGCTGCAGTAGAGTGCCTAGCATCAAAAAACGCTGGCCGTTTAGTTGAGACAAAAGGATTGTGGCTTTTTTGTATAATTGTTTTATATTTACCCCCCTACCCACTTTAACTCAGCTTATGTAAACATAAGGAATGCAATGATAACCAAAAGGATACAATTCTAATCCACTGAATTATATGCATTTATGCCTAAAATTCAGTAAAAATGTAATGATACTGATTTACGTCCATAGAGATTTGGATTTAGAACAGGTCAGTTAATTAAATTTCCCCTGGAGAAGAAGTCATATCAGCCAATTGAGTTATTGGGGGCTTCTACAGTCTGCCACACTGACACGGGAACTCAACAACTGCTTAGAAATGTGGGTTTGGCAAAGATTAATACATACACATAGACTATTACAACCTCAACTGCAATAGACAGAGACCGTTGCTAAGGTAAAAGTGATCTATTGAGGCAACAGATGGGCAACTTGCCATAAAGACACACCAACATCTCAAAGACATTCTGGGTGAGGATTGCGCTAAGAGAGCGGAACATTTATACATGCAGGTCTGATGGCACATGTACGGTCTAAGGAGCTAAAATGTTGAACTAGGATTCAGGAGGATTCTGCTTCTTATTTATGTAATTTGGAGCTATGTTTTCCTTGATAAGACTTCGCATTCACAATAGGTACAAAAGAGAATGAGATTTATTGTTGTGAATTCTGAAGCCAAAGTCCAAAGAATTATTCTCAAAATATATTTAAAATTCTGAACATGAATGCTGCTCAGCTTACAAGAATAGACATGCTAGTTTTGCTGAAGGACTCCCCACCAGGTACAGATAACTAATAAAAGACATTTCCATGTTATTTCCTAATACTTACACAATAGCTAGTTTCCTCAGTCAGACAAATTTTTCACATGGATTTTTAAGTCTATATATTTTGGACTTCATTTCTACAGTAACAAAGATGCAAATGTAATAACTATTACATTGAGCTTAAATACAGAGAGCTTTGACCATAAGCTTAAGCACCGGAACGCTTTCTAGAGGTGCCATAGTTCCTAAAAAGGAATGAAATCAGCAGAACAGTAATACTCTTTTGCTTTGACTGGATTTTATTAAGAATTTCCTAAGTAATTATTATATATTAAAGATTTATAAGTGTCCAGAGGACACTGTCACCTGCATTTAATAAGCTTTTTTTCTCCTCTGTTATTATTTTTTCAATGGAGTATGAAGTGTCTGACAAAGATTTTATTACATTTACAATAAAATATGGAAGCTCAGGCATTTAAATGTAATCCTTTACAATGGATTATTTAAAACTTGTTTTGACGTCTACATAAACATAAGGGTTAATATTAATTAGGAAGTTTAACCCATATTATATTAAAATCAATGACAATCAGATTTCACTTTGTAGAAAAGTTGAAAGAAGGTAGGCCATCAGAAAAGAGGAGAAAAATATCTTTTCTTATGCTTAATTGCTTAGAAATATGAACAAAATCTCTTTTCACACAGATGCTTATAAAGCATTTCTAAAGGCATTCAAAAGTCAGAGTGTTATTTCTCTTTCAATGATATTGATGGGGCAGTATTAATATTAAGTTTGTTATGCCAACGTACAATCAGACTTATCTCAGGGATCAGTTATTCTTGCAGTTTTAGCTGAAACAGCATCCATCTGTTATGTATGGTCTTCAAGATTTTTGCATTCTAGTCATAGACATTAACAACCCTTCTGATAGTTTTTTGCAATCTTCTGTTTGTGGAACAAAAAATAAGTCAGGTTAAATACTTTAGTTTTAGCAATTCTTATCTTTTTCTCGAAACCTTTAAACAAACTAGATCTGTAGAATAAAAATTGAAGAAGTCCTACCTGTGTAATCATAAAAATACTAAATGATTTTAAGATTCTTTTACAAACACCAGAGGTAAATGCTGTTCTTTAAATGACCTACTAAAGTTTGTAAAGCTAAATCATTTATAAACTAATACAGAAAAATTCAACTTAGATTCACCTTTGAAGTTTGCTTCTTTTATTCAAGATCTGAAGGAAGACTTCACCTGAAAGCTTGTTCTGTTTTTTTAACTGAAAGCCTTTGTTTTCTTTTCCAAATAAAATTGTTTATAGGGAAAGATTACCCAAAGAAAAGAAAGAATACTCTCTCCCTAGAAATCTTATCTGGAAATAGAAAGAACATTTTAGGCTCTAAAAGATTCTTCTGTTAATGTAACAGCCATGAAATTAGAATCTACAGAATCCGGTGTAAGAACATAAAAACGGTCTTCCTGCACCAGGCCAAGACTGTGTCATTGTGTCTCTGACAGGCAGCCGTAGTCGGGCATTTAGCAAAGACGAAGAAAGAGCAAACATGTATGACCCCTCCTTGGATTGGATGGTTTTGACTGTTTAGTACCCTCCAGTGAATCTTTTTTAAAGAACTTGTCCAGTAGCCCTCCTTTTGCATACTATTTGACCAAATTCAATATCTGACCTGCCCTCCCTGCCCCACAGAGCGGCCGACAGGCAGGTGTCATTACAACAGGTACAAGAGCTGTATGCCTTACTCAGAGTCTGTCAGAATAAAGAGCAGAGGAGAAGACAAGAAGAGCTTTTGTCAGAAGTACTAACTTCAAGCCTACATTTTATGTCAAACAGAGGCCAGTGTATAAAAAATGACTCTTCATACTGTGCCCAGGCTTTAGCTTCTGTGTGCTAAAGAGCCAATGAGTTTCACTTGTAAAAGCTGTAGCTATAGAAAGACATTAGGAGTAAAGCCATAGGAAATACATTGTGGAATATTAATGGCTAGTCTGCATTTCAAAATCTAGAGAGTGGTGACCTTAAATACATACTCATTTTTCTCTCCCTATCATTTCTTCTCATTCTCTCCTTACAGCAAAGCATTTTTTTCATGACTATTTGTTTCAGATACCAAAACCATTAAACTGCTGCTTTTTCCAAATGCAGATACCAAGCAATTTTGCTTATGAATTTTGGAAAAATCTGCTGTTGTACAAGAGATTTCCAGGAGTGGTAAGCAATTGAGGAATAGATAGAAATAAAACCAAGCTTAATGGAGAGAGCAGTTATATGCTTATACTATGAGTTAGCAAGGATTTGCCTGATGAGAATGATTTCTAGACTGTACGTATTTACATCTCAGGGAGGTAAACCAGGAAGTATAAAATAAAAAAGTCAATAGAAGACAAACAGCAAGAGCCTCTGAATACTGCAAGTTGATGTGGATTGTTCCATAATTGCAAGTTTGGTAGTTGCATATTTTTTTCACAGAAAATAGCAATGTTTTCTTAGTTACTACAGATTATGGACACGGATTATAATGTCTGCTTGTGTAAATTCTATGAACTACGTTAAGAGGTGAAATAATGAGTATTCCAGGTGTTCACAGAATACCTGTCACTGTGTGAACAGTCTTTGATAACAAAATTTTAAGTATTGCTGTTAATATTACTAGTAAACAGTAAGCATTCATTATATAAAAGACCATGTTCCAGAAGACATTTTACCAAAGAATTATGGAATTGTACAAAAAAATAAACTGTGGAAAACCCTTTTCTATTACACACTAGTAATATTTCCTATTGCTTTTCAAAAGATGACAACATTCTCCCCATTTTTGGGCTGCCACATCACAAGCAGAAGTTGTTATTAGTCCATTTAAGTGAAAGGTGAATTAGTAAATGACATATTCACAGACTGCTGTTGTGAGCTTTGATTTAGTCCTACTCACTCTATTCAGTCTATTTTGACAGATACTGCTAGTAGATCTTCAAATATATACATTCGCAAAACCAAAACAGGTATGGATTCAAATCTTTACCAAGTGCATAGTTTGAATAACAGGTTTAAAATGTGGAGATAAATTCACGTGTCTTATAACCAATATCTTAAACTAAACAAGATCATAATATTATATCACTAATATCAGAGCACTCTCCTAGAGATAAATCACAAAAAAATTCACCAAAACCAGAGCCACAAAATTATCCAGATCAACTGAGAACTGGAGAAAGCACCAGAAGGGAAATTTCCTGGACATAAAAGGAAATGAAAAAGCCTCTCTTGAAGAAAGGGCCAAGTGTAGTAAAAGAAACCTTTTCTCTCACCACTTTGCTGAGGTTTTATGATAAGATTTTCATACTTGCAGACATTCAGTTCAGTTGATTTGTGAAAAGGCAGTTTGTTAAATACTAATAATGGTGCTATAAAGCTATGCATTACTAGAAGAGGGAAGAGAAAAAGTAGACAAAGTTTAAGATCACAGTAGCTACAGCAGGGTAACTTGTGGAACTCCAATGCATATTTTGCCTTCTATTCTGCCTTAAACTTCTGCCTCCTTGCTTAGGAGCATTTCAGTGATGATGGCTGCCTGTACAGTAGAAAACTATATGTGGTAAACCTTGCAGTTTCTTAAAATGGAAATGCACTTTCCCACATGGAAGAGCAAGAAACAACCTACAGCAACCACAGAAAGTTACCTTGCCAGCCAAGAACGTTCCATTCATATCTCCAGTAGCCTTTTCCTAGGGATTATCTCTCAGAAAGCCCTCACCACACTGGACATAACAGTCATTTGTATCACTTTTGCCATACCCAGCGCTTTTTCACAAATTGGAAATGCGCTCTTAAGTAACCAAACCTTAGATGGAGTTTCACATGACCTGAAGTCTGTCCCCCAACTTTAACCGTTTGCTGCCAGGAGTCAGTTACAGAAAGCAGTAACACCAGTCAGGGGAAAGCAAATTTACCAATCTGCCTCTCGTGCCCTGCTCTCTGGAGGCCACCACCACACCACCCAGCTGGCATCTTCCTACATAGAAAGAAAGAAAGAGTGAAGAACAAGTAATTTCTTTTATACATTTCTAAAGATGCTCTGTTTGTTCAGACTTCCGCACTTATTTTCTCAGTGTTTCCTTTGTCCCCGTAGGTTTTTTGGCTTAAAATAAAAATTATTCTGAATTAAGTAAGTCTCTTCGTTAATTTGGTACAGAAAATGAATGTTCATACACGTTTCCTTAAAAATCTGTACATGTTGTTGTAAGTAATTCTTAAGTTACTTGAAAGAAGTCCAGCTAGCATCTAGACAGAAAAGAAAGTGCATTCTCCATGACCATACATATCCTAGAATTCATCAGAATTTATTTTTTGGATATTTTTCACCATTGTTTCTATATGGCTGTGCTGGTAGATGCTGCAAAAGTGTTCAAAAATGTGATGTGTTCCTGAACTGCATTCATAGAAAAAACTACATTACTATTCTGTAACAGATCATAATAGGTGAATTTAATCAAAGAACTGTTTAACTTTGTTTTCAGTGTGAACACTGAAGAACTTGACTGGAAAAAATTCAGGGAATTTTGACTGCCTGAGGGGTACATTATGTTCTTTTGTTTGTTTGTTTCTGAGAATATTTATTTTATTTCTATTTTTCCCACTTTTGAAAATTGATATAACATTGACCAGTGTTCTACTGAGTAATAGTTAAATCATAGCGTGTTTACAGTGTTTAATATATTTTTATCCAAGCTATAAATATATACCACCTTAGACCTACCTTATAACTCTATACCTACTAGGGATAAAAGTTAGTTACATATCAAACTCAATGTGTGTGTGTGTGTAGTGTTTAACGGATCAGTGAACCAACTTTGCATAGACAGGGAACGGAGGAAAAAAAAATATCCCTCAGAAGGTTTTAAATGTTGAATTACTCTGGTTTTGATGGTTTAAATATAACTTTCAGTGATACCTTAAGTGTCTAGTACTGTAATTCAGTAATCTGAATGGTGGTAAATTCTCATTTATTCATATCACATACAAAAATATTCATTTGAACTGGATTCAGGATGGTGTCACTCTCACCTAACAACCAGTACTCTACTGCCCCAGAGCACCTGACATGTCCTGCAATATATCACCCTGCACCCACCTTTTTTTTTTTACCCTGCAATGAACCAAATTATGTTTTGTACTCTGCAGAAGGGGGGAAATAATTTCAGCCTAGGGGAGAGTAGTTGACAAATACTTCCTAACTATCTTCAAAAGAAATACTTCTTGTTATGCAAAGGTTGAAGCATCAACTGATCAGCCTATGACTTCTCTTATCCTTTTTGGTTACTTACTGCAGTGACAGCCTCCCCAGGAACGATGAGGTTCCAAGAACAAGTCGTGTCCTGAACATGTAATAGTTACTGAAAGGAACTCTATGCTTGGAATAGGTGCTTTAAGCATTCCTTCTGATTCACTCCCGATTCATTGCAAAAATTATTTTGTTGCCTCAAAACATATGCTTTGCTAGAAAAAAACTGAAGTCTTTCAAAAAGTTATTTCCCCAACTTGTTAGTAACACACTTCTGCTCAGATAATATTAAAACTGTGAATGATCATAGTCCATTTTAATGTAAAACAGAATATGTAACATAAGCCACTACTGAAGGTAATTTAACCTGTAACGGTGTATTCTAAGAGGAAGCAGAAATACCCACATATAACCCACGTCTAGAAAAGTAACACCCATTAGTCAAACAGTTACAGTTATACACTTGCTATACAAGCTGGCCTAACTCATCCCTAATTTACAAGAAAAATTACTATCTAAATCAGAATTCTATAATTCTTATAAGAATGTCTATAGCAAGGGAATACCCACCATGACCCAAAGACAAACTTCTAGAATACTGAACCTGTGAGGAAAAAAATCCAGATTTCTCTCCAATCTGTGTTCCTAATCCAAAACAACTTGTATACTCTTACTGGACATGAACTCTTAATGACACCTCCTCTGCAGGAGAGTAAATAAACAAAGTCATCTCAAAGAGGTCCTGATCCCCGTGGTATTATCTTTTATAGGTAGAATGGTACTGCTCAGCAAATATGTCCTGTAAGACAAGCTGTCTCTATAAAATCTGTATAATCCTTTCCAGACTGAATTGCCCCTGGCGAAGTAGTGCTGGAAAATGACCTCAAGCAACTGTGCCACTGGGATCTGTCATCATTTGACTACGACCTAATAAAATTTCAGTCTAAGGCAAATTTTCATTAATTTTATGTCTCCTAGAAGACTCATATAATACATGTAACTTTTAAGTTTATACCTATGCTTGCTGAGCTAAATCTTTAATTGTAGCCCAAATCAGTCAACCACTAGAACAGATGCTTTATTTTTGAGCACTTAATTGTACCGACTTAGATGGGTCTATGTAGGTGCTTAACATCAGGTGCCTGCTTCATTGTTTTGCAGGATTTACACCGAGAATCCTTAGTGCTTTGAATATCCATCCTTTCCTGGGTGTGTGTGTGTGGTGTGGTTTATTGTTTTGTTTTGGGGTTGTTTGTTATTTGTTTGTTTTTAATAAAGAAAATAAACTGAAGCAAAAGCTAAACTAAAAATAACAACAGCTTTCTCACCCTTCTAAAATTGTAGGTGATGTTGTGAAGTTACTGGGTACTTTCTTCTTGTACTTTCCAGTTGATGCAACCTAGACCTTTATTTGTACAGAAATCAGCTTTTAATTAAGCCAATGAGGTTTTCACATTACCCTAATGCCTATAACAATTGTTATGTTTCTATTATTTTCTTTGTTAAACACACTTGTAGTTTTAAATGACAGCAAGTCAAGCTAGCAATTTGTAAAGATGTGTGAATAAGGAAATTGCTCTATTCATACGTTCATAATGAACAGAGAGATAACATAATAATGCTTTGTATTCTCTCACCCTCCAACAAGAGGAAAGGAAAGCAAAGGAGGTGGCCTGGATAATTTCCCCCAACCCTCGCTTTGTTCTGAAGCCTTTTTAGCACTATTTATTGAGGAATGCAAAGGAAGAAAAATCATCCAAGCCAAGCTTTGAACATTGTGTTTTAGTGACACAGCTTCCAAGAACGAGAAAAAGCTCGTTCATTACAACAAAATGCTGGAAAAAAGCCAACGTACAACTGCACACATTACTGCAGTCGATCTGTACCACATCATACCACTACTACTCCATTTCATATATTATTGCTAAAATATGTGCAAACTGAAGTTGTTCCAGCCTTAAATTACACCAATGCCAACAACGCAAATAAAAACTAAGATGCTTCAGTGTTTAAGAAACTCACTGTCTGGTTGGATAGTGGGGAAGCAAAGGGCTTATTTGCTGCTCAGAGCTGCTTCCTTCTTTTGATTTTAAAGACTTCATAGACACACCTGACAGAGGACAAGAGGGAGGGGAAAGAGGCCCAGTGACATCGGCACTGTCTCCTTGCCTTTCCCAGGCTTCAGAGCAAGTTGCATACCCAAAATCGCAGAAAGGGTTCAGCTACTCCACCACCACCCTTGCATCGTCTCTCCCCAGCTAATGAGCCAAATCTGCCCTTTCTGTCTTTTTTTTCACAGATGCTTGAAACATCACTAAACATAGATATTTAGAGGAGTATTTAGATATTTTTAGTATACAGTTTGTCAAATAAATGATGCTTACTTATTTAAAGTGATTGCATGTTGCTATTCAATCAAGTTCCGTGATTTTTTTTCTCCGTTGTTTATAGATAAACCATAATGGTCAAACATTGCTACTCATTATGCATAAAATTCTGAACAGCAGATACATGAACATATACTCATGCCAATTTGCTCACTTTAAATGGTGTTCATCTTCCAAGTTCTGTCAAAATTTCTACTTGAACCTGAAGATCTTTTCAAAGATAATCCTACATTTACATGGATATGATTAAAAGTCAGGACATTATCAAAATAAAAAAGCAACACACCAGAAGTGAGACTCCGTCCTCCCCCCAGATTTTCTGGATCTGAGTATGTCTCATAGATCTCTTTATGATTTTCTGCCATCCAGCTTTCCTACCTGCTACCTCTCTTTACCCCGAGTTATTTATTCAAGTTTGCTTTTGGGGGCTATTCTGTAATTATATGCTTTGTGAAAACTTTATTACAATGTATTAAATACTAAAATGAAACTGTCACTTCGCAATGTTATGCAATTGAAAATGTCTGCAAAGCCATAGCAGTAAGCGCTCTGTCAGTTTAAAAGCTAAGGGAGGCAGCATAAACTTTCTATTACATCACAAATTTTGAAGATTTTTTGTTTTCTTTGACAGCTTTTACTTCACTTTTAAATTAATTTATAGAGCACAAACCAAACATGCTCCCCACCTCTAAAATGTAAAATGTATTTATACTGAAAATATTTGTCATGTCATTTCAATAACATGATTCATCGTAAGATACGTATGAGCCTGACGCATGCCAATGACGCATTCACAAAACAATGTCTTGCCCAGAGACAGTTTGAAGTTTCAAAGAATCTTCTGTGTAAAATTGGTTTAAATCCAACATACTGTTTTGATAAAACACTATCAAAATCTTGATGATTAAGATTTGTTCTCTCTTCAGAAGTGAACAGGCTGACCAAACTCTGACAGTATAAATATATTACAAGTGGAATACGTTGGGATTTTTGTATGTTTGAGAACTTGCTGAATCCGGCAGTACTTTTAGATAGCTTAATTGTTTACGTTGCCAGGAGATCCAAGTGGTTTGGCTTTCATTTGATTGCTGATCTTGGTATTTTGCTTCATTTCTGGCTTGATGTCCTTAAATTAACTCTTTTCTTTCATTTTGGTTTGCGGGTTTATTTTCAAACCTTAAAACATAGTATAGTTTGATTTTAACCTTCTTGTCCTGGCTTGAGGAAACCACACCACCCTTCTTTTGCTTGTAAACCTATCTTACATCTTTAACTTGTCTGTACGAATACCAGACTTTTAAATGGGAAACCATTTACAATACACTTCAAGCAGTAATTTCAAAGTTCTGTATGCAGACTTCAAAGCCCATTTCAAAAATTTAAAGGTATAATTTGGATTTATTTAAAAAAGGTGTGTTAATATGTGGAGCTAATGTTAATACATGGAGGTAAGAAACTTTTCAGAAAAGTGTTCACCTAAATGTTTTTATTTGAAGGGAAAGGTTGGCATATTATTCCTCACAAAACTTCTCTGATGTATGTATCTATTCTATAGCTTAACATGTGTTGTGTACTGAATTAAATCTGCTTCTTCCATTTTCACCAACAGAGAGTATGCACAAGCACTCATGGGGGAAGGGAGAGCCTAGAAAGGTTGGTGTCATTGTGACCCGCGATTTTAGTAAGAAATTATTTATTTCACGCTAACATGTCTAAAATCAAGATTTAATTACCACTCAATTGCCTGAATCTCTGAATGAAAGGAAAATATGCACATTTGTTCTGCTTTTATAGCATAATTTCCACAGTCGTATGTACATCTATATGCAAGTCTTTTCTACAGTAAGAAGTTCAAGGAAATAGACTGCTGATATTGAGATAGCTAGCCCTTTATATTTACTCTCAATAAAATAAACACTGTTTTCTTATTTGCAAGTATTTTAGCTTAAGTTTTACCAATGCAAGCAATTGTTCTGCTTTGCATGGTAAATATAAAGTGATGCATTTGACCTTAGCAAAAATAACCAAAAGCACCAATAAAAAATACACTATACGTGCTAAAGTCTCAGAGTAATTAAACCTCAAAATGGTTATTAAACTATTGTGTTTTCATCAGTCAGAAATATTAGCCTCTCCTTACTCACCAATCTATTTGGGGGTGCACATTCTTTGGCAGACTTAGCACTGCTTTGGCAAGTGCTGCATGTTTTCTGTGATTATGTCCTGAAACATCCCTCGAGTGTTCACAGTATGATGTAGCCACAGGCAGAAACTGTACCAATACATTTTATTTACTTCCATTAGAGGTCTTAGAAAAGACAGCAATGTCTCAATAGACACTTGAAGACAGCATAATCATTCAAAATACTGGTGATTTACTTTGATTAAACATTTCATCCCTGAACTCAATTCCAGAATCCAAAGAGTCACAACTGTGAGCCTCATAACAAGTAAACAGGTGGTTGGGATATTCTCTTTCTATCAGTCTTAGCGCCAGAACAATGTCTCGTTTGTAGTTGCGATTCTAAGTGCTATTGCAACCCTATCAACCCATTTAATTCACTGAACTCACAGCTGAGCAGTTTTAGCATCCGCACCTTAAACTACTTTTAATGGTCTTTCACAGATCTATTCCACCAAGACGGTGATTTTCCTGAGGTCTCTGGGAAAGAGAAATGGTAATGCTACTGAGGTACATTTCCTCAGGGGATAATCCTCATAAGTATGAGTTTTCAAAGATTAATAAATAGCAAATCACAGGTATGCTTAAGTTAAACATTTTAGTAACTTCACTGACCAATACTGGGACTACTTTTATGCTTGCTGCTATATCGTTCACGTGCTTTGCCATATTTTGGCCATTGCCTTCGCGAACTTGTATATTTTGCTTATCTAAATATTTATATCGTTTTCATTACTGCAATATCTGAATATCTTCATATAATGTCATATTTCCCAACAACCACCTTATCAACTAAGAGAGAGAGATCTTAAGGGCATTTATAATGTGCATTATCCACAATTCTCATTGACTAGACCTAATATCTTCTCACAGTATTGTGCAAAACCTTGCACAAATATGGAGCTGGCTTCTGCAGTAGAGCTGCCGCCTTTCTACAGGAGAGCTGTCCCAAAAGGGACAGCTTAGGGAGGCTTGGAGAGGCTGACACCGCATTGGATCCAACTATCCCACTTTCCCAGTGGGCTGGCTGAGCTGCAGGCTAAATCCCATACACAGCCATGTTCCAAACTGCATACAGAAATGAAATTGTGGTCACAACCACAAACGTAAACAGCTTAGACATGTTTGAAGCTATTTACGGAAATACACTTTACTTTTATAGCCTATTTATCTGATGTCTATCATTTCAAAACACAAGCTGGCACTTGGCTTTAGTTAAGGCAGCAGTGTTATTAAATGCTGCCCATCCATCAAGGACAGGAGAGTTTCCCAGCAGTGGCAATCCTTGGGATCCCTGGCTGCCACCAGAAAAGGGAAGTGCTCAGCTGGGAGTTCAGGGTGTACAAAGTCACTATGTGTCACAGCGGCAGAAAGGTAAAACCTCATCTGCCTGCCTGAGTTGCCTCTGCAGACACAGAAAATCTGAGCTTTTATCTCTTCATCATTATTGCTATGTTGTAAAATAAATAATAAGATTTACATCACATTAAGACAGAATCCTTTCTGATAACTGATCTGAATGCAGAATAGGGATTCAGAATAGGCTGAAGAGAATTTATGAAAATCTTGGTTTGAGTGAAATGCTGCTGTCCACTAATAGATAATCAAAACTAACTCCTGCAGGAAATAAGATCTGAGATTTTTGTCATTATACACAGAGGACAAAGTGAAGTGGTCAGACTGAATTTAGTATTCTGTGTGCTCCCTTAAAGGGGAGAAGAGAATAGAATTAAAAGGGATTAAGACCCAGCAGCAAGCTTAGAAACATCTGCCAAGTTATTAATTCTATGATGGAAGCCCTCTTACCTGCTCTGGACATAATTACATTTCTGGTATCCTAAAGTTACCAATAGAAATATCTTTTCCCATTGTTGAGTTCATTGATTCCACAATCCACACTGACATCTATAGCTCTAATCTGCATCTCATTGATCTTCATGTTTCGATTCAGTAATTTCCCATTCTGCAATTGTTGAGTACATATGTAAACCTATAAGCAATCTAGTTGTTATTTCATCCCTTTTATATCAGGACATCTTCCAATTTTTTTACTTCTGCATTTATGAATCAGAGTTAGATTTCCATGCTAATAAACAAGGATTGTTCTGTCAATCCCATTACATTCCTCTGTTGCCACCTTTCTGGCAACCCTATATGCAGAAAACTGATCACAACTATTTACCTTAATATACTTGCCAATTATGGTATTTTCTGCCTCACATAAATAGTGAAAGGATTTGTCCTAATCTGTATCTATTCAGTCAGCCATTTAGTCATTCTACTCAGTCATTAAGTGGAAAGTACTTCCTCTTTTGTTGAGATAACAACAGCAAAACCATAAATTTTTCATTAATGGCACAACACAATTTCACAACTCAGAATTACACTTAAGCTGATTGTAAACGGACCATTTAAAAAACATTTATTGGAATACCAAACACACCAAAAATCAGTCATTTTCATGGTAATTGCTCATTAGATCATAGATATGAAAAGACAACATTTCAGTACTGAGCAAACAAGTTGTGAAGAATTTTCATTCTTTCACAAAAGAAGAATTTCGTCATTGTAAGCTCCTGTCCTTTACCACTTCTCTCATACTTGCTTCTAATTCAGAGCTAGCAGCTATGGCTGCCAAAAGGCTTTTGTTAGTCTGGAAGCGAAGTCTGATTTAGTTAGTCTGATTTAAAATTGAGGCTGCCTCAGCTTTTAAGTAATGTTGAAAACTGGGACAGATATACTTAGTATAGTACTAGTCAGAGAAGCGCTGCTATTACATTAATAGTCACTGAACAAATGTTTTTATAACTAAATTTCAATCAAGCCATAAGTATTACACTTCTTATGGATTTCAACAGGTTAATGAATGAACATTCTTGAAATGACATACAATAATATATGCACTTGTCAGCTTATATACTGAATCAGAGTCATCTTAAACCAGCTCTATTTTATGGCAATCACAATAGTAACCTATTACTTTAGTGACTTCTCCCAGTGTTAGCCTATGACAATGTACATTTTTCATGCCTGATGATTCATTACAGAAATGTCACAGAATATGTGGAAAGACTATGTTTACAAAAAGCCCCACTGACTGGATCATGAATCATAACTGCTTTGCTGGAAGTACTGCAGAAGAAAACACGGTATTAGATTTAAAGACTAATTTAAACAAGTTGTTTGATTATTTTCTGCAGTAACTGCTTTCTCGTAAGTTTAGTTAGATGGACAGTTAAGATGAAGACAATGCAACCTGGTAAGCAATAGCACAAGTATAATAAAATCAGATTCTCTGTCTCCTGGGAAAGCATTCTAACTTTCGCAACATGAAGCATCTCTGAAGGTAAGTAGCAAAATAGGCTTGCCCAATATCAGAATTTTATTTTGAGGTTTGTTCTGAAGAGGTTTTATTGTAAAAAAGGTATTTCTAATAACTGAAATGCATCAAAATGCACTTCCATGATGCGCTATATTTCCCTGTCCATTACATCATAGTCAACAGAAATCCTTATTAGAACTGTATTTGAATTGGAGCACTGCTAAGAAATTCAACTTCACATATTTATAATGCAGAGACAATGTAAAAAATGAATTTATTTCATTACTTCTCTTGCCTTCATTCCAGTAATTTTCAACACCTGATAGACTGTCTACAGAAGAGCTGAACTAAGTGCACAAGCACATTTCTATTAAGGATATCCTTCTGCTAAAGGGCAGTTATAAGCCGTAAAGCTATTATTCCTCCTCTGAAAATGAAACTAGCTCCCACTCTCTCTCCCTAAATGAAAAAAAAATTTAAGCCCAGATCCTTAGAACTCACTGCTAATGCTATGAATAAAAGCAGCATGTCTATACCCAGAGCAGATACAATATATAATAAAATAGCACTGCTCAATTCTTTGCCAGTGTTTTGTAGATCTGTACTGCTTTGCAATGGACAGGTTTGTCAAGAGGACACAATGGATAATGGGTAAACTCATTATCGAACAAAGAGATGAGTTCCCTTACACAGGTTAAAGTCCAGTTGTAACCTTTAATTCCTCCATAGTACATTTGTAAGGGAGTTGAGAAACAGGATTTTTACCTTATTTAACCTAACAAAAAGAATGTATCAATTATATCAGATATTTCTGCTAAACTACCTATGTACTTTTCCTACATACTGTGTCAGTACTGCATATATGTTTACTTCTTCAAGTGTACTGGCAAAGCTTTTTTTTTAAGCAGAAGATTTAACATAGCATCTATCGCACAGAATAAATATTGCTTAAAGGCACTGCGGACAGTAAAGAAAAACTGAGTTTGGAATAAACAGAAGAGGGCAGCATCTTACCATGTTTTAAAGTCTATAGGCTTGGCTTCCTAAAGCTGAGACATTATAACAGGCATATTTTGTTGAGTGCTAATTTTGTTCAAAGATGACCTACATTTGTTAAAAATTTCCCTTCCGTTAATACACACTGTATCACCTTGCTAGTTAGGCATTTAAAAAAAAACACCTCTGTAAGCTAATTTCTACTAACAGAATCATAGAATGGTTTGGGTTGGAAGGGACCTTAAAGATCATCCAGTTCCAACCCCCTGCCATGGGTAGGGACACCTCCCACTAGAGCAGGTTGCTCAAAGCCCCATCCAGCCTGGCCTTGAACACCTCC
>JAOXNO010000063.1:16370160-16397270 GCA_028565335.1 Limnodromus scolopaceus
GCTGAACAACTCCAGCTCTCTCAGCCTGTCCTCATAGGAGAGGTGCTCCATCCCTCTGATCATCCTCATGGCCCTCCACTAGACCCATTCCAACAGATCCATGGCCTTCCTGTGTTGAGGACTCCAAAGTTGGACACAGTACTCCAGGTGGGGTCTTACGAGCACAGAGTAGAGGGGCAGAATCACCTCCCGGGACCTGCTGGCCACACTTCTCTTGCAGCTGATAACATTTGCAAAAGCAAAGCAACTTACCTGTGTACATCCAACTATAGCTTCCACTTAACTTTGGTAAAAATGAAATTTCTAAATGGAAGAGGCAATAGTAATGCTTGAGCTCAAAAACAGAGCCCAAACAAAGCACTAGGTCTGAATGCTCCAAAGTTTTATCACACAGCTCCTTCTAATATGTAACCAATTGTAAATCGTAAATGGAGAACATGTTAAGACCATATGTGATGAGTATAACTCTAACACTCAAAAAATTCAGTGCAAAGAAACATATATGACACTTATGCTCCTAATAAACACTTATGTGTTCATAAATATCACATAGGGAATGCACATCTATGAATGTTTATATTTGTTACATATTGCATGAAATGTGTTGAAACAAACTTAGTTAGCCACTGAAATTAGTAAGTAAAATGAGATTTTTGTTACACTAGCAACAGAATTGCAAATAATGGATTAGAGGAATGATAATATCTGAAGTATTTTTCCAAAGAAAAACATTAACTAATCTTTGGAGCATTTTTAAGACTGCATCCACTTCCCTGGGCTATATGGTCATATTCCTCACAAACCCTGAATTGCCTATAAACTCATCCTCTTAGAATTTTAGCTTCAGATGCAAACAGTTGTGCTCCCATGTAAGAAACTTCTTTACTTATTTTTGCAAAAGTCTCTCATTTAATTTTATTTGCTCAACCACATGCCTATAGCTGTCTTACTATAAGAAGGCAATTAGCAAATGAATATTTTCAAAAGCAGTAATAGTAAATGAACTCAAAAATTACATTTGAGGAAACAAGAACAATAATTTTATGCTTTTAACTGTATTTCTAAAAACAAGCAGTACATTAATGCTTTATATGCAGATGAATTTGTTTACTTGGTAAGTTTATAAAAGTGCTATTTGTTTAAAAACATGAAGTCTGACAAAACTTATGGGAGGTCATTTGTGCAGATTCGTATGTCACATGAAATAATTTCCACATAATCTGCGATAGGTTGTGCAGTGAGATTTTACACTGAAATTGCTAGAACTGCATTTGAGACAGCTTCTTACAGGCATTTTTTAAAACAACTGAACTAACACTGAACAATTCAAGCATTCTTAAAAACATAGGCACATATATGTATTGTTTAATCAAAGAATTCTATTTAATGAATATGTCACAATGTCACAGAATGCCACATAGAACTTCAACATTGCTGTAGAAACCAGTTTAAGACAGATAAGTCTTCACAGATTAAAATAGCTATCACTTGAAACGGGAAGGTTTTGCTGGTGAAGACTCTTGCCTTTGGAAGCTGCTCACAATACAACAATATATTGCTACCTTCTGTTTCTCAGCAAGAGTATTGTGTATTTCTCCCTTACCCCTTGGTTAGGGCAAAATACTGCAAAAAACTTGTGGGGAAGAAGTCAAATACAACTATGAGGGGGAAAAATGTTCTGTATTTTTGCCACTCAAACCTGTAGCTTAGTCTTCAGTAAGAATCGTATCACTATGAAACAGCTTCACATCATATTAATGAACAGAATGCAAGACAAAACTAGCATTATGTCTATGTGGAACATTCACCCTTCATGTTAATATTATGCTTACTTATTCTCCACACCTATGTAATTTTTTTCTCTGCTTGATCATTGCTTTTGTTTTTCTTTAAATTCATTGCATTAAAAATGCTTAACATTTTTTTTCCCGCATAAATAATTTGATTTTTATATACAACAGCAATATAAAATCATTATAAAGTCATATCATTTAGACTGTTTTTTTTTTTTTTTCAATTACATTAATGCCTTGTCAGCTGTCTATCATAACGTTTAAGTACAATCCGCTCCTTACTGGTGTCAGATGAGAAAAGCTGTACATCAGCCTGTGATGTATTTCATATGCCATCTGCAAAGCACTGCAGAGTGCAACATGCCCTGACTGGTATTTTCCCTAGCTGGCAAGTCAGGCAGCTTCGAGTCACACAGTGTAGTCTCATGGTTCAGCCACCTCCTGAAGTGGCAGAGAAGTGATAGGAAGTAACTGAGGTAACAGTCCCAGCCTGACGGGTGCCTGCAGCCCTTCCAGGCCCCTTCTTGAGAGCTAACTCAGGCAGAACTAGCCTTGTCCCTCTGTGCCTGAAAGGAAAACATGCTGAGAACTGAAAATTTTTTAAGTCCATACTTCACCATCAGAGTTTGGCACCATCTTCTGTTTTGCTTTTTTTCCTGTGTGTGCTTCACCCACCCAAAAAAGTGATTTTTTTCCTCTACTTTTTTCATCATATTCTGAGTTTCTTTATATTTCTCTTTCAAAGCTAAAACCAGAGCCTGCAGTCTCTTCTGCCCTTCCACACCCTAAACCATTCCCATTTTGGTTCATTGTGGCCACACAAGAATCAAGAGAAATTTTGTAGTTCTGCTGAGAAAATCTACAGATAGATGGACTGGGCACAGAGGGACCTGCAGGCTGAGGGCAGGTGTCACACAAAACAAAATCCACTCGTAGCAAGAGAGGCAAAGCCCTGTTATGCACCTGCAGCAGAGACCAGCATGGCCGGGCTGGTGAGCACCCTGTAATAGCTTGCCTCGGGCCCTTTTTGCAGACTTCGTATTTATGCTATTTTAAGGTAATTGCAATGCATTATTTATCTTGTTTGAAACTTTTCTTAACTCTACTTAACCAAGCCATCCAGTACAAATCACTTTTCCTTCTTCCAGCATTCATCTTTAATGTACTTCTCCCCTAGTCAAATAATCAGTAAGGACACAAATCTTTCAAGTAGAATAACCTCATTTGTTTGAATAACAAGTTAAAACAAATACAATTGGAGTATGAGGTAACATTAACAGAATGTAAATTATAAACCTTTATAGCCCTACTCAAAAAAAAAAAAACAAAACCAAAAAAACCCTACTAAATTCTTGATGGAACAAATCATTTTAGTACAGAATTTCTTCTTAGTGTTTAAGCCATGCATTTACCCTAAGGGATAATTGATTAATTGCTTCAAGAAGCACAAATTTAAAAGTAATGAAGATGTGACACCCTTTTTACTATTTTTTCAGAGTTTTGAGTGATTCTTATTGAAAAACAAATGCCAGATATCTCAATTACAATAAAATATTGTATTAACAACTACTTTTTCATTGGAAAACATTGTTCTCTACAGACAGGTGGTCTTGGAAGATCCGAATTTATCTCAAAATTCCAAACGAGATCAAGCAAGGTAGAAACAGGTGGTTTCCATAATGAACCACCTTATTATCTATTATTCATTTATTCTATGCCAAAATGCTTACATCTATCACTTGCTTAGTTTGTGGTCTCCTTGCACATTCTGAATTTCTGCTAACAATGTCATTTTCTCCTATTTCATTTAGGAAGAAAGCTGTGTGCTGTTTTCTGGGTGTAAAACATGAGCAAGACTTTAGACCAGTTCATCTCATGACTATACTTAGGTATGTCCCAGAGCTTTAAGGAATATCAAATAGTCTAGGTTGTTGTCAATATACTAAGAGAGTTTGATAATTCCTTTCCATTCATTTTCAGTCACTGAACCATTTTAAACACTCAACAGCCAGAGGACTCGTTATCACAGTACTTAATAGCCTCACTAATGCTATGTGATGACTAGATATTGACCTTTCCAGTGCCATTTGAGGGACATTCCCAGATGAAGGGCTCTATAAATGGTTCAGTTGGGATGAAATAGGAAAATACTGTTTCCTTTGGACCTGCGGGCAAGGCTGAAACTGGAAACTAAAGGATCAGATAGAGCTGTATTTAGTTTTCCAGAATCTGCGTAGCTAAGAACCATCATGTGATTCTGTATTGAAAATTAGGTGATTTTGGTTTTCCACTTGGCATTCAAAATTCAGTATATGCTAAAAGCCTATTTATTGCTGTTAACAGAAACATTTTTGCCTGCTTTTTGTTCCTGCTGTTTTAAATTTCTTCTGTATTTTAGTTTCAAGTTGATTGCATAATGTTCATGAATTTGTCATGGCTTAATGACTGCAATTATAATAGGGGCATTTTAGGTTTTAATACTCCTCTTGCTAGAGGCAGCATATGTACTTTTTTCCCCATATTTTATTTATTTCTTTTGTGTCTGACATGTCTGGTAGAATTAAAAAATATATAAAATATTAAACAGGGACTGAGGATAAATAGTGGCTTAATTAAAAATCAGGAAAGAAAACAGTACCTTATAATGATTATAAATTCCAGCAGGTTTATAAATTATGATATAACCGGTAATTACATATGCTGTAACCTCTTGGTTAAAGGTCTATTGAACATGGCCCTCTGGCTCTGCACCGGAGTACGATGCAATTTGCACAGTCACCTCGGGAAAGAACATGAAGTCTAAATGCACATAATTTACATGTTTAGTTTCAGGTTTCTGTTTTGGGGTTTTTTTTTTGATCACTGATTTTGTCTGAAGAATGAGACAAGTCTGGAACACAAGAATTACCATGAAACTCAGAGCAAAAGTAACAGATTTAAACAGATAGAAAAATGCTTTATATTGCCCCATTTCACTGTGACAAGGACTCCCAAAAAACCACAAGAGTCTGGGAAACGAATGCAACATTAACATACAGTAGAAAAAGAATCAAATAGTTAATGAGACCTCATCTCATGTGAAAAATACTCTTGAACTATACATGTTGTTCTAATTTCCTGTTTACAAAGCTACAGTATTCGTCGGGGCTTGAATCTTGCCATTTTCAAGGACTTTGCTCAAAGACAACAAAACCACCAAATTCACTTTGCAGGACACACAAGAATTCTGTCAGGTAGACCATGCACTGTCTCTGGATGAATTTTATTTTAGATAAGTTAACAAGGGACTTTGGAATCAACATGGCAAAAAATGTTCTTTTCCCACCAATTTTGCATGGTAAGAAATTGAAGTCAGATGGCTTTTTAGTGTCGTATCAGTTTTTAAATCTTTAATGAAATTACTCTTACAAGCATCCTGTAAAACTGTGAAGTGTTATCTATTCCATTTGAGTAACAGAGGTACTAAAACCTAAATGACTTAGAGAAGAACTGGGGGAAAAAGGCTTAAGCTGAAATTTCTTAAGCTCTAGTCTAGTGGTTTATTCACCACGCTTTCTCTGGGAAATGTGATTAAATAAAAAAATCAATAAAGATTTAGGTTTGCCAGATAAAACACAAAAGCTTGAAAGTCTGCTGACAAGAATTCAGGGCATGAGGCCAAGTTTTTTCTGCTACTTTGAGTGGATCAGTTAATAGCATGAAAACAACATAATAAGGAGAAAATTAGACATCTGCTTCAGGTATAGCCATGAGGTATGTCCTCAAGGACCTCACTTTTACTTCTCCCAGTGCTAAGTGCACATGATGCATTCCTGACCCCATTAAGAGGAATGGTGAAACTCCCTTTACTTCTGACTGGCTACAGATTCACCCACACTCCGGCAGGGGTAGTGTAGAACACTTAACATCAAATTCCCATCTCACTCTCTAGCAGACTGTCTCGCCCACTAGTTTTAAACGCTGAAAACACAGACAAGTTTAAATAGTAAGAGTCTGGGCTCCATAGAAGCCCCTGATGCAATGTTCAAACAAAGCAGAGAGGGGTATAACTTTGATGAAATAGCAAAATAACTAAATGGGCAGTTTTAGGAATAATTCTCTTTGCAAAATAAAGCAAATTTTGCTCAAAATATTTATTTTATATATATATTTATCATCATATAAGCCTTCACAGGTTCTGTTCACAAGTTTGACTTCCATTCTAAATCATACTGACCTTAAGAAATAACTCATATTTAAAGTGGTTTAAAGAAAACTAAGGTCCTAAAAATTAAACACAAACTGTTGTGTTTCAAATATTTCATGTTACTGCAAAATATTTTTTCTTGTTTGTGTTTCATTGTTAGTCTTCTTCAGCTCATCAAGCCAAAAAGATCAATTATCTGACTAGCTGTATACAAAAAAGATCAAACAAGACATAACATACGTAGTTTGTGTATGTAGAAAATCAGCAGCAGCCACGATCAGTAGCTTCTGCCCTGTTAGACTGTAAACAAGGTCAACAAACATACAGAACTGAGCTGAAAAAATAGGTGCTTTCTTACAGAGGGAAGATGCTTCAGACCTACCCACTGTCTGGAGAGAAAGTAGAATATTATTCTTAAATGCCATTGGAAGAAAAAGTAGTCCAGTTAATTTAACTTTTTACACGCAAGCACCATAGATTAGGGGATTAGCTATGTTGTTTATGAGAAAATGTACAGACCTCGAAAACTACCTGCTGAGTATTTATTAGGTCAAAAATTCCTGTAACAACAGTTCTATTACTGACAAATGTATTTTGCTCCTTTCTAGCTCTTACAATGCTCCTCTTTTCTTTTTTTGATGGAAATATCTGATGTCTTCTAGGTCAGCATAATACCCTAGTAATGCTTCAGAAGTAGTAACTACAGTCTACTAAGATCTCTGTCTGAATGTCTGTAGACTATATTTTACTTATCAGTGGTAAATACAAATTTCATAATCATCATTGAAGTTTTCTGACTATAGTTTTTTGTGTCTGTTTTTGTTTTTCAACAGACAGGGCATGGTAAAGTACTATAATTCTGCATAAAGAACACTCAATTTGTGACTAGTTTATATATAATTAATCCTAATTTACAGCTGGCCATACATGTTTCCCCTTCAGCCTAGTAATTATGGATCAATTAACAAGAACAACTAGATGTTTATTTTTTTAATGTACCTTTACCATATATATGTACATTACAAAGCGGTGTAATGGTATGGAAAGAACAAGTCAATTGGAAACATATCTATTAGAAAAAAATGACAGTTACCCATGAATGGAATTCCCTGCAGTATAAAAAGAGTATTAGGAGTATCTTAATGCAAGAGCTGTGTCATGATTAAAAATAAGATCGGAAAGAGTATCAGAATTTGCTATATTATAACCCTCTGTAGTAATTCATATATCCATGTAATATTACAAATGACTTGCAGAGAACAAGCCAGGATTGATTGCTCATCATGTCTTCAGATAGAAGAATAAGGTGTCAGCAAAGATGTTAGTAGATGGCAAATTCTGAACAGACAAAATTCACATGATGTATAGTTCAGCTGTGGGCTGCCCTGTCACAACACACGATGGACACAAAACATTAACCTCTCTGGTCTCTAACTTGAAGCCTGTGAATGGGAGGGAAATCCACTGAGGGTTACTGTATAAACCAAAACTGCCTCTGCCTCAGGAAGTCTCTGCTCCACAAATTCTTACATGTCCCTTGACATCCACTTTTGGCCACTGTCAGAAACAAGAGAATTAAATGTGCCTGTAGACTGATCTAATGCTGTCACTTTTTTCACCTTTATTAGGCTCAGGCAACACTTTTATATTGGGGAACCAATAACGTATATAAACTCACTTAAGCGATAATGTGAAAGGGTGTCCCTCCTTAAATTATTTCCAACCTTTGCTTCAGGAAGACAATGATTGCCAGATAAGGTAAAAAAAATGCACAGTCTTTCTACAATCAAAAAAGATACCCAAATAGCTGTATTTAAGACAACTATGTAACATTAGGGTATGTGAAAATACAAGAATAGCACTGTATTTTGAAAACAAAAATTCATTAAATATAAGTTCCTAGGAAGAGAGAGAGAGGAAAAAAACCAAGGTTCCTAGCAACAGAAGTAATGATTGAATGCTGTTGTTATATTTCTTCAGTCAGATATATCATCTAGTATATTACTGATTTGACCTAAACACAGTTTAATCCAAAAATGTGCTCTAATCTGAAATAAGGCTGTGTGGCAGGCTGATGCGTTGCAGCTATGTCTGTGATTGCTTGGTTATTAGTAGTGCCACCAGCAGAACAGCACTACATTTAGATTTTTAATATCCCTTTGCTATGACTTAAAAAAAAAGCATGATATATCAGCCAAGGCACATTTTAACCTTCTGTAGCAGCCAACTATTTTAGACAAAGCCAAACAATGAACTGCGGTCTTCTGGCCTTGTTTTGGATTTTGGCCAAGGACAGGTTCATTTTAATCATGGTGCAGTTGTCCAACTAAAACAACAGTTTACACACCACTTTGATTTATGTACTCCCTGAGTTTTTCAGTGGTGCTGACACCTCTGAAGTTTTCATATACTTGGAATGCTGAATTGCAGTTATTAACTTACTTTTTCATAATCACCTTTTGAGGACTTTTAGAAGTAGCCTATTGATTGCAAAGTTGAAAAGCATCACAGTATAAGACTGTGGGAGGGATCAGGCTATGGCCTACACATTTTTCCAAACCCCAAAATCACTACAGAAAAGTTTCTAGGGAGAGAGATAGAGGTGACAAATGAGAGAGATATAAGGTGATAAATACACACATCACTTAGTTTAACAAACCTGTGAACTACTGCTACATATTTCTGTGGCAGACACTGTAGCAGTATGTGTTTGTCCTTGCTTTACCTACACCAGGATGATTCTTCTCCTACAAGTTAACCAACCTTGGAGTAAAGGTGCAGATACACTGATTTGTTATGTCGTCTGCTGTTTATTAATAGGCAGAGCCCAGACACTCACTCACACCACAATTATAACCACAGGACAAAGCTGATTTTCTGCCTCATATCACATATACAACTTAAATTCCATAGCTCTTGCTACGTTTGAAAAGGCTGACATTCTGCTTGCTTCAAAGCGGCAACATGCAAGCACATACCCAGGTTTCTATTTTAAGGAAAAACAATATGACACTTGGTCAGACTTCTACGATAAGTACAAGCTTATGAATAATTACTCTGTATGCTACATTTCATTCTGGTGCTGTATCTATAGGAAAATAGTATCTATGTATCTTTAGGAAACTAAATACAACTATCAACCTGCTGCCATAGATTTAATGTTTTAAAGATCCATATTAAAAAAGGGTAAACATTTGATTTCCCATTCATCATGAAGTCCTAAGAACATTTTACTTAAAATGCTAAAGCAAACCTCTACAAAACCTTAATTTAGAATTGACCTTGAAGACAAAAACAGCACCACTTTGTAGAACTGCTATGTTCTTTTTCCGACCAAAGCAATTCTATGTTCTAGCTAAATAAAGTGAACTTCAGCATCAGAGATGTGTGTGATCAGCATGATGTTTTTTAATAATAAATAAAAGAAAGCTTTATGAATGGTCAGCCATTGTTGACAATTCACTTTTCTTTATTGATTTTTGATTTCAAGCAAAATTGCCCAAACAAGATCTTTCTTGTTATTTTTAATATATTATTTTTATACAGTTACACTGAAAATTGTGCCTAACCCATAAAATAGCTTTACAGATTAATAAAGTTATTTTAAAAAGTAGATCAGCAAATTAGATACCCCATTTAAGAGGGCTCAGTTTTTCACTGATACAATACAATGTTTTGTGTTTGCTTTACTCAGCCCCCTGCTTTTTCTTCACAAGATTTACAGTATTTCTCTATAAGCTGTGTTAGCCCAGAAGATAGTTTCAATCTTTCAGTGGAACATAAATTATAATTTTCCATAGTGGTTTTCCTTTATACAGGAAAAAATTATTTATAAAATCTGGCCAGGCCTTCAAACCAGTGACTTCCTCATGAATAATTGTCTATCACCAAACACACAAATCCCACTGAAGAATATAATAAGAAATTTTCATAGCTTTTTTCTGCCTTCATTTGGAGGAAAAGCACTATCAAGAAAGTTATGTGTAAACTATGGCTCTGTAACTTTTTTTTTTTTGCTTCAGATTAAGGTTTTCTTGGCATTTTTATAAAAAACATGAAAGATAGATAAAAGGGTTCCTACATCGTAAATACCTAAATAACTTACATGATACCTGCAATATATAAGACATACTAAGTCTGAAATTTTCTCTGTATTTACAACTTAGAGGGCAAGAATGCATTAGTGTAAAATAAATCCTAGGCAGACATTCAGAAGTACTGAGCACACGTGACATCAACAATTAAGATATATTACTTCTGAGTCAAGTCTGAAAAACACTGAAAACTTTGAAGATGCAATGAAATTTCCTAGCTATTTCAAAGATGCTTTACAAGGGAAACAAATCCTTAATGTAAAAATATTAACTCGATAACTCACGCATTATTTTTCTGTACATAAAAAAATTAAAAGCAATAACATCCTATTTTTTTTTTTCAATACTGTGTCTGGACAGTGTTTTCTAATATCATAGTAAACCATAGCTTCAGAGCTAAGACAAAGAGCTGAAATGTTAGAAACACCTTTTTTTTCCCCCAAGCAGTCCACAAAGATTGCACTTTAAAATTTTAAATGCAAATTTTTCATAGATGTTTATTGGTCGTCCCTAGGTTTAAGTATCATGATTTACTGTCTTTGCAACAGTGCTGTAAATGTAAATTTATCACAGTTATTTTGTTGCCTGTCTCAGTTAAGTTTAACAGCTTATTTTATGAGGTTTTGGATGAAACTGGGAAAATTTGATATTAGAATGCATGGCATACAGTGTAATTATTCAAACTGTTATTTTAATATTTCTTGAACATTGTATGCCATAATCTACAGTTGCATTACAAGGAATACCTGGTTAGATATCTCTAGAAATTGAGTTTTAAATGATTGTTCCTCTCAAATTATTTTGGGTGGAGAAGGGGAGGAGGGGAGGGGACTACTGAATATAAACGTTATACAATCATCTGTGGTCATCTCAAAGATGTCCACAAAAATCTCAAAGATTTTTAGAATTTATGTATTTCATCACCATTTTATGTGTTTCTAGACCAACAAAGTTTTTCTGACTGTGCTCAAATTTCACTACAGGGTACATCTGAATATGAAAACTACATAATACACAGAAGTAAGAAATACTGTATAACAGAGTCATAGAATACCAGGTTGGAAGGGGCCTCAGGGATCATCTGGTTTAACCTTTCTTGGCAAAAGCATGGTCTCTCAACCTTTCCCTATATGGCAGGCTTCCCAGTCCTTAGATCATCTTGGTGCCCCTTCACTGAACACTCTCCAGCCTCTCCACACCTTTTTTGTAAAGCAAGGACCAAAACTGAACACAGTATTCAAAGTATGGCCTGACAAGCATCAAGTAGAGTGGGATAATGGTTTCTTTATCTCTGCTGGTGATGCCCCTGTTGACGCAACCCAGGATCCTGTTGGCTTTCTTTGCCACAGCAGTACACTGTTCACTCATATTGAGCTTGCTGTCCATGGCAACACTAGGTCCTTTTCCACAGAGCTGCTCCCCAGCCAGGTAGATCCCAATCTCTGTTGCACTCCTGAATTGTGTTTTCCCAAGTGCAAGACTTTACACGTGTCCTTGTTAGCCCACTCTTCCACCCTATGTAGGTCTCCCTGCAGGGTGGTTGTCCCTTCTGAAGTGACACCAAACTGAGTGGGGAAGTGGACATCAGCAAACTTCATCAGGGTGCATTTGATCCCATCGTACAGATCACTTACAAAGATATTAAACAGCATTTGGCTCAGTATTGATCCCTGTGGGACCCCACTTGTGACAGGTTGCCAGTTTAAAAAGGAGCTATTTACCACTACCCGCTGAGTGCAGCCTGTCAGCCAGTTCCCACCCACCGCACAGACCATTTGTCTAGGCCATAACGCATCAGTGTCTCCAGAAGGAGGCTGTGCAGAACTGCGTTGAAAGCCTTGGAAAAATCCAGGTAGATGATGTCTACTGCTTGCCCCTCATTAACTGAGCAGGTTATTTTGTTGTAGAAGGAGATCAGGTTTGTCAAGCACAGTTTGCCCTTGGTGAATCCACGCTGGCTATTCCCAATCATGTGCTTCGTTTGACTAGTCACAGCTCCCAGGATTTGTTCCATAACTTTCCCAGGGGCTGAAATACAACTGACAGGCCTATAATTTCCTAGATCCTCCTTTAAGCCCTTCTTGTAGATAGGGATGACATTAGCCTCCTTCCAGACTTATGAGACATCCCCTGACCTCCAAGACTTCTCAGAGATTATGTATAGTGGCCTCGCAATGACATCAGCCAGCTCTCTTAACACCCTTGGGTCAACATAAATTTGAGCTGAGCTTTTGCTTTTCTAACTGCATCTCTGCACGCCCTGGCAACGCCCTTGCAGTTGCCTATGGGTATTCACCCACTTTTCCATCTCTGATATGCTTCTCTTGGTTTTGAGCAGACTCAGAAGCTCACAGTTAAGCCAAAAGCATCTCTTGCTCTGCCTGCTTCCCTTACCTTTAAAGGGGATGAACTGTTTTTGTGCTTCCAGGAGAGCATTCTTGAAAAAATCCTAGCACTACTAGCTCCTTTATCCTCCATGGAGGCTTCCCATGGAATCCCTCCCAGCTGAGCTCTGAGCGAGCTGAAGTTTGCTATTCTAAAATCTAAAACCTTTTTCTTTGTACTAACGTTTAGCATACGCAGAAGGATCCCAGGCTCCACAACGCTGTGATCACTGCAGCCAGGGCTATCACTAACTGAGATATTACAAAACAGGTTTTCTTGGTTTGTGAGTAGGAAGTCCAGCAGTGCCTCGCTCCTGGTTGGCACATCTAACATTTGCATGAGGAAGCATTTGTCTCTGCATTCCAGGAACTTGATTGACAACATGCGAGCTGCTGTATTTTCTTCCAACAAATGTCTGGTTAGTTGAAGTTACCTGTAAGAATCAGGTTCTGTTGATGTGAATTTTGCTTCAGTGATCCACGTAATACTTCGTTGGCCTTTTCGTCTTGGTTGGGATTGGGAGGTTGGTAGCAAATGCCTACTGAAAGGCTCCCTTGGAGACAACCCCTCCAGATCTTGACTCAGAGGCATTCCATACGGCTTCCACAATCACCATAGATGACTTCTATAGATTCAAGATTCCCCTTAATACAGTGTGCAATTCTTTCTCCTCTTCTTCCCTGCTTACCTTTACAAAACAGCATATAGCCATCCATTGCGATGCTCCAGTCATATGAGTTATCCCACCATATTTCAGTTATTGCTGTGATATCATAACTCTGTGACTGGGCACGAAGCTCCAGTTCCTCTTGTTTGTTCTCCAGGCTGTGTGCATTGGTATATATTCACTTGAGGTGGTTGGTCTTCTGGTTCTTATCTTGAGAGGCAGCTAAGGGACATTTGTCACTGCTCTGTATGCTGCTACTGTATGCTTTTACTTGAAGGATCTTTATAGTTTAACTAAACATACAAGATAAGATAGCTTAAGTATACATTTTAAAATACACACTGCTTAAGTATGCATTTTAAATTATGAAAAAATGGATATATATCTCAGGAACTGACACATATCCACCCAAAATTCATACCATGCCTAAACTAAGTCAAAACTAGAGAAGGTCAAAGAACCATTATCACCATCTTTTTTCAACTTTGCACGTTTCCATGGTAAAACTGGTTGAACAATTCATAGATTGGAACTCATTAAAATTTTAATTTTCTTTTGTTTTGCTCTTCTTTTAATTACTCTTCCAATAATTTCCAGAAGAATAAAAGACTAAAAAAAAAAAAAAACAACCCCAAAACATACTAGGTATTTCTTTTTTTTTTAGGAAAAAAAACCCAGCAACAGGCCCAATCTGAATATCTGTGTTTGTGGTCTTAAAATTAAACGGTATAAACTTTCACACGTTTCACAGTTCTTTATGACGTAGGCCAATCTCAAAGAGAGAGAAAACAGAAACAAATATCCCAATTCTAATAAATTTGCAAACTCCTTTGACTCAAGCAGAATAAAGAACATTCCCTCCTTTACCCTCACACATACATACAGGATAAATAGCCTTGTATAAACAACCGAGCTTTTGCATATTGTCTCATTCTAGTGATAACATAAACTACAGATTACATCATCAGCTGACTTTCTAAATTGAATGTGCAACTGATATTCTGAATGTAATGTGCAATTCTAGTCACTGATACACAGATTAACACATTAATATTAAACAGATCTGCAGCAATTAGTACCAATTAATGTAAAGGATAAGTTAATTTACAAAGCATATAATTCAATATCCAAGCCAATGTGTGCCAAACAGTATTATGCTAATTTAATAGCCCTTATTTTAAAAGTCTTATTAACCCTGGTTTGGTAATCTGACTGTTTAGGGGCTAAGATCACCTGAAATACTATGTTTTTCAAAGTCAGGGAGGTGCAACTACAGTTCAGTTGTAGGTCTACTTTCATTTTTACTGTATTATCAAATCAGAAGCTTTATATAGAAGACAGCTTTATACAGAATGACTACGAAGAGAAATACTTCTTGAGAGTTTCTTTTCAAGTTTAGAACTTTTTCCATTATAGACTTCAAGCCAGTAGAAAATTTCAAACTAAGACATATTTACAAAAGTAAATATTTTTGCTCCAGCAGTCTTTGATCTTGCGTTATTTCAATAAAAATTACTCCAGAGCCTCAAGTGCTTTGAGTTGACTGAGAATACACTCAAAAATAGTTGCTGCAAGTCTTCACATAGCAGGTTTTGTTCTTGTTGCAATATACTTATTACCAAATACACTTATTTTCCCCACATCTTATTAATATCAACCAAATATTTGTAAGGTTACATAGAAATGTTGTATGTGATTCCTTAAATAACCAATCATGAGTGCAGTTTCTTTGTTAACTAGTACATACCCAGAATATAACCATATAACTAGAATATAGTGACTAAAACCCAAGAATAATGTTCCAAATTTGAAGGTTTGTAGGTTTGTAGTAACATCAGAGGAGGATTGGACCCAGCTGTAGAGAACACATACAGAAAATAATAGTAGTGGGTGACATAATTTATGACTCATCTAGGATGTAACTGTTCTTGATTGTCAGCATTTCTTTGGACAGTAAACACGGCAAAAGTAGAAAGAGAACTTACTGAAACTGAACAGACATGATATATACAAAATAACTACATTTGTGCACTAGGAAGATTTGGTCCGACACAGTGACCTTCTCAGATTGTCAATAGAGAGTCAAGACTACACTCTTATAAAAGTGTCAAAAAAAGTGTCTCCCTGCCAAGACATTAGTCATTGTGGTTCAGGTTTAAGACACCAAGCAGTGTGGCAAGTAATTTCGGGAGAGTTTATAATTCCCTTATCAAGAAAGTACTGAATATGCAAGATTTTCTTTTCTACAATGCGAATAGAAGGCTTCCTATGATTGGTGAGCACCAGCCATCTACTCTGCAAACAGATGTTTCCAGGTCTATTTGCATCTTACAACCCTGCTGCATTTCTCAAAAGCACCTTCAGTAGTGCAAAACACCCTACAGAATAACACCATCCCCTCAAGCAAGACTGCAGACTGACAGTGGGCTTAATGGGAAAGCATGACTTGGGACACCTTTGCTGCTTGTATCCCGGCTGTTTGTTGGAAAAAAAATAAAGAGAAAAAGAAAAAGAGACCTGCTGGACAAAGAAAAGCAGGTTTGGAAGTTTACTTACACATTAGGACAGGTGTTAACATTCTCAAGAAAACACTTCTTTAGAAAAAGTGTGGCAGTTGATACTACTGTTTGAACTGGAAGAATGTCAATTTGTGATTTGTTCTCAGCCAGTTGCTACTTGGTGCAGTATTTTACTGCTCTTGCCTGGACCATTTACATGTTTTCTGCACACATGAACAATGCTCATGTGAAATCTAAAATGGCTGCCAGGAGACAAAGCCATGGAGAGGGAAAATATAGTGTGGTGGGGTTTTTTTGCCTTCCCATTCCTTAGTATGAGAAATATAGCTCATCACTTTGAGCTTGAAAATAAATAGCAAGGACTACTATACTTGGAATAACTTCTGGACGATTCCCTGCCTTACTTATATCTCTGTGATGCACAAAAGCGTTCCTTGGAGTGAATTAAATTGTCCATTGTATTGGCCCAGGAACACAATTAAGATTATTCACACTAAGAATATCACATTATATTGCATGATATCAGAGACTGTATTATATGCCTGAGATCTTCAAAATCAAGTATTAAAAGAAAATACTATGATTCTCTTATTTTCAAGAAGGGGAAACTCAGTTTCTAGAGAATATTATCTCAGTATTTTTCATCCATGCTTGAAATATTTGCTTTATACTGGAACAAAGATGAGTTTGTCCTTATAATAACATAAACCAGCATGAAAGTGTTGGATGATATATGGCAAAAAAGCAATACCATACTACCTAAAAGGTTTGTCTTAATTAACAAAGGGGAAGCAAGGGTAGTATAGGTTATTTGAACTTATCTATTATTTCTTTTCTTTCCCTATCTTTAACTTAGTTGATTCTGGTTTGATATCTCCTTCTTGCTTGCCTGCCATTTGAGTTTAGTCTTGAGGATAGAACAAGTCTTTTCTACTTGCATACATTATAAAATACTTCTTTATTCTCATTCTATCTAATGCTACTGCTATACTGTACTGTGAACTAAAAGACACTAAACCTTCCTTCTGATCCTCCACTTGCTGATTTTGATGCCATTCAGGATTTGATTCAATATTGGAAGCCTTTTTGGTTTGAAACTGTCAGCGTTTTGGAGGTGTTCTCAGAAGTAAGGAACGTTTTGAAATGAACCACTGTGTTTTATAAAGCAACTTCAAGAATAATTTGACAGAAAAGGCAAACAGAACACAGAAATTTAAAAATATGTATGAGTCAGAAGATAAGAAGAAGAAGGAAAATGGGAAAAAACATCATGACAGACCTGAGAAATCATGAGAAACCTGGCTGCTTGAGCTACATACAAGCTATTTTATTTTCCTATACTGGAATTTCATTTGTTAACATTTGAAAACTGAGCTTGCTATGGTGTAATGCTGTATTGTGTGGGCCCTGAGCAACTGCTGGGTTTACTGTATTGGTTGCAGGGCACTTGCAATTACATACCTGCATGTGAGCATTAACACACCAGACTGCCACATTCAGAAGTAAGTTTACTCAGTAAAAAACAAAAGAAAGCTCATTGCCACCGGGCTCGGGGGAGTGATGTAAGAAATAGTCTGAGAACACATGCCTGAAGGCAAGGTCTTATCAGTCCAGAACTGCTATAGTTCTCCAAATGATCCTGAGAAGTTCATGAGGAATAGGAATTAAATGATCACAACCTGCTCTGCTCAACAGTACACAATCACTTGTCTGCAATCTGTTCAGAAGCTTCAGCTCAAAAAGCGAAAGACTGAGAGTGGCAGGAGTATAAAAGAAAGTCTACTTGGTGCTATTAGACTTCTAGAACACACACAAAAATCCTTAATATTTTTATAAGAGCAACACTGATAGAAAGAACAACTAGTTTCAGCTGCATTCATTCAGGTGGAAGCATCTGTAACATCCAAAAACTCATAAAAGATACATGCTTAAAGAAAAGTCACAAAATGCTAGCAGTATCTTAGAAATATACCAGTATTATAGACAATAAAATGTATTTCTTTGATCATAATTTGCTGGGTGTTATATGCTTTGTTAAAAGGAGATGTCCAGGAGGCTTCCAGCTTTATCCTGTAGCTGCACGAAGTCTGAAACACTTTGCCTTAGAAGCAACAAAGTATTGAGTGCATCTATGTATGGTGTAAGAACCTAGACTGTCTCCCAGGAGGGGCTCCTAAACTAGTAAGTAAAATCTAAGCAGAAACAGTCATGGAAATACAACATGTTAGTTAAAACTGACAGTTTACCCTTGTATCAATACAGGTCTAGAGAGTAGCACACATTAGTGATTCTTATCTTCATAGACGGAATTTGGCCATATATAAAATACTGGCCAGCATTACCTCCATATTTAATCTAAGTCACTGGGGAATTAAACAGATGTGAGTCTGAAGATATACCTAAATTTAATTAAAATTACCTCTATAATTACCACTTCCACATTTCATACTGTATCATATTGACAAATAATTCCATGAAAAAAGTACTTTCTCTCTTTTAAATAATCTTCTTTGCAAATTTCAGGACCTTCAAAAAGTTACATTTATGAAACTATTTCTGAAAAATGCAAAACAAACAGAAAACGCACAACCCCACAACAAAAAAAACCTTTAAGCTACTATTTAGTTTTAAATCAAAATTATGCTTTAAAATTCCTATTTGCAACAAATCTGACAAATTCTGCGGTTAAAAGCTGAAATCAGTTTCCTGGAGCTACATATCTCTGTGTGTAGTCTCATAACTCCTTGCTTTAAGCAGAAGAAAAGAATTTGTGTATTGACTTAAAAAAAAGAGAATCTGTTTACTCCTACAAGTTTGAGCCTGCAGCAAAAAGCAGCATTAAAAAGCACACCAGTTAAGTACCGTCTCCTAAAACTTTGCTCTTGGAATCACCACAGTGTCCGTAGAAGTTCTTATTTTCTTTCCTCTTTGCCTCATAGCCATCTATGCATTTAATCCCATACCTTTATGCATACCAAAAATAAAGATTTGTCTCTTACATAGCAAATTCCCTCCCTAACATTTCCCAGTTAAGAGGCCTATTTATACACTAACCTTAGGAGAAATTCCACCTTTCCCTTTAGTTCATTCCTTCCCTACCAAAGCCAGGTTACAAGAGAACCCATGAATGGGCAATCCCCAGAGGTCCCTGACAACCTCAGCCATTTGTGCAAAGATTCAAATCTATGTAATGCATTTCAAAATGAGCCAAAGGATCTGTAGACGCTGAAGGGGACATCAGTGCGTGTGGTACCGTGTACTAGACAGCCTCCTTTTTCCAATCTAATCTACTTAAAGCTCTCTTATATGAACACCATATGGTTTTCAGTGGGCACAGAAGGCCTTCACTGAAGGTCTGAGCTAAGATGCTATAACAAAAGGATTGGACTGTTGAGGGATTACTCACAATCTAACCTGGCAAGAATTCAGAAAACAGAAAAAGCCCATGTTCAACCTCTTCTTAAAATCCAAAATTACATGTTGTTCTGTACCATGTGGCCATTATTAGTCAAATTCACCTAAAAGACACCTTTGATGCTTTTTGAGTACATGGAAGAATCAGTGAAAATTTTAAGCTGCAGGGAATGTCAGAATTTGTCTTCAGAAATCATGCTAATGTTTGATTTCAATAAAAATCACTGGTATCTTGAATAAAACTTGTGTTCAGAATATTTATAATCTAGGTTGTTCCTAGTTTTCATTTTCTAGCATTTTGAAGGTTTTTATACTTGTTTAGAATCAGTTAAAATTATAATTAGGAGTCTTATGATTTTACAGTAAACAAGAAATTTCATTTTCTTTTGATTAGATTTGTTTACTTTCCTCTGCAGAAGTCTGATTAATGAATACTACTGCCCGTCACAACTAAGTGGTAATTTCTTTAGTGTAATTTACTTTCATTATCTGTAATTAATTAAATTAAGTCCAAATAATATAAGGAGATTTGGGTGGGGCAGTTATGAGGCTTTATTCTTTGCTGGGCTGAACCTCATTTTGAGCATAGGGCTTTAACACTGAACACTGCTTCCTGTTGGAAGGTTTCATAAATAAGAAAAGTTGTACCAAATTTTCAATAAAATTTGTAAGTATTCTAATAGGAATGCTGAAGACTAAACAGGTGTGTAGGACAGAGGGTTACAAAATACATTATATGCACATTCTGAACTTGTTTTTAGACAAAAATTTAAAGATCATAAAACTATGAAAAGAGATATAGGTCTAGAAATGTCCATCTAATTTGTCCATCTTTTCATTATTATACCTAATCTGCTCTTGAAAACACACTACTTAGACTCTAAGTAACTTATTCTAACCTTCATCCTCTCTGACGTATAAGGACTTTACTACTCACTATTCTAAAAGTCTGTTAATGTATTAATCCTACTCTTGAACATCATGAAGCATACTTGATTTTCCTTCTTTTTTAAAATACTTAGATATTCTGGAAGAATTATCAGCCTACTTCAGTCTTGTGTTTTCCACCATAAATAAACTCACTTATTCAAACCTCTACTTGCAGGGCTCTGGACTAATGCCTCTTAAAGATACAGCTGAACACACAATATTCATTCTTGACGTGTTCACTTTATGACTCTCTGATTCCTACATCCTTCCCTACACCTAGTATTGCCTACTCAATACTCCCTCACATTGTATTCGTGCTTTTCATTTCTCCTTGCCAAATGTGGTACTTCACACTTCTATTTACTGAACGTTATCTGTGTGATTCGTAGCATTTCTCCAATTTATGAAGGTTAATTTAAATTGTAACCTTGTCCTCCAAATTGTTTGCAGGCCCTTCCAGGTCATTGTCATCCACAGATTTGGTAAGTTTATTTTTTCCTTCCATCATTCAAGGTTAAAAGTACAAAAGAACTGAATCCAGACTAACTCCCTCAGGCTTTATATAGGAGTAAATGTGGAAATTTACAGAAAAGTTATTCCAAGTGAATTTTTTTTTTTTTAACATGTATTTAGCATGTAGAGCTAAAAATACCAAGTAAAATAGCAAAATGTTTAGTTTTGGTTTTTTCCCTGCAAACTAAGCTTTAGGGGTAAAAAAATCGGTATAATTGTACATAGTATTTTAACTTTGAGAGCTAAATTTCCTGATTAATAAGGATATTCTAACAACTTTATAGTATTGTATTTATTATACAGCTAATTCTCTAACTTAACCTCAAAATAAGTTGTAAGAAAAGATGGGCACTACAAGGCACTTGAAACTTTTTCTGTATTTTCCTCATTTTACACTGTAACCTTGCTGGGGTTCTGCTTTTGTTTTGTAAGCAGAAAATAGAAACATCTATTTAGTTACAGTATATTGATTTTTGGAAATCAAATTGTAGAGGGTATACATAATAGGCATGAAAGGATCTCAAACTGGTAATATAGGAATCAATAAATATTCAAGAGAACCAAGTATAAAGCAAATCAGGGAAAATGACAGGTATACACAGTATTCATTTCACTGTTCAGAAAAGATCTTTTCTTATTGGAAACTATAAAGCTAAATGAGAAACTGCTGAGCACTGATGTTGCTGGGCAAACGTCCCAGAACTCCTTATTCCACTCTCCTTAAGCCTTTCCTTTACATAGGTCCATGGACTCTCTCTAGATAGTAATGAGAAACATTTTAGGCCATAAGTAGGGAAGAACAAACAAAAATTAAATCTAATTGTTTGGGAGCAAACTTTTTTTTCAGTTGCAAACAATGAAGGAAATGCTGTTTCAAAGGACTGACTGCTGCTAGATTGCTGGACTGATGAATAATTAGTACCAATCATTTAAAGCATTTCTAGAGCGTGATGCAAGGGGAAAGCATATACCAAAGAATCTAGTATGTACACATTGTGGCAATGTAATGTATTATTCACAGACTATTCACATATCTTTTGCAGATAGTTTATTAGATACTAGAAATAACATTATCTCCAGCCTTTTTTCTTAGAGCTTCTCTGTCATTGTTCATGTTCCTGATGGGTCAGACTAAGAGTCATCATGCTACCAAACAAGGACTGAAGCTTCCTCTAAGAAATTTTTAAAAGTATTATTTCTGCATTAGAAAAGATTTTTCAAATAATAACTGAAAAAAGCTATCTCTTATAGAAGAACGGTTAGTTATCTCACGCTATCTTTTATGCCAAGGAACACTATTCCAGATCTTTAAGCTAAATTGATATGCGAAGCAAATTAAAAATAATTTATCTACCTCTTCCACACCCTGATATTTTCCTTTTGGTTTTTTTTCAAAGTCATCTAGCTTACTGATTTGGAGATGCTGGTTTGTTGCAGGTTTCCCCCAGCACATACACTTTTGAAATGGGTAAACATAAGTCCCCCTCATCTTCAGTGGTTGCTTTTGGTGCAAATGTGTTTAGATGAGTTCCCTGTGGCCTTCTGAGTACAGAAGGGTTCCTTTCCTGCAAATGTAGCTTTCACAATTAAGATTTTTTTTTTCATTCACTGCAAATCTTTTCAAACCTGTGTAGATTTTCTCCCCTCAGTCTCCTTCTCTTTATTGTCTTTGCTTTGTAATGAGCTTTGTCACCTTATTGAGAAGGTTCTTTCCATTAGTGTCTGTACTGTTCTTAAGTTATCTCAATTTAGAGCAAAAAGCATAGGTTTTGAGCGTGCTGCCCTCATGATACTGCCAGTTTCTTACTGTAGCTTGTAACACTAATCAAAGTTTGTTTGCTTTTTTGGAAATGCAATGCAAAAGCAGTAGGCCTCCGATAGTACTCTTTTTCTTTAAAAAGAAGAAAACAAAACAAAAGTTTCCTGTACATTCATGCATACATAACCTTTGAAGTTCATTAAACTCTGCTGCTACTGGAAATGGGACGATTCAAAATGAAGCATCAGAGACTAATAGCAAGCCATAAGAAAGAATAAACAGAAAGAGGAACATTTTACCAATATCACAGTACAGAGATTTTAACTTTGCTGTATGTCGTTCACCCAGGGTTTTATTTATTTTATGACAGTACTGTAGAATTTTTCACTGTAACAGCTGAGGAGACATCCAAAAAAGTATATCATAAATACACTTAGTTTAGTAACACTAGATAGAACAAAAAAGAAAGAATGTTGAAACAAACTTTGCTACGTCTGTATTCTCCTTTCCTACTAAAAGATAATAAATGATTAAGGTATAATTTGGAAAAGTATTTTGCTTCCCCCCTGCAAGTGTCGCTTGGTAGCCCACATCAACAAGAGTGATGCTTTATTACATAAAGTTTGACTGCAGTAATTTTTATTTATTAATACCTTTTTGATTTCTACCCAGGCCATTCAAATAAAAACAAACTAGATCTGCAGTCCTTTGAGGAAGTACAATAGCATTGACTTCTCAGAATGATTTACATCGATTTTGTTATTACTATTTTGAAATAGATATAAATAAAGGGAGGCATTTTTCATAGCATTTACTCGGTAAATGTTAGAACTGGTGGATTAGGGAATGATAATCCAAAAGTTGGACAATATTAACCAATCTTATCTTGTAACACAAAGCAAAATATGTAAAACTGAAGAGCACACACCAGTCAGAGCAGGAAACAAATCACTTTAAAGAATTCCATTCAACTTCGTAGAGCTTAAGGTGCTAACATTTGGGAATTCCTTTGATGAATGAAATATTGTTATGTAAGAACATATATTTATATTAATATCACATTGATTCATTGCTAATAACATTAATTTGTAGAAAATAAATATTTAAAAATTTCCTATTGCTCCCACTGCAACTGACGATGGCTTGAAATAAAAGTGTTGAGCTCTGAAACAAACATCCTCTAATTAGCCTCTCTAATACCTGAAACAAATCCTGAGGACATGCTCGAATGTCCTTTTGATCCCAATACTTGGCATAACGTAAAACTCTTCATCCTGATCAACTCACAGGATAAGAAAGTTTCAGTTTGCATTAATGCGGGAATAATGCACGCTCCTACAATCCTTCACCAATGGTCACAATCTTTCTTTTATTTCAAAATTGTGTAAGCTTAATATCCAGAATATCCATGTGTAAGAATAATATCCAGAGAGAAAATATTCCTCCTTTCATTAACTACAGTTTATGGATAACGAAATCAGTTTAATTCTTGATATCGATCAGTGTTTTTATCTTGCAGCAACCTCTTGACTGCAAATTGCATTTTGCATATCCATGCATATCTCAAACATACATAACTATAGCAGGTATTTTTACTTAAATATATTGCTTACACTTAAGTACATTGCTTTTGAGGAATTTTAACACATTCCTCAAAATAATTAATTTTTAAAAAAGCTTTTTTCACATGAACTACAGTTTCATTTTTTGCCTGGATCTGCTTTGGCAGGGAGGTTGGACTAGATGGTCTCCAGAGGTCCCTTCCAACCCCATATCATTCTGTGATCCTGTGATCTGTTCAATTTCATTGCTTCAGCCAGGTTTTGGTTTTTTTTTTTCATTATTTGTTCTTATTGTCAGAATGAGAATTACAGAAGCTTTAGAAGACTATAACAGATATAGTAGAAAGGGGGTAAAATAGTGAGTTGGATGACAATTTAAACAAAAATGTTTTATTCCACTAGGATTTAGGAACACAGTTCCTTTGAACTTTATATTTCTGAGTTAATACAACTTGGAATATAAGTAATACAACTTGTTTATAAGTATTAATCAACCCCCCTACTCATAAGAATTGGAGAGTGACAACTGGGAGCATGTGTTTGACAAACACCACCACTTGGGAGCTGAGCAGGAAGGATTACCTGGAGCAGTGACTAGGTATCAAGGATGAACTATGCTACCTACTTTGAAAACTTGAGAACTTTCTCCTCTCAGGGTCAGTCCTTTTGCCCTGTGCCTGCTCTGCCTGGTGGTGGAAAGGCTATCTATGTTTCTTTTCCATGGATAACAATAGTTTGTATATTCCCTCTGTGTCCTTCAAATATATTCACTTTCCTGTCCCTCAGGAAAAATAAAGATAAACATTTTCAAACCTGGTTTGAGAAATGAACTGCTTAAGATGGTGCAGTTCTAGAAGTGTTTTTCAACACAGTGAAAAAGATTATAGACTTTCATTACCTCTTTTCACGTAAGATCCACTTTAAAATTCCAAATGGAGACAAATCATTCTGCCTTCATATATCCTGCAAGCTATACTTGCGGCAAACTCAGGCCAGTTTTAACCTGTTACATACTTGAGGCTATGCATTCAGTCGATGTTTTTCTTGTGTTATTATGATCAATTAATCATATCTCCTAATACAAAGTAGCTGAATGTTTATTCAAACATATGGGCCACTAAATTGATTACAATAAAAAATAAGAACACCACTTGTTAAATAGATCTCAAATATAACACAACTGTCTGAGCAACTGGTATTGTCCAGTCCCCAGTTACTACAGGATGGCAAACAATATGTGCACCTATTTCTAATGCACCAACTGAACATATGTCTGTCAGAGAAAGATGGAAATACAACGAGGCTAGGATAATTTAAATAAACAGCTGTCACTTTATGCAAGATTGCCTTTGGTGAGCTTTGATTTGTGTATGTACAAAAAAAGGAAAAGCAGAATTACAGATCTAAACAACATTACAAAACTAAAACTTTTTAAGTAGGAAGGTCAGCATACTTGTCTCCCATTTTTCTGTAATCCACAAACAACTCCAAGCCACAACTAAAGAAAAACTTATTCATCTGTGTTATTTGTTCCTTCATTATACTACTCGCTGTCAAAGATTTCACTGCTCTGCCCTAGGCCTATTAAGATTCATACAGAATGCATCTGTGAACTGTGTGTGTGCTTTCAAGAGAGGAAAGAAAGGCTTAAAATCTTCCTCCCTTTTTAAGGTGAACTATACTTAAAGACAATGACTTTTACAGTGCTTACATAGGTCTTTCTTGGGGGAACATAGTCAAATTTCTGTATTTTGCATTTTAGAATATATACATGATTGTATAACAAAGACAAATTAAATTCACTTTCATTTTTTGTTCTTATTGGATGATTCCACTGAAGAATGGGGCTAAAAAACCCATTAAGATAGACAATTTCCATGCCAATAACGTGCACTCTTTGAAGCTCAGTTTGCCAGAATGAATAAGCAAAGTTAAAAAACAAGATTTCAAGCCTTTTAAGGTCTCAAAGCACAGGAGAGATTCTTTCATTTTAAGTATATATGTAAGCCCTGATGTGAACGTAAATGTCAGATCCTGAAAAATGGCTATCAATAATGTAAAAAGAAAGCAAGATACAACCCCATAGGGAAGTACTACATAGGGATTTTTTCCACTTTGGAATGGAGATGAGAAAACGTGCAAGATTCCAAACTATCTGACTTTGAATTTCTTTTCCTGGATCTAAACCTCAGAGCAACATCTTCCTTTGGAGTTATGTATAGCCGAGGCAAAAAATTGTCTTTAGAAGACTCTGATGTATGTGATTTTTTTGTTCCCTTTTTTTCCTTCACTAACACTGGAGAATGACATGTTGGAGTGTCATAAAACCTCTGGAACTCTTCATAAAATTCAGGGTCTTTTAAGCAAAACAGAAAGAATACCAGCATAGGAACACATGGCTAAGGAACAGTTTGAATCAGAAATAAGGCCACTGAAAACTGTTAGGAACATTATTTATCACCAGGAAAAGATAGACGAAAGAGGAGGGAAAATGGAAGAAGAGGTTTATCAATGATGATCTTTTAATGACAGCTCTGCTTACCAATACTTACAACAAACTTCAGGAAAAAAACACTATCTTTAGATCTATGATGCCCAAAAATTCCTACTCACCCTACTTTAAAACACCACATTTTCTCTCAATTTTTATCTTGTCTTTTTCTGTATACCCAGATGAAGCCTGCAGGGAATACTATATGGTCCCTAGGCCTACTTCATCCATATTCTTGATGAGGCAGAGTCCCAGAGCTTTGTCTACATGTTGTGTCTTAAAACCACTGAAAGGGTTTTAAGCAGCAACAGCTTCAGAAGAATTATTTGAACAACTTCTAAACAGCAACTAGCATTGCCTTGCATCATTTGCCTCAGTATTGAGGGAGACAGGAGACTAGATCCGAGTAATATCCTGTTTATCTGCAGTTTCAGACAGAAAG
Organism: Limnodromus scolopaceus; assembly: GCA_028565335.1. NCBI lineage: Eukaryota > Metazoa > Chordata > Aves > Charadriiformes > Scolopacidae > Limnodromus > Limnodromus scolopaceus. The sequence continues at coordinate 16,396,916 of JAOXNO010000063.1, forward strand.
ATGTTTGAGGAGATTTTATCTGGGAAAGTAAACCAGATCAAGATACATGAATATTATTTATATTAGTAAATGGAACCAGTAACTTCTTTGATGCAAGGACATAGTGGAACTCAAGTAAGATGAAGGATAATGATAAACAGTGCTTTTCATTTCCATTCCAATGGGCTTCAGAGACATCCTGAAAGAAATTACAAAGCTATTCCTCTTCACATTTCCCCAGGATTTCTTCCAAAATGGGAATATTTTATCTTAGTTATAAATATTGACAGCATTATGACCCCCTGTACTCAGCACTGGTGAGGCCACACCTCGAGTACTGTGTCCAGTTCTGGGCACCTCAATACAAGAGAGATAT